>JASVER010000006.1:0-527920 GCA_030449065.1 Oceanodroma leucorhoa | reverse complement strand
GGGGAGCGCCCTGCGGAAGAGCAAAGCGGCGCGGCCGGCGCCCGGCGGCGGCCCGGAGCGGCGGCGGCCGGCAGGTAGGCAGCAGGCGGCTGCCGGCGGGCGGGCACCTGCCTGGTAGCACTTCGCACCGGAGCGGTGGGCGGTCGAAGAAAATCACTTTGGTTTCCTGGTAAAACAGCCGGGAGGCCGGAGCGGGGCGCAGCCGGGCCGGGTCCCCCCGCCCCTTCTGCCGGCCGGGCCCCTTCAGGTGCATCTTCTGGGTACGGGAGTACCGCGCTGGTAAACAACTTTAATGTGCCTTCAGCTGGTGTGACCGCAGATCCGACCGCACGTGTTCGTTACATGTTCCCAAACACAACGCTTCATTTTTCTCCTGACTTACTTTATTTGAGGCCAACTTACTTTATTTGATGGCTGTGGGGCTCCAGAGGGCTTTACACGTCGTCTCGCTTACAGGAGCGAGGGGAGATGCTGCGTGGCCTGAGTCAGGGTGCGGGACTCTGGCCCTGAGGATGTGCAGGCAGCAGCGCTGGGCGTGGGGTTCCCAGGGCATGAGGGTCCTTGTCACAGCTGCTGCCTGAAGGGAGACCGCGGCTTGCGTGAGTGTGCGCTGCGGCGGGAAAAAGATTTGGAGTTCGATGGGAGCTGAACAGTCCTCTGGTCCATGGAGGTAATTTCTGTCTACCAGGATTGAGGCATGTTGCCACAACAGCAATGGGGAAATTTGTGTTTCAGCTGTCCGCTTTGTACCTCTTTGGAGTCAGAACTTCAGTCTCTGATGCTCTTTGGATAGAGTATTAACTGTGCTCTCACTGGGTCTATAAAACCCGATGGAAAAAAAATAATGAGCTTGAAGTAATGAATGCCTGAAAATTAACCTATGCTTACATCTGGTGCTGTACAGCAGTTCTGCGTAAATAAAAAAGCACTCTTAGGATGTAGTATTTCATTGAGCATCTATTGCTGAAGGAGTGTTATCAGCTCTACCAAATCCTTGGGAAAGGGGTCCATTTTTAAAGGTATTTTTAGATATGCAATGATTGGAGAACATGGAAGCTAAAACACCTTGGTAGCTTTAAGATAATATATAATATTATAACATATATTGGCAAACAGAATAAAGATGCCTGTGCGGTAAGAATTTGTGTAAGGCGGGAGCACAGCAGGAGCTGGCAAATAAAAAGATGAGGTTTATAACAGTTAAAACTCATTAAATAGGTTTATCGTTATGGCTCCATATTGCTTAGTATTTTTCAATTATACCAACGTAAAATCCTCCGATGTGAGTTGAAGGCCTGTTATTAGAAGCACTGGATGTTCCTTGACCCTGACAGGAAGGACTGGAAAAAAAGAAAACTCTCAAACCACTGTCAAGAGAGTCCAGTCGTCTTTGTACTTTCAGCGCAGCGCCCTGAGACCAGTTAACCAACCACAATTCCCTTACCTAATGCTGGCACTACCACATTATGATTTAGAAATACCTGATTTAGCTTTTAATCAGGTATTGAAAGCTAGGCAGGTGTGATAGCACAGAGTTTGGGGCAGACTAAACTGCTATGGAGTTACACTCAAACCTAGTTCCTCTGGATGATGATGTATCTGCTGACACAAACTCAGAAATTAAGCCTGCATCTTAATGAGCTTTTTCAGCCTTGTGAAGCTGACTCATTTAGGCTAAATGACTTAAAAGAACATATTGTTTGGGCTTTGGTTTATATGCTCTGCTGTATCTTTGGTTTTTCAATTTAAGATATTGCTACTTCCTGCTGCGCATTCTGCAACTCTGGCAGCATCTTAAAGTAATTCTCCAGGAAAGTTGGTTTAAACTCTGACGTCAAGGTTTATATTGCAGCATCTAGGCAGCTTTGCTTCTGAGATGGTCACATACCAGTGGATTATTATCTCAAACGCAACATCCATGTCCTCAAGGAACATGTCAAATTTTTTACTATCCATCAAGGACAAGAGATGAGGAGAGTGCTGTTGAAGAGGTTCAATAGAAGATTAAAATCAAATAATTACAGAAATACAAATAGATACATGTAATTTACTTAAAAACGTAAACATAATTCAAATAAGCTAATTACTCATTGTTTAACTGACTCTAAAACATGAACAATTTTAAATTAACCCCTTCCTATAGTTAGTCATGCCAGGCAGTAGGTTTTGGGTTTCTTTTGTATATCTACATACATCTCTTAGACAAGGCGTATTTAAACTTCTATGTGTAGTAGGAGGAAGAAAATGGGCCATTCCTAGCTGTAAGAATTTCTTAATTACTCCTTGGATCTATTCCCACCCTTCCATCATTTTGTCAATGGGAATAATAAATTTAGAGTTATTAATTCACAGTAAGATCTGAAAGGATGTTTAAAAAAGCAAACAGGAGCAAGCTGGTAATGAACAAAACTGGGAAGGAAAATGATGACTAGCACAGGAAAAAGTAAAAATGTTAAGATAAAGTCCTTATATATATTTTGCATAACATATCTATTAAAGACATTCTCTTGTCCTTAGCTTGTGCTTTCAAAAAGGTTATCCTGCAATCTTCAAATAGCATTCAGTTTACTTCACCAATTGCATTTTGCATATGCAGTATTTATGACATTTTGTGGGTGTAAAGGTATGAAAATTGTAAATAACTCAGAAGATAATGCTTTTCCTGACTTTTTGTTAATCTATCTCCACACTGCTTTAGTTTTCTGTACTATAAACATGCATTTTACTGCAAAAAGCATTAATGAGAAAAATCAAAGCTACACAATAAGGGGCCAAACTTACACATCTCAGAATTAACATAGCCTGAGTTGCAGCTTTTGTTCTATAAAACATGTTGTTTGTTTCTGTGGGACTCTACCTTGGTAGAGTGCTGCTTTTTTCCACCCAGATCCTCATGCCAGATGAATTTTATGAGCAGCAGTGTTTTCAGTTCAGTTTGACTTTCATGTAAGTTGAAGTTGCTCATCTCCTTTCAGGACTGGGCACTCAGGATACAGCACGTGCTCACTGGTGGACCTGGAAAGTTATAATAGACTTGGAATGACATTTGGGTTGGATTCAATGAAATGCATTAACAAAGTATTGTTAAAATCATTGTTCCTCATTTTTAGTGCTAATATGAGAGCCTCTGAATACAGCATAACTGTGAGATAGAATAACAGGGGATTCACTTTGGTGGTCCTAGTTCTGTGCTGGAGTACAAACACTGGTGGTGGTTAAGTTGCATTGACATTTATGTATGGTGAGTGTGTGGGTAATAAGGCCCCAAATATTTTTATTTTTGCAGTATTTCCTGCAAATGTTTTGACCATATAATTTACATGTGAACTGCTCAGGTGTAACAATAACAGATGTGTCATAGCACTCTTTGTGGAGAAGAGTAGAGTGGACTTGACTCCTGGAGGTGGCGTCATGGTTGCCCATGTTCTTCCTCTACCCTTGTTTACAGTTATGCCATCCCCTTGATATCTGCTGTGAACGGGAACAGTGCTTGGCCCTCACAATGTATGGTACTGGTCCCCTTTTTTCCAGTCCACTGTTAAGGTTTCTCTATTTTCAAGACTTCCTTGGAGATAAAACTTCACCGCTTGTTCCTGTCTGAAGGTTGTTCCTCCATTAAGCCCATCTTGGACATCCTTTAGTAGGATGTCTTGCTATCTTTTCGGTTGTGCTTGCAGAAAACAAAACAAATACCAGATAAAATCGTGCACTTTGGTTTATTCAGTATGCTGAACTGGTAACTTACTCTCCTTTTTCTGCTGGTTTAAAGTGAGTGCACACCACTGCTGTCTCCTGAGAAAGCTTTCTTTGATGTCCCCTCTGGTTTTGATATCTTGTTTTTTTATGTCTGCCTGTTGTAATGCAGCTGCCTTCCAGTCTGTAGCATCTTGACTCATGTATTTCTTGTGAAATTCTTTTTCAGTGCTCGTTCAGGTTTTTCGTCACTCATACTTTTCAGTAACTTCATTTTTTTAATGTGGTGTCATATTGTAGGTCTTCCTCAGAGAGCCATCCTCTAATTTGCCAAGCTAGATCTGATACCATCTCTTTTTCTTCCTCTTCAGCTTGGTTTTACCCTCTATTTTTCTTCCAAAAAGGTCACAGCTGTTGCTTTCCTTAGCGTATTGCCTTTCCTATGTGTACTGTCTGTGCCTTGCACTGTTGACTGTGTAGTTGGACTCATCTATGGCAAACCCTGTGGAACTGTGCGACCCCCTGTAATTTTTGGGTGTTACAAAGCTATCTGAGTCAGCACTTGTATTTGCGTAAGGGAGGAAGTAAGTAAAGTATGCAAATACTTCTGTTTCCATAGAAAATAATAGTAGCTTAGTCTAATCTAGTCCAAAGCTTTTCTTAAGAATCTGCTAATGAACTGGTTTTACGTAGTGAACTCAGATATCATCTCATTTCATCTTCTGTTCTAGCAAACTTGCCTGTTTTACTTGTTGAGTCAGCTGCTCCGAGAAGAAAGTGTTGTTTGGCACGGTCGCCTTGCCTGTGTCCTGGCGTTGCATCCCCAGTATGGTGGGAAGGAAGCTCTTAACTTCCTTAACTCCTCCACTGTTTGCACAGCCTGACACAAAGGAAGCACGTCTCTGTAATCCTAGCTTGCAAAAGTGTAACGTATTTACTGTTTTCCACTCATCTTTCACAACTGTTTCCCGCTAGACCTTTGTCAGAACCTGTATGCATCAGATTGTTTTGTCGTATCACTTAGGTGGCAAGAGAGTTTGGAGGGCAGTGACCTGTTAGGTTATCCTGCTTCGCTCGCCTCATAGAAATGCTATGTCATTGTTTGCTGGGCTGCTACAAGCAGGATTAAATTGTTCTGCCCAAGCCCTTTTGTTTTTCAAACACAAGAAACTTTGATTACTGTGGACTAAAATATGTGGGTTCTTCCCTCCCTTTTAAAAAAGCCCTACTTGGCGTAAAAAAAAAAATAATCACAGGCTTCTGAACCAAATACCCAGGTACTTTCCATGGTGCAGTACCTGCCTTAAACTTCATGCCCATTCCAGGAGATCGCCTGCAAAAAGCTTGTTTTCCTTTAACCATGTCCACTTTTAATACTGGCTTGTTTGACAAAAAAACTGATTGTGTGTGAGCTGTTTTCCACCGTTTTTTTATGTTCTCTGTGACTCAGATGCAACCCTGGTTACAAAGAAACGTGTGGGAATGAATAAATGGCTTTAGTTGTGGTCGAGACAACAAAGGCATGGCCGATGGCAGTAGGGACTAATGAATGGCACCAGCACCAGGAGATCCTGTTCCAGCCCTGCTGAGTACTGTTTCACCTCTCTCTCTGTCTCAGGTGCCACGCTTGTTCAAGTGTGGCTGGTGATACTTCCTCAGAGAGTTGTTTGTTTACTGACCAGAAAAAAAAAAAAAGTAGCATGAGAGTATTAATCACAGTTTGTGGGAGCCACAGGTTTGTGTTGGCCTCAGGAATTTCAAGAAAAGAAATCAGGAAGCTCAGCTTTTTCAGGTCATCCCAAATGAAGGGTGAGCCAGTATGGATGGCACTGTGAGCATGATACACCTACAGGCAGTCATACCAGAAATCAGCTTCCTTTGTTTTGGTTTGGATTAGACAAAGCATTATACTAATATGGGTAAATCCAAAAGCAACAGCGACTTTTGAAGGGAGTAGACAAAAATCCATGTTAAAATTACCAGTATTGTAAGATGATGTTTTCCATAAAGATTGCAAATCTTTTATGAGATATTACAGCTTTTACTACAGTTCCAGAGGCAGAGAAGCTGTATTTGAAGTTTTTCATAACATAGTTAATTTAGTTCATAATGAAATAAAATGGAAGATGGAAGTGGTCAAAGATACCTAATTAATTTAGCATTACCTGCCTTTTTACTGAGGAAAAGAAATATTCCAGAAATATTTGAGGTCAGCATGTGATGTTATGCTCATAGAAGACATCCCTATTAGTGCTAATTAGAGCAGCCTGGCTAATTCCTGTGTGGTTTACTGTAAACAATTACATAAGAAAAGAGTAAAGGCTGAAGACTTTCTAGGGCAAGTACCAGTTGTCTGATACTGCTAAGGACCTTGGTGGTGAGAGCATTACTAGGAAAGTCTGTGAGAAAGCCCAGGTCTTCTTGGAGTGGGGTTTCAAGTTCCATAATTATTATGGCAGAAACATGTCTTGTAGGACTTTTCATAACAAGCCAAGGAGTACAATGACGTCCCTGTTTAAATCAGTAGAGTAAAATACTTTTTCCTATTATGGTTGGACTTTCGTGGTAGCTGCATGGATATTTAGAAAAGCAAAAGGAAAAGAAACGCCTGGAAGTAGGAATTACTTGTTTTGCTAGGAACTAGGAACTGAGGCCAGTTTCAGAACCCCTTTTGCAGTCTATCAGGATGTGACAGGTTATGAGCTTGAGTGCCTGGTTGTGTAGAGGCTGAGAAGGAGGTATTTTAGAGTTGAGCTTCTTGCCCTACATTAGCAACTCTTCTCATTCTTCTTGGATGCAAAGGCGGTGGATTGCAGCCTTCAAAACACAGTGCTGACCCATCGTGAGTGAAAAGCAGATGGGAGGATGTTGCTGAGTCAGTCTGCAGATGCTCATTAGAAAATTGAGCTGAAAGGGGTGAATTTTGTCACTTAAGGCCTTCGTTTGGGTGGGAGCTTTTCCATTGGGTATAGAGAGCTTTGAATCAGGCCCTCAGATAGATGTCACTTGGAAGTTTGTCTTTTGTTTGGTCTGGCATTCATCATTCCTCCATTAGTATTTCTTTGGCTTGTCTGAGTTTTGTAATTCCTGCCCTGCTATGTAGAGGTTAGATTAAAATCTCAGCAGATTTTTATTGTCCTTTGAGAAGACAGCACTGTGAAGCTTTCTGTCATTTTCTGCCTTTTTCATATGTTAACTGCATTTGATTTGCTGAGAATGATGAGGTTTTTTTCTCCTCTGGCTTAGAGAACTTAACACTTAGGTTGAAAAGTTTCCAGAAGAAAATTTGTATCTACATGTTTTGCCACTTACGAAAATGCTTTTAAATGCCTTTTATACTCAAATAGTTGTGGTAAAAAATAATTTATGTTTTCATGAAGGAGATGGGTGTTTTGGAGTAACACTACGGACTACAGGCCAGGACTCTCTTAAGAGAAATCTGTGCCAAAGTAGAGCCCCGCAGTTTCTGTTCGTGTACCCTGTTTCAACTAAGTGCAAAGTTAAGTTATTCCACATTGTGTCTTGATGTCAATCCCATTCAAGCTATGCTTTATTTAAATGGAATAAGTATTAAGCTCTTAGATATGAAAAGTGGATTAACAAGAATACAATGAAAACTAAAGCACTTTGCAGCAACACACTGAATAAATATAAGCGATAACATAGTTCCGAAAACTTCCAATTTCTTAGGAGAATGCACTTTACTTTTTTACTTGTCAGTCTTGAAGTTTGGTGTTTTTTGAGTTTGAGAGCGAGTCAGAATCAAACTTTGTATGAATCACCCTGTTCACATTTGTTCGTGAATTTGGTAGGCTTAGGGAAATGAGTGTAGAAAAGGACATCAGTGAGCCAGCTTACACAACCAGTCTCTTAGTGAAGTTAGGGCTGGTTTGGACCAGCTCTCAGTTGTATCAATAGTCAGGGATTGCTAGGAAGAATGCAGTAACCTAACGAAGTAACTTTCACCAATGGTTTTAAGGGCTTTTTGGTCAGACATAGAGAGCATAAAGCCAAGAAAACCTGTGCATCTACTTTCTGATGGGATGCTTCTTATCACAATAATTTCAAACACTTAAACACCTTTTGGATATTTCAGCAATATGTCAAGCAAGTCACTGGCAGAACCAGAGGATCATCAAAGCTATTTTCTGGGCTTATGCATATGGTGCTTTCTTTGTGCTACATGAAGATTGCACGTGTGGGAAGCCAGCAGATAAGAAAACAGACCTGTGATCCAGAGAGAAAAGGATCAAAGTGATTGCACTGTTCAGTCTTATCTGTTAATGTTTGTGCACTCTGCAGGTGAAGGAGCTATTCAAATGCCCAGAAGTTCTTTGTTTTTCACTTGAACTGCACCAAACAGATAAGCGAGCAAGCAAGTGCATAGCTCAGTCCTTCTGGACTTCTTCCTCAGTGCTTGCGTATGGAAACAGTGAGATTCTTTGAGAAAAAATGACCTTTAGCCCTGGGAAAGATGCATGTTTTTGTGGTATTGAAGTGTTTTTGTTTGTTCCACTCACATGGAACTTTGTCCTTGCAGGCTGAAATTACAAACCGTAGGGAGTATATACAACTGTTGCAAGCTTCTGCTTATGTAAGTAGGTGCAAAAGATGCTCTGAGGTAGGGTTTTTTCACCTTCTGGGTTTTGTTTTCTTAATATTTGACACTTAGGAGGAAGAGTAAAGATTTTACTCTAGCTAAATAATTTCTGCGCAGTGATCACACATGGTGCTTTACGCATAGTTAAGGGCAAGTAGCTCATTTCAGGCTAGACGTACTTGTAACTGGGTGTAACATGTATCTGGGTCCTGAACGTAGACAGCAGGATTCAAGGCTCACATATACCAGCCTTCAGAAGTAGCATTCATGGGGCATCAGTGGTTCACTCTTGATTAACAGTGCTTGTCAGTGAGCACTGAATTCTGTGTGTGTAAATAATGTTGGGTTGGCCTGTCTTAACATTACTGACTTGTTACGGGTTCAGACTTTGGCAGAGTTCAGGTGGGGAGGCAAATGTACCTCTAAGCTATCTTTATACTTCTTCTGACAGGGCAGCCAAGTGCTGAATCAGCACTTGGAAAGAAAGAGAATAGCCACAGGGCTGTGCTAGTTTATCCTGTCAAAGGTACTTGATTCTTGGCCAGGATCACTAGAGCACAGCTCATGCAGCCCTTATCTAAGCAAGCCCTGACACATCTATAACAGCCAGCTCCGTTGCTTCTCTTGATTAACTGTAAGGCTGCTCGGTGTCTCTGTCATAGTAAGAAATAAAGTGTGTGAGGTAGGTTGAAGGTCTAACTTATATCTGCTCATCAAAGTACAGTTTCTAAGTATTATTTTTTAATTTCCCACCCACTGATCCTGTCTCTCTGAGAAGTGCGGGTGCGTTGTGATTCTTCTAGGGGCAAAAGCAGTTTAAGAGGTTCTCCTCCTTCTCTGCATCCTGCCCCAGGTTTCCATCCTTCGCAGTCTAGTCAGTTCAGCTGATAGCAAGGCAGCCTCTCAGGGTGTGATATGATCCAGGCTGGTGGCGTGTATTTTAAAGGCTTTTTTTTTTTTTCTCTTGTCATAATCTGGATGGTATAATGTCTCTGTTACCATCACTTCCAAATGTTTGAGTTTACGCAATGGAGGAGGTAGTGACCTGCGTTGAAAGGGTGGAAATGAGCAAAAGTGGGAGAAGGAAGATCTGAAACTTTCTCCACCAAAAAAGCTAACTTGAGTGTAAAGTAAATGTTTATCATCATATGAAGTAGCCTTTACTTCTCAGATGTCTGAAGATAAGGCTGTAAAGCAAGTCACATGATTGTTCATAAGCATTACAAAATTAGAGGCATCTTCTGAACTACTGGAGTAGAGACAGCTATTTTTTAATTACATCGTTGGTCAAAAATGTGAAGTTCGTTCTTGTTGATAACGTCCTGCAGTGTGATACAGAAAATCTAGGTAAATCAGCGAAGACCTTTGCCTTGAAGTGCCACTTACAGACCTTCATGGCGAGTAATTGAAGGGCAGGTGCTTTCCACGGGTCCCCATGTCCTGCCTCGGCAGCCCGTTGGATCCCTGGGTGGACACTTTTGCAGGGTAGGGCGATTCTTACTCTGGAGCAGTTCTGCTCACAAAGCTGATCGGGGCTGTTGTGTTGGGCTGGTCACGTTACTGCCTGGTCAAGGCCTTCTGAAACCAATCGTGTCTTTTTTCACCCCTGCCAGAAGTTACACAACCGACAGTCAAAAGTTCAGAGGCCTCGGTACCAGGGAGGACTTTGGTTCATGAGGAAGCTCTCTCCCAGTAAGGAAGGGCATGGATTTAAAACACCATAGTTGTTTCACTGTTTGGTTTTTGGTTTTTTTTGCTCTGCTCAAGAAGTGGCAGTGAGGCTTAGTGTAGTCTGCTTCAGAAATTGATTCAGGTAAATGCTAAAAAGGTGGGGCTTGGGCTGGTTTAACAAGATGCTGAGCAAGTATGGCAGTTTTACTGCCACCAGGGAGAGAAATGTTGCTGCCTCCTTCGCCCTGATCTGTGTGGATATGCCTTCTGTCTGGCACCGGGTGCAGTGCTCATGGGATCCTTCCCTGAGCTGGCTGAACTTGTTGGGCTGGTGGGAAACTGTCCACGTCTTTTCTTCTCCTGTGCTAGTTTTCAGCTAGGTTAGTGAGTTGATTTAGCTCATGTAAGGGTCTGTTGGCTGCCAGAGCTGGTGCCAAGTACACGGTTAAGGTATTTTGTCAGCAAGAAGAAGAAAAAAACTCTGTGATGGAAGAGAGTAGGTTTGTCCCCTTTTGATAGTAATGATTTGTTAGACTGGTTCATCCCATGTGAAGGAGCACTTTGCAGGTCGTAGGGGAGGTAGCACTCAACAGCCACCAGATTGGGACTAACAAAAACCAAAGACAGTGGTAGTGCTGGGTAAGTGCCTCACTGGATCTTCCTGCAATGGCTGTGAGTTGCCACAGACTTGGTGAAGTAACGTTGATGCTTATGGGCAAAGAGAGTCGACCTCACATCTCAGGATTATCCAGAGCGGCTCTGTGGTCCAGGTTCTCCTTAGCAGTCTTGCTCTGCAAAAAGATATCTGTGGATTGATTTCTGGAAAGTATCGGTTCGCCAGGACCGTGGGTTATTGTAATTGCTGTTAATGGATGGAATTTTACGGAGAGCAAGCACGTGACGCACAGAGCACTTTTTGCTTTGTCATCCTGCCTGTGGCAGGTTGCCCGAACCAACGAGGGAGAGGCTCCCAGCAGCGGCAGCCTGCACACAGACTCTTTCAAGTCTCTGCCAGAGGTTATAGTTGCCTTTGGGGTTTGGGGCTATTGCTAAAACTAGGCACCTCTAGCACAGATCTACCTGAAAATAATTAGAGATGTTTATATAAATGCCTGTGTTGTCTGATGACTAGATTTTTATCTCCTTGAACGAATAGTTTTACGTGAACATTCCAGAGGTTGTCCAAACTTGTTATAGGAGTAAAATATAAGGCTTTCGTTGCCTCAGGTACCCACAGGACTGTAGCTTTGATAATATAGTGAAGAAAAATTTCTCCTTTGTGCGGATTGTGACCACTGTTCAAAACCTGTGTTCTTGCTTTTCCCAGGTGCGTGTGTATACACACAGATGAATTCCTGCGTTCTTTCCCCAAGCGAGACTAGGCCAAGTGTTATCCATCACTAATATTGCTATTAAGTATTACATGACGATTCTGATCTTTAAACCCATTTACCAACGTCAGCAAAGTACTCTTCCCTATACCTTTGTGAGATAAAGGAATTTTGTCACCAAGTTTCAGAGAAGAAATCCGAGACGACAAGATTACAGACCAATTTTCAGTGACTGCCTTTTTGCATTTCTGTGAATGTGTGTGTGTAAATGCTCTTCAGGTTTGTGGGCTCAGTGCCCAAGGAATGTATATGCATTCAGTATGGCTGTTTGTCTAAGTATGTGCACGTGTCAGGGTTCGCTAATTAATGCTGGCTGTGCAGTGCAAAGTATGTATGTGATTAAGTACAAACAAGTGTGTATTGACCCATTTATTGGGAATTAAGCTTAACGTAAGTCAGAGTTACGTGGAGGAAGGCAGAGCTGATAATGCATTCCAATCAAGTGTTAGATTTTCTTCTTTTTTCTTTTTCCATGCCATATCAAAAATAAAGTATCACCACATGTAGGGATGTTAATTTTTTCCTTTCCACTAATATGCTTAATCTTTTCTATTGGAGGTATATATATCTTATATATATTTTTTATATATATATAAAATCAGTTATGACTAGTGGGCAAACAGGTCTTTTCCAGACTTTTGAATACATTTATTTAGAGGATTTCATAGTATAAGCAATACTGTATGGCAAAAATTACTGGGGGGGGGGGGGGGGGGGGAGTTGCCTGGAAAAAAACAATTATATCAATAAAATGAACCAAAAGAAGTTTCCAGGGAACTAATTGTAGGAGAAAAATAAAAACTTTTAATTCAGTTTAAAAAGTACGAGACTGAAAAAAATGACAGCACATCAGCATAAGAAAATCACCTTCTGGGCAGGAAAGGTAAAAATCATCCTTTTCCTTTAAGACTGAAGTTTCAGGCTTAGCCATAGCAAATCTTATTTCCTTGCTTTGTTCCAAGCGTATTATTAGATTGACAAAAAGTACTGAAATTCCAGCCGACTCTCATATGGGATTTTATTAAAGAGAAAAATATAGCAAGTCATCCTAACGTTGCAAATGACTCATCAGTGGCCTTAGGAAGTGCTCCCCTGAGACAGGCATGCTGCTGATGAGGAAGCGATGAAGCCGCCAGGCCACTCCCCCAGACAATTTCGCTTGAGGAGCACAGCCTTCATAAAGGAGGTCTCTCCAGACACTACGTTATTTTATCCTTTATTTCACAGAGGGAGCACAGAAGCTTCAAGAAGGGCAGCACGAAGTAACAGCAGAAACTTCACAGACGGTTGGTTTTGTACAGGAGAAGCAAATAGGAGATCATGAGAAAACTTTAAAGGTAGGGAAAGATACATTTTAAACACTATAATTTAGTTTTGACTTGAAAAAATGATAAGAATGTAGGCTTTCTTTTAAAAATTGTAGTTCTTGGGAGAAGAATGGAGGAGATCTGTTCTCTGGATGGGATCACAGTCCTGATTCATGGTCATGAACAAGTTCCCTTGGTAAGTGGGAAGCAGAGCTTGACAAGATCCTGGCTGCTTTGGAGCAGGGTTCTAGGAGGTGGTTTCAGAGGGGAAGGTTATAATCTACTTCGTCTTGATCTGAACTTTTAATACGTTTTCATGAAGAATGATTGTGAAGAACTCATGAAAAATGAACGAAACAGTAGGGAACCACTAATGGAATAAAAGCTGACGTTTCTTAATCCACATGTGAAAATATAAATAATTTTTCTTAAAAAAGTAGCATTATATAAGTAGTGATCTAAACAAACTTCATGAGTAGGTATTGTGGTTTCTTTATGCTCTGTATGCATCAAAGAGATACCGTTTTTGGTGGTTGGGTCTGATGACTGTGTGGGAGTTAGTCTGAATCTGCCTTTAAGCTTCACACCATCCTGTTGCTACTGAGCAAACGTGTGATTTGGAAAAGAACTTTCTCTGTTACATGTCACTAAATACAAATAAAGTGAAACTGCATACCATAATGCAATGTATGCTCGTTTTTCACACTTATCTGATTACAGGAGGAAGTTTGAGCCTGGCCAATGGCCGTGTTAGAAAAACAGAGAAAAGGGGAGCTAAGCGCAAACTAGATTTAGTGACAAGGTTATAAATTGGGATGGCAGAGTGGGAAGAGAAGAGTAAGGAAGACAAGGTATTTTTGAATGTCTTCACAACAGCCACAGGTGTTCTCTAGGTTTTGTTTCTAATGTTAACATGCTACCCAGGATTATGAAAGGCTACTGAAATGTAACTTTCTACAGGCAGATGCAGTCTGAATTTCTGCTGACATTGCTGTGTAATTTTCTGGAGGGATAGGGGATTTTGTCAGTGATATGGCTGCACTGGCAGCAGTCGCTAGGGTAGACACAGTTATACTTACAGAGAGGGAATAATCCAACCCCAGAAGAAGGCAACAGTAGAATGGTTTGAGCACAAAGGGCTGCTTAATGCAAAACAAAATTAAGATGAAAAGAGAGGAGAAGCTTCTTTGGCTTTTTTTCTTTCCTTTTATTTACCATGACTATTCCAGTAATACTGAATCAACTGCCTGGTTAGGCAGGTAGAAACACTTGTATAAAAGCAAGCAGATTTGTAAAGTGTCTAAGTGTGGGTTTCTTTATTTACTTTTTTAGTCTTAAAAGTTTTATCATGACTTTAGTTGATACTCACTGATTTTACATCAGCTGAGGAGTCTGCTGTTTACTGACTCCAGATCTTGTTGCCAGCAACTCCAAAGGCTTGAAGGTCTGAAGCCCTGATAAATTGGAACTTTGCAAATTAACTACAAAAGCTCATTTTAGAAAGAGTATATGAAGACAATGCACTGTTCTTTGTGGCATACAGCTGTCAAAATGCATTTTAGGACTTAAGGGTTGTTTTTCTGTGGTGGTAGTCATCTCATCAAAAAACTGAATCTCTCTTGAAACTGTAGTGACCACACTTGATCCATTTGACTCCAAAGTTAGCTACAATGCTAAACCAAAGCAAAAATAAACACAGGCATGTTACAAAAATGTAGTTTTCAGAAACTGGTTTCTTCGCTCAGTTCTGTTCATTCAGTTGGTAAGGCTGGTAGTTGCAGATTATTACAATGTTGTATACGGTTGTTGTATTTTCCTACTAATATATGCAGGAGGAGGGCAAAAACACTGATTAGGAAAGTCCGAGGCAGATGAGAAGAATAAAATAAATTAATGGAAAGCCTGTGTCAGCAGATATGTATCTCATCCTGGAGTACACAGTATGAGGAGGTACTGGAGTGGCGTTGATGCGGAAAATGAAGATCTGCAAGGAAACCCAGGGCTCCAACGAACAAGAAAATTCATAGTTCAGTATCTAATAGGTACTGAGCTATTCAAGGATGGATTAAGAAGATGAAATTTTAAAAAGCTAATTAAAAGCAGAGCTCAGAAAATCCATATGCACCTACGTTCCCTTATCACAATATTTGCTGCTGAAAATACTAATACTTTTGAGCACTATGGGTAATGTTTCAGTGTTCTCTAATCCTTTTCGTTTTCTCTGTTCAGGCACATAAGGAAGACAGCCCTCAGAAACTGCTGGAAATGAACGGGCATACGCCGGTGCCGCATTCCTACGACTATGATCTCATTGTCATTGGTGGGGGCTCAGGTGGTCTGGCAGCTGCCAAGGTATGAGAAAGAAAATACAGATTTATACTTTCCTTGTAAAAGGAAGTAGGTGGGTGACATCCTCAACGTCTTGGATCTGGTTATCTTTAAGACGGTAAGGGCATAACATCTCTACCTGATCAGTGGGATTTCTTTTGAGGTTAGCCCCAGTTACACAATATTCTTTTCCTTATGTTCTGAAGAAGAAAAACATAAAAATGTCATGATATACTTCTTAATAGAATGAAACTTGGTTCCTCTGTATCCCCACTAGTGGGAGATGATGCTGTTGGAAAACAGCAGGTAGATATCTCAACAGTGTTTATTAGTAGTTGAATTAAAATTCAACTCATAATTGAAAAAGTTTTTAAAACTACTCAAAATTAACATCTGGAGGTTTCTAGTTTTATCTGAAAGTAATATCTGTTCAGAAATAGTGGCGTGTGTTGTTTTAATTCTTGACAATGGGGGAGCTATTGTGATTTGTGAGCTTAAAATAGCTGCATAAATGGAGATTTTGCCTATATTTAAGCAGAATTAGGATCTCACCCTTCATTTCTAGGGTCTGCTACTTCCTGCCTGTAGCCAAATAATTTATGATTTTTAGTTAGGATATTGCTTTTAGAAGCATATCTAGAATTAATTAAAAGAATCCACAGCAGTGCAGAATATACCAGCTCTTAGAGTTGTCATTGTCCCAAATATTAGAAACTTGCTGAAATTTAATATAAGTCAGTAACTCCTTTTCATCAGTAGTTAGGCACATTTTGCCTCTTCTCGCTGTGGTAGAATTAACTATTTAGAAGTGAATTGAGCATTCCTAGAAATAAAACTATTTCGCTGCTCAAGACCTGGAGCTGAATTATTCCTCCCGACAGGAAGCATTTCTTTTGTTCTCGAGAAGTGAAGGAGGCCATTGAGGAGTGAAAGAAAATGAGGAGAAAATATTTCAGCATAGCATTGAATTCACACTAAACCTTGGTTCCTTAGAAGAACTTCTGTTATGATGGAAGAGTGCAGTGCTGAGTGGTGGATTGTAATGTGCCATATGTCCATAATCTATTTCAGTAGTTTACTGCTTTCCCATAGATAGGGGCATTATTGTCATGGCGTAGGACGGAAGGCAAGATAAGATCTGTAAAATTTCTGAGAACCCGCAAAGAGAAGCAGACACTGGTTTTCAGAGGATGGGGGTGTTTTAGGACAGAAGAGAGTAACAAGAGCAAAAGGGAGCTTGCAGTAATGCAAAAACAGTTTGCAGTAATAAAAAGCCATCTGTTGAAATTTCCATAAGGAGGCTACTCTGCTTTGTTGTATACATATGCTAGGTTGTGAAGCTACAGCAGTGATGTTTATTGCATCATTTTTCAGCTGTGGGACAGAAAAAGTGTATGGCTATGCAGATAAATTGCCTTACTCCTTCAACTCAGTGTATAAGGTATATTGCTTCTTAGTGTTCTCAAGTGATTGTAGAGTAGAGCGGAAGATGGTAGATCAATAAAGTCAACATCACTATCAGTAGTAAAATGTGTATTTCAAATCAGTTTCATGAAGTTGAAGTGAAACTGTTTCACAGGGGTAAACTTCTGACTTAGATTATTCAATTTTTTTTAGTGAAATAACGAACAGTGCTGTAAAAGGCAAAATAAAAGGAAAAAAAACCTACGCAGCTCTTATACCAAGTTCCAAATATCTACACTCAGGTTTGCAGCAATTTAATCAGGTTGATTAAATGCGTGCTTTTCACTATGACACATGCAGCTTTGTGTGCACGTCTCCCTTTTCCTCTCTATATTGTGCTCAGAGCTTGTTATTTTGGAGCCATGTCTCCATGGTGAGTGCAAATGCTGCCAAGCGGACTCTGTGCAACCCAACCGCAGACCCAGACCAAAGTGCCAGGCCACTACTATCAGCTCACACAGAACAGCTCCAGCCCTAAGCAACCTTGTTGTGTTCATGCAGCACTGCACTGAACCCGGTAAGGTTTGAAAGCCTACGGGGCAGGTTTTGTTACTGTGGGCATATCCCTCTGCAGAAGTGGTTATATCTGTTTGTGATCTCTACCGAGGTGGTGACGCAATGCTGTGCTGTATTATGTGAGCGTATAGCTGAACGTAAGCTTGGGAATCCGTGCATTCTAGTTAGGTAACACTAGTAAAGCTCTTTTGAGCTGTGTATAAGAGTTGTCATTGTGAAGGAGCATTAACAACGCATCTCAGTCCCTAAGCACCTTTCTGAGGAACTTTTTCAGAGGCGCTACTGATGCATAGAAATTAGCTTCTTGGCCAACCTTGACCTTTATCGGAAGCAGAAATCCAGTACATTAATATTTTCCAAAGTTGTCTACAGCCTGCATTATTTGAAATAATGATTTGCATTTTGCATGAAGTAAGTTACATTTAAAATTGAAATTCAGATTCCTAACTATTTGGATTAACAAGTATTACTGGTAACACAATGCTGAAGGCTGTCCAGCTCCTCCCAAACCAAACCCAAGGCCTTAGGGTAATATCCTGTGCCTGTAGTTGTTATTGCTTACATGTCTAGGAACTCATCATGTGATGCAGCACAGTTGTGGTTACTGCAAGTGTCAAAGTTATTTTGCTGCATCTCATGGGGGAATCTGTCATTGTTGTTTCTCAGCTATGTAGTGCTTACTTAAGTGTTTTTCTCTGGTACCAGTTATCACCATCGATTTTTGCCTTTTTCTTAAAAAGCACAAAGGGAACAATGGAATCAGTATAGAAATTCCAGTTCTCAGTATCATTTACACACATTGATTGTAGATTTGCTAATGAAACTTCTCAGGGGAAATATCATGAAATAAACCATCACTTTTCTAGTCTGGGTGACATCTGCACATCCTGACAGTAAAGTCAACTTGCTGCAGGTTGACTAGCTTGAAGAGCAAGAGCTGATCCTGACAACTACAGATTGTACTCAAAATCGAGTGTTCCCTTCTACTACAGGAAAAAAGATTGCATAAGCACAGTTGTGATGCTTGGCCACATGACTGTTTATGTCATTGTGTGATGTGGTTTCAAACAAATGTTTGAGAAACCATCTTTGAAGAGAAAACTGGATTAATGAAGAATTTGTTAAATATGTTGAAAGTAAATGGCATGTTGGGAAATAGTGTGAACAAACTGACGGGATGGAGGAGAGGAGGTTTGACTCCCAAAGTCTTCTGTGTATCAGCTGGTGCTGTGCTGTTGTGTAGCAGGATGAATGCCTATTTTTTTCCTTTCATCTTTTTTTCCTACTGAGTACACAGATTAATTTGGAAGATTAATGACTGTCTGGCTGTTCCCTTGCAAATCATTCATTATTACTTAATTAAAAGTCACAAAGCTTTTCAGCAATGCATGACGTTATCATCTACTCCAAATTTAACCTCTAATATTGAGATACATGTCTTATTTAATTTGTTTTGCAGGAGGCTGCCAAGTATGAAAAGAAAGTGATGGTGCTGGACTTTGTCACGCCTACGCCTCTGGGAAACTCATGGGGTAAATTTCTCTTCATTGCAAACCTGTTATAAAGGAGCTTTACACAAAGACTCTGACTCTCCTTTGAAATCAGCCACACTGATGTGAAAACCACATTCTGTTCCTTTCTCTTAGGTCTTGGAGGAACATGTGTAAATGTGGGCTGTATACCTAAAAAATTGATGCACCAGGGAGCTTTACTGGGACAAGCCTTGCAAGATTCACGCAAATTTGGATGGCAGTTTACGGAAGAAGGTAAAGGAGGAGAACACTTTTTTGCAGTTTTGTCATTTGTGCTGAAAATCCAGAGGTTCTTTTCACAATCAAGTGCTTGGTGCACTTAACCATGTGCTGGCTTTAACAATGTGAGGCAACTTCAGAGAGATTACACATAAACTTAAGCACTTTTCAAGTCTAAAGCCACGGGGCTTATTGCCTTGCAGTGTTTGATCTGTTTATTAATAGCTTCTGATCATGTTAGTATTTGATAAGATTGTTGTTTGAATAAAAGCAATAAGGTACTACTCCATTTCTGAATGTAACACAGTATCTAAGGGAATACCCCAGAATGTCCCCTGTTAGAAACTTCCTCATAATTGCAGGCAAGGATTTCCTTTCCCTGAGTCTCTGTCACTACTACATAAGAAGACAAATTTTACTTTATATTAGCTCTAATGTGCATGGTTATAGGATTGGGATTTATTTAGGGTGTAATCCTGTAGTGGGGAACATGCAGAGGCACCTCTCAGAGATGCATAGTCTTCATTTGTCGAGCGATGTCACCTGCTCACAGCACGTGTTAATAGAAAACTATCGGTAATGCAGTAAGTCTCAATTTTCATGTTTTAAGTCATCTGTTCCACTGTGACCTCTCATGTTGCCTACGCTGATGTAATTCTGGGTCATGAAAAAAATCTGTCTGAGAATACAAGGTTCGCTATGGAAAAAGACGAACTCACAGACTGAAAGATGAACCTTTCTCTTTTGTTTCTAATAGTCAAACACAACTGGATGACCATGACAGAATCTGTTCAGAATTACATTGGTTCACTGAACTGGGGCTATCGGGTTGCACTGAGAGAGAAGAAAATCACATTTGAGAATGCATATGGAGAATTTGTCGGGCCACACACAATTAAGGTACTCCCTAGCCGTGTGTGCTGGATCTTCCTATCTGAAGATCTCTTTCTGAATAGAGATCCTTTTCAAATAGAATAATTTTTCCCTTGGTAGGACTGCGAAATACTCACTTTGGACTAATACTTTGTCCACAGGCAACAAATAAAAGAGGAGTTGAGAAGCTGTACACGGCTGAGAGATTTCTTATTGCCACTGGTGAACGACCACGCTACCTGGGTATACCTGGAGACAAGGAATACTGCATTAGCAGGTAAAAATAGGGAGGAATATGAAGTCATTCACCGTGTGTAAATGCTTCACCTGTAAGAGAAAGTGGTGAAGCATGAGCAAGGCTGCTTGGTTGCTGGTTTTCTTTCCTATGTAACTTTTTGTTAGGGGGAAGTAAGCACAGGAGAATAGCTATAGACAGATTTTAAGGTGCCAAAACCATTGGTGTCTAGTAGACACCACAGGACTGTGGGTGGCTGGCTAGGATGGTTCTGTTTTTGACCAATAACAGCAGTAACCGAGAATACAGTAAGTCATGTGCATGTCCATCATAAAATTAATTTATCAGCTCTGCCCCAGTTACCGGTACACCCACTTCCTCTCTATTCCCTATGGTCTTTCAGTTGACATACTGAATTTTTTTCGGTAATGAAGAGCAGAGACTGCTTGGAAGAAACCTCCCTGCTCAAATATCAAGGAAGGCGGGAGTTGCGAAGCTGTTGATGTTGTCAAGCCAGTAGAAATGTGTCTGTCTTCATGCATTGGGGCAGTCTTGAAACTCAACCCAATTTTTTTCTAGCTACTCAGTGAAGTTAATTCCACTTTTGGGAAAACCACTTCCAAATGTCTGGTTAATTGATAAGACCAAGCAATTCTAGCACAATTTTGATAAAAAAATGTGATATGCAGATGAAATGGGTTTTCCTATCAGAGTGACTTTTAAGTTACTTAATGTAGAAACAGAGGTTGGAATTAAAGGCTTGCAAATCTATAGCAATGAAATAAATAACTGGCATAATCCCTGTGAAACCAAAACACCGTGTTGTATGTTTCCCTTCTAATAAGTAGTAGTGAAATTAAAGGTAACAGATAATATAGCCTGTTAAGTGGTGCTTTAAAATAACATTAAGGTGGAAGAGTCAGGAATGCCAGACTATCAGATTGAGGCTGTCTGTGTAATCTTCACTGGATTCCCTGGGGGATAGGAACTATGATGTAGCCTTTAATTACACAATCCCATTTTCTTCCACCACAACATTTGCAGAGAGCATCTTTGTTTAGCCTTTGCAGTTGTTGGCTGAGAGAGACACTTATTTTAGATTTAAATCTTTGGAGAACTGCGTTGCCAAACTCTGCCTAAGTCTCTGCTGAGCAAGCATGATGCCTCCACGAGTCCCTGCTTCCTTGAGAAGCCCTAGTTTTATAGTCTAGGTCCGAAGTATGGTAGAACTGACCTAGCTTGATGAAGCAGTTGAAAGAAGTGGAACGCAGGCAAATAAACATGTTTTCCATAATTTCGTACTTCTCTCTCTGCCTGTTACTGTGGTTTGCATTAATTTGTTTTATTGTCTGTGTGTATTTGGCACTGTGTATAATGCTTTAGCAAAAGGATCAGTCTTCAAAGAAGTGAAGATGGTATTTTTATCTTAAAGCTGAACACCTTCCTCTTCCCTTTAGCTCTCAGGAGCTAAAATTTGCAGCAAAATATTTGAAGCAAGATTCAGAGAAAAAAAAAAACCACCTACCTACCTGTTTTTAACAATTTGTCCTAAGTTTCTGTAAAAAAAACCTCAAAATTTTTGTGGTGATTCAGAATTTTCATACTCTTTTTTTGTGTGTACTCCTAACTAGAACTTTTTAATCTGTCACGTGCTGATCTTGTATTCCAGCTGAATTTCCAAAAAATTAAGTTGTTGGGTTTTTTAGTGAGCAGGAAGGAAGAGGAATAAAGTCCTATTCTTACAGAAGAAATTAGATAAATGTACAGTACAATACATTCTTCTGGTTGTCTCTAACTTTCTTTTCTTTTTTCCCCTCTTTTTTTACCAGTGATGATCTTTTCTCTCTACCTTACTGTCCAGGGAAAACCCTGGTGGTTGGAGCTTCCTATGTTGCCTTGGAATGTGCAGGATTTCTTGCAGGTCTTGGGTTAGACGTCACTGTAATGGTGAGATCCATTCTCTTAAGAGGATTTGACCAGGATATTGCAAACAAAATTGGCGAATATATGCAAGAACATGGAGTCAACTTTATTAGGGAGTTTGTGCCAATCAAGGTAGGCTCAAAGTAGTATATGACTACAATTGATTGCAATATACCTGTCATAATGGTTTAAGGTGTAAATTATTTTAGTGAATACAAAAGTTGAATTTGCAATACAGGATCTACTACGATATAGTACGGGTTAATTTTTGTTTTAAACTGAATAAGTCCATGGATCTTATGTAATTGAAAGGTACAATTTAGTCTTAGCATTAAAATTTTGTGAGATTCCAGTATTCATTGTTTTTATCAGAATTAGATGGGTTAGTATATGTTGCATTAAAAATGTTGTTACTCCTGCTCATCCTGGTCCTGCAAATGTTGAATATACCTAAATTCAGCAGTTGTCCTGAAATCTGTGCAACTTCTTGCAGGCTCATGATTAAAAAGATATATCATTTCCTGTAAGATCAGGGCCAGTGCATCACAAATAGTCATATTTTTCATTGCCAATTCTCAAATTCTCAGCCAGCAAATACTGCTTATGTGCCCAGGGCCAGTGGAAGTAAAAGGGCTTTTTCCAGTAAAGTAAATGGGCTTTATAAGTATCCATCTGTATCCATAACTTGGCAGAGTCCTTAAATACTTGGTCAGTTTTCTTTGACTTCAGTAGGAGTATTGGTGCAGCTAGTTATGTACATGTATAGGCAAATTCAGGTTGAAAAGCAGATTAGATAAGCTCTGGAGCTTTTCTAATGTGAAATTGCCTTATCAAAGACTTCAGAAGGTGCTAACAGTATTTTCCTTAATGCTTTTTTCACAATAATTAGTGCTTAATTATTATGAAATAGGAAATAATGTATTAAGCAGTTTTCAATTTGGCATTAAGCCAGCGTGTTACCGAGTTTAACACTTTGGGGATTAAAGCATTACATTGAATGAAGAGTGTTCATTTTCACCCTTAGCGATATCAAGAGTAGCTTAAAAAATGCTCTTGCCAGTTACCATGCTGTGGATCTGACCCTTTCACAGAGCGTGAGAGATTTGCTGTGAGAAGTCAAAGTGGGATATTTCAAGGAACTTTGTTTTTTATGCTTGTGTTGTAGAAATCCTATGTTGTATGAAAAGCAGGGATGATTATCTACCTTTTGTTTCAGACGTAGCTTTTTGTAGGCTTTTCGGGGGGATGTGAAAGGAAGAAGTTGATCTTAGAAGAAAGATCATTTCAACTGAATAGTGAGTGGTCTTCTCCAGATGCACCCTGCAAAGAGGAGTCCATCACCCTAGTCACAAAATGCACTTCTGTGTATTTTGCCCTGCCCCTTCACTACATGTCTTTGATTTCAGTGGAAATAAAATATTTGTCCCTGTTTTTAGTTGAGCATATCCTTAAATTTAAATTGCTGGATATGTTTTTAGCAGGTCTTCTCATCTCTTTCAAACATTGTTTTTGAAGTTTTGCATGTTGTGCTTATTAAAACCCTTCGTTGGGACGTTTGAAGACAGAAGATGAATTGTTATAAATAATGCTGCCTTTGAATAGAAGCAGTTTAACGCAGTGATCCTTTAAAGTTGTTGGGATGACAAAGAAGGTTTAGGGTTTTTTAAATTAAAAATGGGGAAGAGAACTTAGTCAGAAATTTTGCTTTTTCTGTCTTCAGATACTGAATATGAAGTAGGAAGTAGGGCAGCTGTTGAAAAGTACTTTTTCTTCTGGAGAATGAACACTAAAAATTTCCCAGAATTAAGTTGTTGCACACATACATGTCTCTTGTATGTACAGCCAGCCTTGGGAAGCAGCTGGGCGCCTTGCGGTTCCTGGGAGGGTAAGGGAAGGACTGTAGCTGAGGATATCCAGTCCTTTGCTCGCAGTCCAGTGAATATTAGTGAGGAGAAAAGAGAATCCACCCATGTAGCTTCAAAGTCCATTCACTTGTTTAGTTGATTTATTTATCAGAGGAAAAAGGAGTGTTTGAAAAAAAAGCCAGTGGTATTGCTCTTTGCTTTTGTTTTTTCTGGTATATGGAGGGATGGGTGTGTAAGGGGGAGTATTTTAGCTTTAGTTTTGTTTTAAACAAGCCTTGATTTTTTATTACTGTGAACAAAGAGCACAGTTGCAAAAAGATTCACCTTTTTTTTTTTTTTTTTTTGCTTTACTGGAATAGGCAGTAACCTGCTGTACTTGAGAGAGAGTGTGCAGCTGGATCCGTAGCTAAAACTAGGAGTATTTATTTCAGCTCACTCTGGGGAACTCTGAAGAGGTTTTTTTCTTAAGCTGCTGGTGTTTTTTCAGCCATTTAAAGCCAGCTGCTGCCCTCTCCTGCAAGGCCATGGCAGCTTTACATGTTGAATATCATTCAGACAGGGCAAAGGCCTATACTGTTAAGGGCTGGGCTGTGACTGTGGCTTCCCCTGGGTGGAAGGCACAAGGCACCATGGTTCTCAAGGTGCGGTTGAAGAAAATGTCCGATGCTGTTTCCAGGTTTTGCAAGAGTTCCCTTCCTCCTCACCTCTTCTGTCCCCAGTTGATACTAGCAGCTCACGTGGTGGCCTTGGACAACAACTTAGCTATCAGTCGACTTTTATAAACAGAAACAAGGTCTTATTGTGTTGGTCGTAAGAATAAAAGCATGGAGATAAACTGAAATGTTTAAATATGCAAGTAGTAAACTCAAATCTAGAGAAAGGTGAAAATATCTTTAGAATGAATACTTGAATTTTAGGTCATGGTTAAACACTCATTTTCAATGATAAGATATGTGGTGGGACAAAGATACATTTGCATATCTTTATTTGAAACTAAACCTTTTTTTTTTTTTTCCCTAATGTTGTAGGTTGAGCAGATTGAGGAAGGAACTCCTGGAAGACTGAAAGTTACAGCCAAGTCCACAAAGGGGAACCAAATAATTGAAGGGGAATACAATACTGTGAGTCCTGTCTATATACATAAAGAATGTGAAATAGCCTTCCATTTAATGTTAACATTTTGTGGGGTGTTTTTATCCATAGTTTACATTTTTTAAAATTCTTTTTAATCATTACAATATGCTAATTGCACAAATCAACAGGTAATTAATGTGACAAAAGTCCCAGAATCCATGGGCATGAGTCCCATGTGCCTTACCAGATCACTTGCATACTTTTGAAACCTTTTTTTTAGCTTAGGGATGTAGATGAACTTGGTCATGTGTAATCAGTTGCAGGATTTTTCCCTAGTGGGATATTTGCCATAAACTATAAGTAATGATTTATAATAACTTTCATAGTAACTAAAGCATGTTCTGGAGTTAGCACAAAACAATGGTCTGTGCAAGAGCTAAACAAACAGGTGTCATGTCTTCTCAAGACCTGTTGTTGATGCAGCATCTTCACAAAAACAACTAGTGCCCTGTGGCAAGTCAGTCAGGGAACGTCATTACACACTTAAAACATTAAAATTGAAGTGTGCAGGTATGCCATTATATGTTTGATTGACTGTTTCCATCACCCCTCACCCCACTCATTCTCTTAGGCCTTGATGCTGAAACAGAAAAAAAAGTTGTGAATAAAGTGTTTGGAACTACACAGAATGCATAAAGACAAGCATTTGCCAGTCCAGGATTTTAGACTGCAAATACTGTGTGCCAGTGACCTCATTTACCTGTATAGTGCATCAGTCATCACATAACAAGGACATGCCTCAGTGCATCTGAGGGCTAATATTATGAGAAAGTTTAACAATAACAACAGTGCTGTTGCACAGTGTTGTAATACTGTTTTTCCTGGTCCATAGTAGTGGAAGCTTTTTAGGTAGCAAATCAGTGCCATCTTTTCATTAAGGAAACTTCTGATTTCTTATTGCTACTACATCTTTCACTGAAAAGCTGTCACTCCTCATAGAAACTATGAGCTGTGTGTGATGCATTTTAAGACCTTCAGCTCTGAAGAACTGGCATGCTCGGTCATCTAAAAGACTTGAAGCAGGTCTCTGATTCCTTCAGCAGAGTTCTTAGCTGTTGTATGTCGTGTAGTTAACTGGGCAGTTGTCCAAGACTGCAAAGCACATAGCACTCTTCCTTGTGATAGTATAGGCTGGAACTTGTTTTGCTTGTTAAGGTAGCCAAGTTGATAGGATGGGAAAGAATTTGGCCTGGTCTGTCCATCATTCTGAACAAATGTTCAAACAAATAATATTCAACAAATAATATTCTTTGGCAGTGACTTGGCTGAAAGCCTATATAAGTAAATGATATTTTCTAATCAGAACAAAGATTATTTTATGGTCTTTTTATTTGCCTAAGCATCTGAGTTTCCTTCCTGAAGAGCCGTTTCCTTGTGGAGCATTTCGGGGTCATCTGCTCTGGTAGAGATATGGTATAACACTTCGGTATAAAAGTGCAAGGAAATAAAATGAAGGATCTGACCCTAACCAATTTGTTTAGAATACTCTTGGGGTATTTTTCCAGGGAAAGCTATTTGGCTGTATTTAATCTTATCATTAAAACCTGGTATTGTTAGGTCGTGGTGATGGTGTGGCTTGTCTTGAACTCTGTGAGTGTACAGTGGGTAACAAACGTATTCATCTTAATGTGACCAAGCCTTACTTACTAATCCTTAGTATATAATGAAAATAATAGATAGCTACATGCAGATGCGCTTTTGAGGTTTTAAAAAATCAGTAACATTTGCATTGCTGTTTTGCAGGTGTTGCTAGCAATCGGAAGAGATGCATGCACAAGAAAAATTGGTTTGGACAAAGTTGGAGTGAAGATCAATGAAAAGTAAGGACAGATGTCTGTACACCACTGACTAGTGAGCTTGTGTCATTTACTATTGCAGTGGTGGTGGTGCATAGACATTCAAATGCTTTGAGGAAAAATTTGTTTCCTGTTTGCATACGCTTGGATAGGAGACTGTGTAGAAGATAGCTGCATTTTCTCCCATAGTACTGCCACGTTTGCTTTTTTGATACTGAAATGTCAGTTCCTAAATGCTGGGAGTGAAAAGTGTCTGTTCCATTCTGTCTAGGTGAACAGGTCAGTCTCGGCTTCTTCCACTGACTGGGCCTTCTAGCATCTGTCAGTTGTTCTTTGTACTCTTACTCCCGTCTCCTTTTTTTTCTCTCTACCACCTCTGGGGGCAGAGATCTGTTTGTTCATACAGGCTTTTAGTGTGGTGGGTTTTGTTTAATTTTAATGTAGATGGTACTATATGTTTATTTTGAAATACAAGGTCAAAGTAGCATTCCTTAAACTCGCAGTTGGAGTTGGTGGTGTGTTTTAGTTTTTGAAGGAGTTTATTTCTTGACTTAGAGCAACACTGGGGAACAATCTGTCTCCTGTAGAGGAGCATTTCATGTTTAATGTAGTGAGGTCGTTGCACCAGGGAGTGGAGCTATCAGTAACATTTTCAATATTGGTAACTAAAACATTTTCTAGGCATGTGGGGCCTAGGCGATGTTCCCTTTAAAGAAAAGACACAGGACCATGAACTTGACTTGGATGAGCTACAAAATTATTAGCATAAACTGTATATTTGTTAACAAGAGCAAAATTGAGGAAGATGGATTTTAATATGGGTATCACCGCTGGTCCCTCAAGTAATTGTGTGGCTGTTTCTGTGCCTGTCTGATGAGGTTTCCCTGTTACATGTGTTTCCTGCAGTGATTACAGTCCTATCTCATTTATTAATAAAGTGGGAGATATTAATAATTAAAAACTTCCATTAGCTCAGTACACTTATAGCTAAAAAGCTTGCTGGCTGTCCCTTAAGTAGAGTGTCTAACAGCTTGACCTGTCTCTGTGTAGAAGCCTGAAGGGTAAGTTTATAGAAACTGCTTCAGCCACTGGACTGGAATTTCAGTAGTGGATAAATTCTTTTGTCCTACAGCTTGAGTGGGAGAATGTCTCTTCCTGTCATTCCTCAAGGTCGCCAGTACACAGCTCAGCTGGTAGTAGAGGGTGTTGGAGGAAAGGATTTATGCCTCAACAAAGAATTGATTCAGGAGATGAATCGCAACTTCATGGGCTACCTCCTTATCCAGTGTGCAAATTCCTGTAGTTTTGGTCAAATCTGCACTACTTTACATTCTTGCCCAAGATTATAAGATCATGAATATGACTTCTTTCCCTCATACTTCAAATACATGTCTTTCTCTTAAAGCTAAAGGACCTAACTCCTGCAAAGTTATTTGCACCCTGAGTCTTCACTGCAGAACACTTCAATCTTTTTTTTTGTTAATTCAAATTGCAGAACAGGAAAAATTCCTGTCAACGATGAGGAGCAAACAAACGTGCCATATATCTATGCTGTTGGAGATATACTGCAGGACAAGCTGGAACTCACACCTTTGGCAATCCAGGCAGGAAGATTGTTAGTTCAAAGGCTTTATGCTGGGGCAACCAGTAAGGTAAGGAACCAGTTGCCACAAAACACTGTCATTGCTCTATTTCTAAGTGCAGAGTGCAAATGTGCTGGTTTATGGAAAACTCAGTAGGCTTTTAAGGATTAGCTTTGATGATCACTTTAATTTTCCCCTTGCAAAGGTATTACTGCCGATATGTTCTGCTAATTGTGTAGGATGAAATTAATACCTTATGGATTAAGCAGTATTTTCTTTTTTTCCTGTTAAGAAGTTTTGTTTTTCTCTCAGAGTATAATGATAATAAAATTAACTGAGATCTTTTAATTTATTTTTAACTCTACCGCCTTCTCTAAAAGACAGCAATCATTCCTGTCCCATTAAATGCTTTAACTCTAATTCATAGGCAGTTTACTAAACCTACCTATGGTCCCTAATTAGAGTGTAAAAGGGGTTTGTGATGCTCTTCTTTTTCAACATTATTTCCACTAATTTTTTCACTTCTCATCCATATGTTTTCAATGTAATACATGGTTCTGCTTATAATTGAATATAGACACCAAGGGAGATCAAATGTACCAATAAGTCAGCACGTTATTATACCTGAGCTGTTGAGTTCATCAATTCAGTGTTTACGTTTCATACTACTGCAACTGTAGGTTTCAGTCAAGTTATGCTAGTCCAAATAGGAGTAACATGGGTACTCATTTACACCTTATCTTTAAACCAGGAGGAAGGGAGAGTGCCTTTAAAGAAGTTATCCAAGCACCGTTGATGTGGGTGCATGTCTCACCTTCATAACCATAGGGCATAAGCATGAAGGTTTTTCTCTTTCAGAGCCTGCTGTATTCATATCAAGTTCAGCTGTTGGTCAGATTTAGAGCTTGATTGAGTTGTTTATTTTAGGTTGGCAGGTATTGCAGTAACAGAATCCTGAATCAGTGTGCATAATGTCATTACATCAGCCAGGCAAAGTTTAAGAAAACCGTAGCGGGAGCCAGAATTTTTTTCTTGCTGCAATACTATGGATATGTCTTAATATACATTTCATGCCAGGTAACTGTCTCTCTAGGTATTAAAATCCTTAGGCTGCCAAAGAAAGCGTCATCTCTTTCAGTGAATCCAAGAAAGGGGATCCAGGCTTACATTGCTGTTGTAACAAGTCTGGAAAGGGTAACTGTATGAAACATAATGAAGTGTTATGGATAGGTGGGGAAAGAATGGTAAGCAGCATCTTAGTTGATCCCCAGTAACAAAGGAAATTAGTTAGAGTTGAAATCCGTAGAAATTAAATAGAGCTGACGAGCCTGTTAGTCTGCTATGCCAGAATGACTAATTTGGTGGATATGGGGAGAAGAGTGGATGTTGTTTTCTTCGACTCTAGTAAAGGCTTTTGACACTGTCTCCCATAACATTCTCATAGACAAACGGATGAAGTACAGGCTACATAAGTGGACAGTGAGGTGGACTGAGAACTGACCGAACTGCCACGCTTAAAGGGCTGTGACCAGCATTCCAAAGACCAGCTGGAGGTCGGTCACTAGCGGTGTGTCACAGCGTTGGATACTGGGTCCAGTGCTGTTTAACATTTTCATTAATGATCTGGATGATGAGACAGAGTGCACCCTCAGCAAGTTTGTAGATGTTACAAAACTGAGGGGAAGTGACCGATGCACCCAATGGTTGTGCTGTCACTCAGAGGGACCTAGTCAGGCTGGAGAAACAGGCTGACAGGAATCTCACGGAGTTCAGCAAGGAGAAGTCCTGTGCTTGGGGAGGTGTAACCCCATGTAGCAGCACAGGCTGGGGACCCACCAGCTGGAAAGCAGCTGTGCAGAGGAAGCCTCGGGGGGACTGAAGGACAAGCTGACCGTGAGCCAGCAATGCACCCACATGGCAAAGGCGGCCAGGGACGTCCTGGGCTGCAGATGCGTGCTGGTAGACCATTGCCAGCAGGTGGAGGGAAGTGACCTTTTCCCCTCCACTTGGCTCTGGTGAGACAGGTTTGGATTTTGTGTCCAGTTTTAGGCTCCCCAGTTCAAGAAGGACAGGGCAAGTCCAGCAAAGGGCCATGGCTGTGATTAAGGGACTGGAGCATCTGGCACATGAGGAGAGGCTGAGGCAGCTGGGGATTTTTATACCCTGCAGAAGAGGTGGCTTGGGGGGGTCTTATATCAATGTGTATTTATACCTGATGTATATTTTATACCTGATGGTAGAAGGTAAAGATGGTGGAGCCAAACTTTTCAGTGGTATAAAGTGCAAGGACAAGAGGCAGTGGATTCAAACTGAAACACAGGAAAATTCCATTTAAACATAAGAAAAAACTTCTTTACAGGGAGGGTGGTCAGGCCCAGAGGTTGCCCAGAGAAGGAACCTCTAGAACACTGTAAAGTTCCAGTAAAGTCGGGGGTTAGTGTTTGTTTCTCATGGTATGTGATTAGGCGCACAGTATCGGCTCTAGTTCTAGCTGTCCCCCCAAATGGCTGTAGTTCATGTCTTTGGTTCTTTGGCATTGCCTAGGCCACAGTAGATGAAAAAAGATGATGGGTTTTGATGGTGGTGTTGTCTTTGCAGCATTCCCAGCCAAAAATAGCATGCTTTGTAGAGGCAGTTGAACAGTCTACTTTTTATCTGTTTTAAAAATGTACCAGACCTTTGATCTGGTACATTTTTAAAACAGGGCACTGATTTTCCTCTTCCTTTTAATCTATGCTTGTTAATGTCAGTGTGGCTTTAAAGTGTCTTTCTGTTCTTGCTCTAGTTAACGCCTCTGAGAGGGACAACACCAAAACTGTAGTTTAATTTAAAACAAAATTTTTTATTAAAAAAAAGTAGCTTTCAGAATTCTGAATAATCCAACTTTTCTTCCTGTCTGAGTTTCAGACTGCTGAATTTTTACCTGTTGTGCTGATTTCATTACTGATGTTGTGTGTTTTTTTAATTTGTTTTGAATGCCACACAGTGTGACTATGTGAATGTTCCAACCACTGTGTTCACTCCTTTGGAGTATGGAGCCTGTGGGTATTCTGAAGAGGCTGCGGTGGAGAAGTTTGGGGAGGAAAACATTGAGGTAAATGCCTTAGTTTCATCTGGATTTTAAGTTCCCAATTTGTAATTTAAAATAATGTTAAGAGTCAATTAAAACAGCATTCTGTGTTCTGATGTAAGGGCAGGAGGTGACTAGGTACATTTTTGTCTTCCTTAGCAGTTCCTAGACATGTTATAAAAATAGTCCCCAATTCTGATAGCTCTAATTGCAAATATGTTCTATTTTTGGCAAACAGGGCTTGAAGGTGGAATATTTGGTTAAAAAAAAAAAAGGTTTATTTCTGTCTTGCAAATACTTCAGGGTAAATTAAAGGTGGTTATGTGTTGGAAGCAATACATTGGTTTTAATGTCAAAGTGGAGCTTTTTGTAGCTACAGTGTGGCAAATTCCTTGCCGTGGTGATTTTTACTTTATAAAGCCAAATGTTGTTGTTCTCATTTTTCCTGTTTATTTTGACTATGCAAGGAGGTATGTGCTTAATTTTACTCATGTGAGTGATCCCTTTTCATTCACTGGGATTGCTGGTCAAGAGTGAAATTAGACATATGTAAGCACATATGCTTAAGGCTGTTCTTACAAATACTGTATAGACCACGTTACAGAAAGTGTGAGGGGAGGGAGTCTGACAATAAACTGAACTTTTATGTCCCATGAAGATCACCTGAGGAGCCTTATTTGGGGAAATAAGCTGATAAATGGTGGCTCATGAAGTTGAGAACTTGTCTCCCTCTTAGCTTTGTCAATTATATTTTTTCACTTGGACTGTGGAGAAAAGAAGTAAATATGACTTAAAATGGCAGTGTGTCAAGTACTGTTAACCTGACTACAGGGTTTAAATTCTGTTCTCCCCATAAAGTTTGTACATACACAGTCAAATTTTTGTTATTGAGTCAAACTCTTGCTGTTACATGTATAACACTGGACCCTTCTTTGTGGAAAATGCACCTTCCATTTTCAAAACCATTTTTGAAAATATGCATCCAGAAACATTTGTATTGTGGCTAAGTCCTAATTTAGTTTATTCTGACCTCTCTCTGATGTCATCATACTGGCTTTTGCAAGCTTCAGTAGGATTATTGAGTTGCATCTGTCATTCAGACCTGTTAAATTTCAGTTTCAGATAGCAATGCTTATAAATGCTTTGTAACCCTGTTAATATGGAAAAACATTGAGCTGTCTCTCCTAGTTTGTGAAGGGACATATTTTTACTGGAATTGTGATCAGTTAAAAACTTCTTCCAAACAGTAATCGATGTGAGGTTAGCTTGTAATGGAAGCTCTTGAGAGTTCTGGGTAGAACTGTGCCTCAAAACACCCTGTCATTTTCTGAAATACGTGCTGTACAGGTGGGTGAGCAACCTTGTCTGAAGTTAGGAATCTGTCCAGTGATGTTGGCTAGGGCAGACAGAACAATGTGGATTTGGTTTTCTTTTTTTTTTTTTAAATGTACTTTCCATTTTGCAGTGATACATAATCTAAGAGAGCATGCAAAAAGCATGCCCTCATCTCTCCTAAACCCAGGCTCTGAGGCTGTTTCTTCCCTTTTTCTGCTCTGAGAAATATTTCTGCCTTCATCCCGGGTAGACCCAGAGACAATACAGCCTTCCGTGAGGGAAGCTTGTATTTGTCTAGTTTAATGAGAGCATGGTGAACTGTATCCTGGAAGTGTAATACACTTATGGCTTCTTTTTTTTTTTTAATTATCGGATGACAGTAGTGCTTGTTTTGTAGAGGCTTCCTTCTTTGGCGTTCACCAAGGGGAAAGAGTCTCACCCTGATTTCAAGTATTCCAAATTATACATGCATGGCTGATGGCTAATGAAGAGTTAGTAGTTAACGGTTCGTCCTTGTGCTGTGTCACAATTGTTGAAAGTTTTTACATGTGTGATTTCTAAAAGCAATTGCGGTCAGTAGTAAAGCTCCGCCTTTGGAGGTAGACGAGGCAAATTTAAGATCATGTAGCAGCTTTTGGAAGATCATGCCCTCTGCTGTGAAATTACACAACTTTTTTTTTTAACCTGTGTTGTATTTCAAGGTGTACCATAGTCATTTCTGGCCACTGGAATGGACTGTGCCATCCAGAGACAACAACAAATGCTATGCGAAGATAATTTGCAATATTCAGGATAACGTAAGTGCATCTTTCCTTCCAGGGAAAGCAGCAGCCATATGTTCGTTATAGGGACCATTGATACCACAGCTATAAATAGGTTATTTTTAACAAATTAAAAATTAATTTTTTCTACCTTTTGAAATTTAATAAATATTAATAGTGATGCAATACTTTTTTTTATACAAAAATGGCCCTCAGTAAAATAGAAAATTCTGTTGTTGCCATCGGTATATGGTACTTCTTCATATACTTAAAATAAGAAGTAAAGATCTCTAAGACTGTTCATTAACTTTGAAAAGTGAAAGAATCAATGCATGTAAAAATGATTAGAAGTCTTATGTGTTTATCTTGTTCTTCCCTCCCCAAACTGGGACATTCTTTTCTGGGAGATTCTTCTCTCTGAAATTGAGGTCACTTAGAAACCATCACAACTTGTAACCTCTGCAGATCCACATGTGTCTGTAAAACTCTTGAGCTTGTTCTAACTGGATTAATGTGTATCTTGCCTGCACAAATCTCATTTAGGGTGATAATGCCAGAATTGTCCTTGGACTAGGTTAAAACTTCCTGGCTATGGAAATTTACAGTACCTACTGAAGCACAAGCAAAATTACTAATTGGTCAAAAGAATTGGTATGCCCCTCTCTGAATGATCATCATCTGCTTAATAAAAATTTAGTTGATTTTAATAGTATGAATTATCATGAAAAATAATAGGTTGTAAAGATGTATTCTTCTTAAGAGAGTGGCATGGAGTTATCAGTCCGAATAAAATTTTGGATCTACTTTATCTATTTTCTTTTATCAACAGACAGAGATCTATCTTACTGCAGTCTTTCTAAGCATCACATCACCATTTTGTAAAATTTGAAAACCTGTCTGGTTTTGGCCATCTCCTCTTTCTAGAGGAGTTTGCACTAGTGTGGAAGCTATTTGGAACCCATGGTTATGTTCTTAATCCAAAGTTACTTAAGAAAATGAAAAGGCTTAATGGTGATTTAAAGTGTTTCATTAATTTGTTTCCATTTCTTGTCCTGAAAATTGGGAACGTATTTAAACATCTAGAGGTAGAGCCGAAAGTTAGCCTGGATGAAAAATTTGTTCAGTAACTATTTAAAACTGTAGTTACCCCAGTTTTTTTACTAGGGTTTTATTTTTACGTATGTACATATTTTTAAAGGAAAATAAGGATAAGTCCATTTTAGTTATTACCTAATTATAGCTTTTCTTACTTAAATAAACCCTGTGGTAAATCTCAGTTCTCAGGCTTACTGAAAGCAAAATAACCTTTCAGTGTACTGAGTATCCACACTCCCTTAGATGTGATACTTTGCGGGAGGAGTAGATAACTTTTGATACCCAACTGGGCTACGTGTATGCTCAGCAAAATCTGATTAATGCCGTGAAAGCCACTAAAGCCCACAGCAGTTGGCGTTTGCTAAAGGTGACTTGCTTTTCTTAGGGAAGCAAGTTTTTCTTTAAGAAAAGCAGGTCAAGTCAGTGCTCCTGTTGAGTGTTTGCTGAGGATATATGTGCAGTTTGACATATTCTGCAGTTGATCAGTAGTATAGATGTGAGACGTGTGAAGTAACAGTATCTTGCTTGTAAGTGGGTGTCTTTAAGTTTGTTTTGCCAGTCTCTAGGTATATTCTCTCCCAATGACAGCGAACACTGCAACAAGAGTGGTCATCAGTTTAGTTACAATGCACCTCCTGCTACATCTGTTAGCCGAACCTTTAGCTCGTGGCCCTTGCCTGTAAGCAGCTATCAAACTGAAGTTTCTTTAGTAGATACGCACCACGTGCTCGCCCAGCATAGGCCCTGATGCTGCAAACCTTTGTGCAAGGTGCTCATCTTTACTTAGTCTCTTGAAATGAGGGGAATAGCTTGCCTGAATAAAATTTAAATGCGCGTTTGCAGTTTGGACATACACTATAATCAAACACAGACCGTGGTGTGTGTTGAATTCGTATGCTGTTGATGTAAACAGAGGACTCCTGCACAAAACATTGTAAGGAAGCTGATTCTTGAGTTCTTAGTTGAATCTTTTACTTTTCGGAGAGAGAACAAAATTATGCCCACTATCGCCCATCTGTTGGTGCTAATGATAGTTCACATTTGTGTGGTTACATTAATTTGCGGTATGTTTTGTGAACTGATGAAATTATATACTCTGAGTAAGAAAATCTTAACACGTATCTAAAGAGAGCTGAATGCATGACTGTGCTTGTATTTGATTACCTTTGGTATTTAGGAGAGAGTCATTGGTTTCCACGTCCTTGGTCCAAATGCTGGAGAAATCACCCAAGGGTTTGCAGTTGCTATTAAATGTGGGTTGACAAAAGAACAGCTGGACAGCACCATAGGAATTCATCCCGTCTGTGCAGAGGTTTGTATATGAAGTCACCTCATATCTCAGCTTTCATTGTATTCTGGGCTAAGGTGTTGGAAATCTTAATAGCAGAGCTCTATTAAAGAGATCAGAATTTGAGGGAATTTAGGAGGGAGGGAAGGACAGGAAATTATCTGTTTTTTAATATTTAGAAATCTAACATTTAGGTTTAATCTGGAATTTTTTTTTTTAGTGTGTTAATTTGTGAAATGTTTATGGTCTCCCCTAACCCAGTGCTCCCTCTACTGGGAAGTACAGAATTTTCCTCCCACTCAAAGATCCATTTATGAAGGCTTTGAATACTAGTTCTGCTAAAGTGGTCGTCAAGCCAATTTTTTTTAGCTATGTGTACTCAAAATAAGCTTATAAACTGGTGCTATAGAAGGGAACCAGCTGCATGACAATTATTTCTATTAAATTCTACCCTTTTAAAGGTGTCTCTTTTACTCTCTAGGACTTGACTTTTGAAGTGAAGTACACAAGGCCACACAACCATTTTTTCTTGTGTTTGTCTTGCTGTTCCTCTTCAATGAAGAGCTTAATTTTCTCTAGTGGGTGGGGGACAGCTCCTCCCAGGTATAAATCAGAGATGCTCCACTGATTTTAGTAGTATTAGGACCAGTTATATGAGCTGAGGCTCCCTGCAAAAACTGTATGTCACCTTTGTAGGTCTTTGTACAGAATCTGTGTTTTTACCTGCATGTGTTAGCTAAAAAGTTTAATAGAGAGCACCAGCATGGTGGCCTGCAGAAGCGAAGTCCGCTTCTCTTGGTTTGTGTTTCCAAAGTGATACGGTGTGAGCAATATAATATGAACTCCGTTAATGGAATGGACTGCTAGCAATCTGAATCATCATCAGAGCATCAGCAATACAGATACTGGTTTTTTTTCTGTACTATCATCTAATGGTGTTCTTGGAAGCCCTTGAAGAGGGGTAGCAGGTCCATATCTTACCAGGGGCCCTGTGGAGGGGGGACTCTGACTGAGGCATTCAAACCTGTGAACTCAAGCGGGATATAAGAGATGCAGTGTGAAGAGAGGATGATAGTCATAATTTATTCTGGACATCTGAGCTGCTAAAATTGAAACTAAATAGAATGATGATTAGACATAATTTAGGGAGGTAATTTCAGATAATCATATTTGTTTGAGTGGGGGAGGAAGAAATTGGCTCAGGAGAAACACACTATTTAAAAGCTCTGGGGAACAGGAATCATTTTAGTGCCAATCTTCAAAAGGTTTTTTTATGCCTGTTACTTAATTTAATCTCTTCAGCAATAAACAAAAATCAAAGTGCAAGATGGTACTCTTTGATTAAAAAAATGCTTAAAAATCATTTGGAATTTGTGAGGACCGCACATATCTGAATGAATAGAATGCTGGATAATATCGGCATTATTTTTATCTTACATCCGTGTAAAAACTAAGGGAAATGAAGTCTGATCTGAGCAGGAAAGGGGCAGTGTTGCAGGGTCAAATGCTGACATCTTCACTGGCATTAGTGCTAATCCATTGCTCAAAGAGTCTCCTGTGGAACATGGTATTGCTCATCTTGAAGAAGACTGTAAGACTGAGGGTCCCATTTCTCACCGCTTACAAATTAGAGCCAGATTTCACTTCTCTTATTTGAGCAGCATTTTATTCTGCAGAAAGCCTGAACTCTGGAATTTCTTGCAAGGCAAAGTATGAATAAGTGAGCACAGATTGGTAGGACCTCAGCCTTACAGAGAGCCACCTCTCAGCCTAGACTGTACCGCACTGCTTGAAATACAGGCGTGTATAATCGAGCATCTGTGATGAAGAGAAGGTGTCTTCTGAAAGCTGGAACAATTCTTCGAGTTAGCTAGGGATGACTTTCCAGTCATTGGATTTAAGGTTTTGTCTTCACTCAAGTAACTAAAAAGTTCTGTCAAAAACCTCTTGTTTCCAGTAATTATCAAATGACTCCCAGCTGGCTTACTGGACTTAGGGGGCTGTGTGGCCTGCGCAGCGGCTGGAACTAGCAAGCACAGCCAGAGCTTGCAGTTGGGTCGAGAAGAAAGCAGATAAATTTTGCACTTTTTAATCTTGGTCTTTGAAATAATAATAAATGTCAGCCTGTGGATCAGAAGCCCTGTCTCGAGCCATGCACGACAGTTTAAATATATTGCTGTTCCTCTGCCATACATATTAGACATGCGTTTGTCTTCCTGATTTGTGTGTAATGCTTTACATGCTTATAGAAAGTGGAAGAGGTCTATCATTTATTGATGTTGTTCTCTGAAGAGCTGCTAGCAGCCTTAATGCAGCAAAGCTTCAACTTAGAGAACTGTAGGGCTTTCAGATCCCCATTATCTTTAGATATTTTAGTGTTATTTGCATAACTGAAACGTGTATATATTTTATTCTGTGCTAAGTTTATTCTTCCTGAGAGGTGGCTTTGATGATAGCTAATTATTGCAACTTTGAACCATTTAGATAGAAGTGGTTTTGATTTCCTTTTTTCCTTTCTATATTATATCTACGCAAAACTATGCAATTGTTTGCATAGTGAAGTTCTAATATTGAACAAGGTTTTGTAGAATTTTTCTTCTTGAATTTTGATACCTTTTAATTTTACAATAATTATTCTTGAAAATGTTGTTTTCTTTAATGTGACTTGAAAGCAGTAAAGAGTGGACTTTTTCAAACTGGGTTTACTAAGTGTTTCTTAGCTATTGTCCAGAGGGTACAAATCCCAGAGATAATATCAGCAATCAGTTCCACATTTCTATAATATCTAGAAAGGTACAGAGGCAAGATTTGTGTTCTCTCTAAATGCCATAACCTTGAGTTAACTTCACTTTCCCAACAGAGAAGTTATCTTTGAGCCATAAAGACACTTATTCATTAGGTGTACAGTCAGGAGTTTATTATTGCTGAGCTCGTTCCCACTGTAAAACTTAGGAGCGTTAAGACAAAAGATGGTAGAAAGCTGTGTGATTTCCTTAATTCTTTCTTTTCCACTGTAAAAGGAAGACCATAAGGTAAATGAAGAGAACAAAGGCTATTTGTATATGTGGGTGCTATTTAGTGGCAAGGATTTTAAATGTATGTTTTTCATTATTATTTTATTACTTTAAGAAATGGTTGTGGTTTTGAGCATTATGCCCAAGTTGATCTTCTAGAAGAGAAAATTCATTCTAGCCATACTAAAACTTGTCTTTTTTTCTTTCTCTTAAGATATTCACCACCCTATCCGTGACTAAGCGTTCTGGTGAAGATACCCTTCAGCCTGGATGCTGAGGTTAAAGACCCCCATTCTTGTTATTGCCAGAGACTGACTTTCATCGCAGTGTCTGACTTGTGCAGTTCAGAAGAAAGGTTTGGGGAGAAGTCATCCTCGGTCGTCTGCAGAAATGTGTAGATCTTAACCAGAGTGTTCCCCCATGCTGAGGAGAAGAGCACTGTGGGAGTTGGGCGCTTGCGGTGATTGGCTGGCAATTAGCAACGCAATGGGAATATTGACTATCAAGCTGTTGCTTAGCAGGGCATTTAACAAATGCTTTCATGAAATCATAGCCTGAAGCCTGCATTGTCTGGTGGGCAGTGATGGAAGAACTGCTAGCACAGCTGGACAACAACAACTGTTTCATTTTGGTTTTATTCCTCTCTAGTTTCGTACCTGAACAAAGAACTTCCAAATTCAAGAAAATTACCACAAGTTCAGATAATTGTGTAGTGCCCCTGCGTACTCGGTTATAACACAGTAGTTGCAAGGTCTCCTCATGAGCATGCAGTCTACCAGCTCACGTGCCTGTGGAGGGGAAATTGTATCTACATGTTTGATCATGAGGAAGAAGATACCCTTGGAAAAATGTTTAGTACCATCTAGAATAATGTATTTCTTGGCTTCCAGACTGACTCCGTTGTGACTTTTTATTTTACAGAAACATATTTGTGAAAACATTCTCCTTGGTGAGAAAGGAAATTAGTTTTTATTAAGGCCTTATTATACAGAAAGGTGGGGGTTTTTTCCCCTGACAGTAACAACCATGCATATAACAGAGGTGTGATCTTCTTAGCTTTATCTTGCAGCTTACGTGATTATAATTAATCCAATTTGGAACTGACAGAATTCCAGTGTGGAATGAATTATACTTCACGAGCTCTGAACTTTATTCAATTTGAATAAATTCTTCCTTTCTAGGTGAGCTCTCATATGCTGCACCGTTTCAGGTATGAATTGGCCACTTTGAACCACTTTTACTTTCCTTCAGATTAGTGGGCCTTTAGAATAAAAAAAAAGCAACCAAAGACACCCCACCGACCCCTACCCCCAAACAAACAAGCAAACACTTCCAAAAACCAATAGTGAAAAATGTTCTATGTAGATATGGCCTAAAAGCTGTATTTAGTTCCATGTATGCTTCGGTTTATATTTGATTAAGAAACAGTACTTTTAAAACAGAGGTTTCCATAGAAAATAACAAATGTACTTTCTTGAATATTCTTCCTGTGTTGGATAAACTACATACATATTTATCAAGAAATGGTAAAAATGTCTCTTTGTAATGGAAATGAATGTGCTTTTTGATCTGTTTTTTCATTTCCCTCTGTTATAGCAGAAAGGTTCGTATTACTTTTATTAAATGGTTCTCGGGAGTTTAGTAGTGTGGTGTGAATAGTGGGTAAATTCTCCGGCCCTCTGGGCAAAATGCTTTATGCCTTAATTTCTACCCGGTAACAAATTCATGTATTTCTACTGAGATTTCTCGAATAGTGTTTTAAGTTATTTTTATAAACTCATACGTAACTGAAGGTTTTTTAAAGGTGTTGTATCCTATCAAGAACAGTCTGTGGTGATATTTTTCTGGCCAGTTTGTTAAATAAATGGAATATTTGCACAAACAGACACTCATTTTGATGCTTCTTCCAAGCAAAGAAACCAGGTAACAGCAAGACAACTTTTTTTTTAAAGGCCAGAAGAGGGCACCTTGATAACCCTGCTGTGATTTATTTCAGTCTTGAATTCTGAAGGTAGATATTTCCCTGAGAAACAGGGTTTGGGGCTATTTTATGTGCATGTTTTTGCACGTTAAACATATGAGAAAGACATTCTTAAAAATAAGGAATGAATTAGGAAACCAACTTTCCACTGTTTGCACTAGCTGCTATCTATATAACTTCTGAAAACCCAGGAGTGCAAGTTCCTGAGCCGTTTGGCAGCGTAGCTGTTCATATTTAAGCACATGCATAGCAGCATTATTTTCAAACAAGTATGTAAGGAAGTCAGATCCTGGAACGTAGGGAATAAAGACATGGATGAGCTTGGCTTTGCAAGACGGGACCCACATGTATCTGTTGGTATGGGTCGTGTCATCATTAACAATGTGCATTTTTACCCTACTGACTTTACAGCTCAATAGTTGTTTTTAATTACTTTTATTTTTACTTTAAAACTGGGAGGCTTTTTTTTGTAGGGCTTTTTCTTTTCTTTCTCCAGAAGGAAAATATTTTCTGGTGTATATTTCTGTGTCATCTGTGCGTGATGATAGAGGTATATAATATATGATAACATCACATAAGGATATATTAAATGCCAAAGCAAAGTATTCAATGTTTGTATCAAGTTAAACATACATTTGGTAATGCATGCTTTGGAATTATATACTGGAAAATGTAGTAAGTTAAATGGTATTTATGTTCAGCTCATATTCATTGGTTATTAACATTTTTTTTGGCACTCCTAGTGTAAGTGAGAATCATCTTAAGGTATTACAGATAAAAATGTAGACAGCAAATTTGACTAACTTCAGCAGGGAATTGGTAGAGTTTCACTGACAGCATCAAGAGTCACTTTATTTTTAAGCTCCCCCACCCCAGCTGATCATTCCCCTTTTTACCCCTCTCCCCTTGGTGTGAGTTTGTGGCACAATCCTAACTTTCCTGAAAGTCCTGTATTCAAACTTGCGTCCTGCCTCCCCTCCTTCAAGACCTGCTGCCTGCCCGGAGCCCCAGCGCGGGAGGCTCTCTGGTTGTGGAGCGATTCCGTGGGGCAGGACCAGTTTCAGACGAGGTGGAACTCCTGAAGATGTTGTGGGCGCTGGAGGTTTCACGGCAGGGTAGGTGTCTTGCTGTGCCTTTTGGAAAGACCGTGCACTTGTAAAGCCTGCGAACGATTGTGTCTCTGGCTGTGCCACTGCGGCACATCCCTTGCTCTGCCGTGCCACGTGGCAGCTGGTGGATGACTGTCAGAGAAGAGCCATGGCTATGTGCTGCTGGTGCACGCCGTGCCAGTGCAAGAGTGTGAAGAAGGGGCCAGATGGATGAGTCTTTTACGTAAGACTTGATAGACTCCTTTCAGGTCAAAATATGGTATAAATGTTTGTGGTAAAATGGCAGCTCTACCGAGAGTGAAGTTTCAGGGGCCCTTTCTCTTTGAAAACTGGCTTTTCTGATTGCTCAGTTGTCCTCTGCCTGGGATGGTGTGAGACTGCTTTCTTACCAAGGCCTATCTAGCCTCCAAAGATAAATTAAACCTATAAAAAAACAGAAAAGAGGGCACTGGGGGATCTGCCACACCATTAGCCTCCCTTCTGCATGCACAAAATGGCGAAAGGGTCCTGACTGGTTTCCGTTTTGGCTTGGGGGCTGCCGGCGGGGAGGTGGGAGTGGAGCAGGGGCTTGGGCATTTATCAGAGAGGGTGGGAAGGCATTGTGTGGGGCCGTGGTGTGAGGTGGGAAGGGTTGTAGGTGGGGAAAGGAGAAGGCACAATGCAGGGCAGCAGCTGCGATGTCTGTGAGGGTTTGGGGTGGAGGGGTGGCTGAGAACCCTCCCTGGAGACCACCAAGCTTGGGAAGTGTGGGGGGGTCTCCGCAGTGAGGGGCTGCCTTTCGGCTGGGCCCATCCTGCAGGGCTTGTGGGAGCCCGCGGATCTGAACCGCGCCTTTTGCAAAGCTGGGGTGTTGTGACCGAACCCAAAGGCGGCTCCAGAACGTGCTTGTTGCCGAAGGGCGGGAGGACGCCACGGGGTGTGCTCACCGGGACGCCCCTTTCCCTCCCCGCGCTGGGTGAAAGCTGCCCTTTCGGGGGCGAGGGGAGGGCTTTATTCTGAGGGACTGGGAGGCCTCGGGGGCCAGGCACCCCAGAGGCGGCACGGGCAGGTGGTTGATCCTGAGGACTTGCCGCCGGTGCCCAGAGGAAGGGCCGTTGTCTGTCGAGGCAAGATGCCCGTGACCTGCTGATCCACCATCGCACCCCGTCGGGTGGCATGGCCCGTGGGCTCCCAGGCCTCGCGCAGCCCCACGTGGCGAGGGTCCGGCTTGTCCGTAAGGGTCACCCCGCCGCAGAAACCGCGTGCTGGGGGCTGGAGGATGGTGCCGATGGGTGAGTCGCACCTCAGTGGGGGAGCAGCGGCACCTCCCGCAGGGGCCTGGGGAGTCACCGGGTTTTGGGGACTCACTTCCCTCCCACGTGGTCCCTGTTGCCATCCCTCTTGCTCTGCTCCCGCGCTCCAGCCAGAGCTCTGATGGGTTGTTGGGGTTTTTTTTCTTCTTATGTTGGGGAGAAATTACATGCTTGTTTTCCTTTTACTTGCCAAATGCTTCTGACCCGTGTTCTGTTGGGCAGAATTTGACTTTACACATATGATTTCTTCTTCATTTGATCGCCCTTTTTATCTCTCTCTTCCCATGAAACCTTCCTAGTTCCAGACTTGTCTGAGGGAGTTCTCCCACAGCATTTTTACCTCTTAAAATCACAAACTAAGCTGACATACAGGGCAATATATATCAGGGCAGAGAGGGAAGGCTTTCCTTCCCCTAGCAAAGCTGCGTGACTGGCCTTGCTCAGGACCACCAGTGACTCCTGACCCGCCCCATGGCCTTGGCTGACCGTCAAGTGCCTGCAAGCGATGGCTTTCTGCCGGGGAGGCCATGCTGTGGCCAGACCCCTCCACGGAGCATCCTCTGCTGCTGAGCCCGTCCTCTGCTGCAGCCGGCACTGCAGGCCCGGACAAGTGTCCCTCCCCATCTTTAAACTTTAATGGGAGCTGACCTGGGCACACAATGATAAGTCTGTTGCTTAAAAACAGCTTCTTTCTTTTGTATATACTCGTTTCAGCAAGCACTTCTTTTCTTGAAAATAGGTTTTGCTCTAGGTTAGGCACAGAGTAAATTGAATTCTGCCTATTGCTTGCTTTCAAAAACAAATGGTAACACCTTTAGCCTAAAGATCTGATTTCCCTTTTAATGTAAATTGACAGGCAATACCACCCACCATGAGAAGCGCATGTGTGCCATGAGGCAAACAAAAGCAGTGACTTGCATTTGGGTTTGACCAAGTTGGTCTTCCTGCTCTGGGGCTTCTGCTCCGTTATATGCCCATGGTTATGGACTATGGGATGGGGCGACTCGAGGTCTCTCCAGGCAGATTTTCCTTTGGGTGGCACTTTGGGGTCGCTACATCACAGAAGGAAGGAAGATCCCGGAGAAAGAAACTGCATGACATAAGTGAACGCTGATTAGTGTTGTAGCGTAACCGCCTCTTGCGAGGAGGCTGGTTATCCCAACACCACCAGCACAGTTGAAAATCAAAGCGCGTGAATTCCCCTAACTTCCCCTGCAGAAGTGGGCAGAGGGCGTGTGGCAGAGGGCACGGCAGGTCAGAGCCATGGTGGCCGTGGCGGGAGGGATGCACAGAGACTCGCACCGTCCTGGTTTGTGTTTTTCTTGGCTCTGCCAGCGCTGTTTCTCCCTTAGCTCTACAGCTGCTAAAAATAACCACCTTAAATTAATGGCTTATATTTGCATTAAACTGTTACACTTGCATCAGTCACTCCAACACCGCACAACGAAACTGCTGCTCATTGCACATTTACAGCTTAAACAAGATTCCTCGAGGTTTCTTTTCAGTAGCCGAAGTCAGATGGGTAATACCGATTGCACAAGCATTTGCTTTTTCTTAGGGCAGCATTTTCTCTAATTAAAAAGAACCTCAACTTAGCTGAGCTGGATTTCACGGCTTGCAAATCACGAGCGTTGTGTGTCTCCCAGAGCTCTGGCAGGAGTCACGGATCTGGATGCCCGAAAGGCTGGTACCTGCCCCTTGGGGGCTCGATCTGCTCCTGGCCCAGCCCCCTGAGGCTGCCAGGGCCACGGGGCTCTCAGTGCTTCGCAAGGGGCAAGAGATGGTTGTTGATCACGTGGGCTGAAAGTCCCTATTTCTACCCCTTGTTTCTGTGCTCCTGAGTGGCACGTGTCAAACTGAGGGAGGAAACGTGGGGTTTGATTCAAAATGTTTGCTTCCAGCTTAAATTCCCTCCTGCCATGGAGCTGTCATTCCCCCCGCTTCATCATTAGCTTCTCATTTAGACGGGCTGAGTAATGGCTATCATAGTTGTAGCCCAAGTACATGCCACGTCCTGTCTGCTTGACCCAACGCGGTGAAGCGTTTGTGGAGGCCGGGCCAGGAGTGTGTGGTGCCCTTGGCCAACGCGCTGGTCTCGCTTGGCTCCACCTCTCTGTCCCCTGGTCCGCAGGCTGCGTCACATCTCGTGTGTGTGGCAGGAAGCTCCCCTTGAAGGGACATGTTGGAGCAGGGTCAGCTCAGGATGAGTAGAAAGGTGCCCATATCTGAGATGAGAGGTGCTCCTTGAGGGCTTCAGTGGCAGACGTGTGGGTTATTTCTGGAGGATGTTTGGTGGGCAGAACCTGTCCTGGGGCTGGCATGGGTGAAGGCAGCCTCTCCAGACTATCTCTGCAGATAACCTCACCTCAGGACCACTCTGAGCAGCTCTTATTGCAGAACCAGAGGAGGAAATGAAGCAGAGGTGCTGCTAACCCCGATAAATGTGTTATTTTAATCAGTCTGAGAGATGGATATCAGCCTATGTTTATTTCTGCCCTGAGGTACAACATGAAAAGAAAACAATGGAAAATGCATGTGAGCCATGGCTCTGTGCTCAGACAGCTATTGGGCTCAGTTTAATGCCTTGGGCCAATTAAAGCACGGTCGTTAGGCTGGGACACTAGATGGGAAATACGTCGGGGTGTGTGCATATGTGCCTTTCAATTTAGGAAGATAAAAATGAAAAATGCATGTCAAAACAAGCCTCTTGACTAGGCTGGGGACATGTACACGAACCATCAGCTGGGTATGCTCTGAAGTACCTTTGAAGGTAAAGTCATGGTGGAAATCAAAGCAACTTGAAAAGAAAACTGGTGGGGAAGTTGCCATAAAGCACCTTAAAGTGATGTCTCTGTCTTAGACAGGCTGCCTCCTACAAATTAGACAGAAGAAAAGATGCACTCGGGAAATGTGAGATGCTACTGATTTTCTTAGAACAAGAGGAATGGTACCGACTCCTGTTTAAACCTTGCAGAGCTTCAAAACTCTACGTTGATACGTATTTACTTCTGCTTTAATCTGCTTCTCACTTTTCTCCCTTTATTTCTTTACCAAGTTTTTGCTGTTTTAGACTTGTCTTGGGGAGTTCTCCTAGCACATGCTTTTAGCAGTCCTAAAATCATAAAACTTGTGGGAAAGGCAAACAAGGAGCAATGAGTCACCATTTCTCACCATATGAGAGCTACGGCTAAAGCAGTCAAGGAAGGCTGGCTTTTTTCTGCATTACACATAACTAAGTGGAAGTCATTGCCACAGGATGTTAGTCTAAAAATACACATGATGTTGAAAAAGAGATTAATTGTATGCACGCAGGGGAGGAGGTTAGTAAAATAATGATCTGGCTGTAGCTCACGGTGCAGGATGCCCTTAAACCACTGAGGGTTGGAAGCTTGGGTGGGAGGAGAACCTACAGGAAGCATCACTCTGTATATTCAATGTGGTTTTTTTATATAGCCTCTAACTAATCATCTTGTCTCTGAAAACAGGATATCACATTAAAAGGATCTATGGCATAGGCTCTTCATGCTTAGTATTCCCCTCCTTGGGGTCTGGTTTGTTCAAGCCTTCCAAAAAGGATTTATAATTCCTTGGTCTTTTTGAGGCTCAAACTTGTCATGCCTCAAAGCTTTCCCCCACAAGTTCTGCCATGCTCGCTGCCCCGGGGGTGAGTTGGAGAGAGGGTGATGTGATGGCTGAACCACAAAGGCTTCTGTTTGGGCCTGTTCCCCAGAGACACCTGCAGTCCGCTCAGACCTTGCTGTCCCTCAGACGGCATCTTCACTTTCCACTTCCTAGGGTCAGCATTGAACTTCCAGAGTTGGAGCATTGCCACGGGAGAGCCCACCTTTCAGCCGCTCTCAACTGAGCCAAGAGCATGTCTTTTAGATTCTCAACAAGCAGCCCGAAGTAGTAAGGGGTAAACTTAAAACTAAAGCTGTGCAAATAATATTGAAATTAATTAAATATCCTCCCAGGATATTTTGAATAGTTGAACTAAATTGGTTTAAATGGCATCTTTCATTCAATCTCTGCAATACGCAATACTGACAAGGTGTCTCTTGATCTTCCTTTTAAGTATAAAATGAAGCATTTTTGAGTGAAGTGTTTGAGTTTACAAAAGATTTGCTTCCTATGAGAGTTATTGTTAGCCCTGCAGTTTATGCGCAAGGTGTTTTGTCTCCATTTTGGAGTCGTTCTGGTATGGGGCAGATGTTGCAAGGTGCGTTTGTACTGGCGCTAGAGAGTATTCAGTTCTCCTCCAGCGGCACCGTGAGCTGAATCGACGGCTCTGGCGTGCAAAAATGGCATTATCCAGCCTAAGATGTTTCAGCCAAGAGAGCTATAACACTGCCTCTACATGTGGATGCTCTTGTATGTGGCTGCCAGGGAGTCCCCCCTGTGCCTGCCCTGGTTGTCAACATCAACCACTGTGGACACAGAAGGGTTATAATAATTGTCTCTGGAGGGTGATTTGTACTGGAAACCACAAGCTCAGTTACCTACTGAGCTCACTGCTGACATGCTTTTGCGGAGAAAGGGGTTCTCCCCAGCCGGCCCTGTGTTCACCTGTTGTTCACTCTGGCGGGTTTTCTTTTCAGTCCTTCTCCCCTTCTTTCTGAAGATTATTCCTGGAAGAGGAAAAAGCCCCATCAAAACAAAAAAGAGAAATAGGTTAAGAATCAAACCCATGAAAAATACAAATTGTTAACGGAGCTGTGTTCTGCTCTGTTAGAGTGATGAGTGGGGAGGAGAGGAGAGTAGGGTCAACCCTTTTGGTGACAGAAATAATCAAACAGATCAGCTCAGCCCATTTCACCTCCAGGGAGGGCACAATTCAATGCCTAATACCTGGTGGAGTGGGAACTTTCTTCTTGAATTCCCCTTGTGCATCCCCTTGTAATTTTAGTTCTAAGGGAGCTATACTCTGTCTTCTAGTTCATAGTGGTTTGGAAGCAAACTATTTAACCTGGACACTATTACCAAGCTCTTTGCAGCTCCAGGATAGTGTGGGTGGGCTATCTAGAGCCAGAATGGCTGTGTCTCCATGGCCTGAGGGCTCAGTAGCTGGTTTGTTTGAAAGCTCTTCTACACAAGCTTCTTGACTCTGTAAGGTGTGAGTCTATGCCTGCACTGGTCTAAAATATAAACCAAGCAGGAAATCTCTACTGCTTGCGATTAAGGCCCCACCTGTAATCAGCATGTCTACTGTAGAACAGAGGTTCTCATTCTTGAGCATTGGTTTCCTACCACTCAACCAAGGGACAGGTGGTAGTTTTCTTGCTGACTTGGAGTTAAGGAGATGGTGGCCCTGCCCCACAGCTTCAAAGAGATGGTGGTGGTGTTCACAGATGGGGCTTACCATCTCTGTTCTGGGAGACCAGGCTGCAGGGCAGGTACCCACAAAAGTAACTCAGTCACTGCAGAAATTCTGTAGACGTTGCAGATTTGTGGAGAGTTGTCGGAGATTTCAGCAGCTTGTTTCCTTGTGGTTTCTTTTCATTCTTGCTGTTGAGCCTAAAATCCCACAGATACAGTCTTTTGGTAGCATTTGACCCTTTCTTTGTAGTGTGTGGAAGTGTAGAGATTTGTGGGTTAGTGCTCAAGGGGATAGAGACAGAGAGAGACATATCTTGCCCTTGAAGACCTTTGTTGTTTGTTGTTAAAATAAAATTTTATCTGAATTTTACATGATGTGGGAGTTTGGCACAGAGAACCAGCTTTATCCACCTGATGCACCAAACTTGACAACAAATACTCAGAGAACAAAGTCATTGAGTAGAACGTTGTACTGAGACTCCCAAATTTTCTGTTGCAAAACTGCTTTTTCTTTCAATGGCACCAGTGGTGTAACACTGAAGTGAGTCAGAAGTGGAAGCCATTTAAACACAATGCAGATTTTTGTATTATTTTTGTTATGATTCCAGTGTCAGCCAAGGCCAAATTTGGCTTGGCATACGACAGTAGCAGTAGCAATCCAAATTTCTAGGTCATCCTGTGCTCTCTACCCAATTTAGAAACTGCAGATGCAAGTGTCTAAGACAGGTGAGACGTCTTGCTGTCCGGAGATACTGGTATCTTCCCACGGGTTATAGCAGAAGCCACCACCACCACTTAAGATAAACACCTACCTTTTAAATGGCTGAAGACAAGACAAGACAAATCCCACCCCAGGTGATGTGAAGCCTCAGCAGAACTGACTGCTCTGGACTGTGATATAATGATACATATTTCGGTGGAGGCGGGTTTCTGTGCTCTGAGGGGAGTTGAGCCATCTCCATGGATCAGTTACTTAATCCTGTTCATATAAATAGAGAATTTTTGCTGTGATGGCACCAACCTCATTCCAGCTGGCATTAAAAGCTGTCACTCTGGTGGGCTGACAAGCCAGGTTAGGAACGGCTACAGGAATTGATTTACCTCTCACGTAGGGCAAAACTTGATGTCACAACAGAGCATCATGCAGAAGTACCCAGCTCCCTCTAAATTACACCTGCTTCTCAGCCTGGGCAGCGTGCTCAGCCAGCGTGGCTGTGCCACTGCCACCACCCAAGTCTGAGGCTTTCAAAGCTAACTTCAGTATCTCCGCCTGGTCTTTCACTGTGCTGTGTTTCAGAGCACAGGCAGAGCTGGAGGAGAGGAAGGCTGCGGTGTGCTGCAAATAGGAAAACCACATCCTCAATCTGGCAAATCAACATATTGATTTTGCTCTCAGCTACACCAAATAGGGGATCTGACTCTTGCCCAGTCCTGCCCTACAGTCAGTACCCAAGGCTGACCCTACATTGATTTCTTCCAGCCTTTCTTTCAAAACTTGTCTTTGTAGGATTGTTAGTTTGTTGTTGCTAGTAAGAGACTATCTCTTCTTTTAATGGACTTTAAAAGACCAAATGGTCTAAGCTCATATGACTTGTTAATTAAAGTCACAGTCAACAAGCATAAAATTGTACACAGCCACCCAAAAAGGGTGAGACTGTACTTGCCAGTCTGTGCAATTCAACATGCATTTTAAATCACATCTATTAATAACCAACTTGTTTACAGAAAACAGACCAACAGAGCAGTTTATAACTTTAATAAAACTTTACAGAAACTTTTTTTGGCTTTTTCTTACCTTTCTCTCAGCAAGCTACTCTAGGAGCACAGCAGAACTGTCATTATTTACTTGCCCGAAAATTGCCGAAAATCACCCACGACTCTGGTGTATTTTTTGGTGTGTTCCCTACAAGAAATCTCCAGTTTAGTACAAGTCCAGAGCATTCCTGGTTATGCAGCTTGGCATACAGACAAAGCGTTCTGGGAATACATAGACATTGGCTACCAAAGGCAGCATCCCACGGACAGCATCCTCCTCTCCCTCCAGGAGCTACGTGGAATTAGAGCTTCATTTGCTTTTACATGTGAAATTAGAGCTTTGGTTACAAAATCTATGAAATAATTCTGTTTGAGTGTTAGCTTAGCAGAATGAAATCTTGTTTTACGGAGGATATATTTGTATCTGTTTTAAACAATGCTGCTTTTTTAAAAGACAAAAAGTAGCGTTACTGTTCAAACGTGGAAAATGACATTATTATTTGCAGTGGAAAATGTCATTGCTGTGCTGATAGCTGTTGACAGGTACTTGTCGTGGTTGTGTGCTGTGATGTGCTAATTATTCTGAAGTTCAATCAGATGGCATTTTGTGTTTTCAACTGTAAAAACACAGTATTTGTGACATGTTGACAAGCGTGTGTTTAATTGCTCCATGAATATCTTCCAAGCTCATGTGTTTTCCACTTACTTTGTGAAGAAAGAGGCGTAATTAGCTCCAAGGCTACAGGGTATGTTGCTTATTACTGTATTTTCATTTCCTCTGCAGCTGTAAATACAGAATGGTGACAAATATGAAAGCCCATCTTTAATGCTGAACGCTACCTCAACTGGATTACAAAGGTGGAGAGTTCTGGCTGATTTTGCAAACCAAGGTCATGAACCACCCATGGTGAGACCCTGTCCTCCTGCTCAACTTCTCTCTGCCTCACTTCCCACTACAGGTCTAGAGTCAAAAGAAAAGGATCCAAACTAATTAGACATTAAAAAGGTCACCTAATATGTATCTGGGGACAGACTTCATCATTTGTACTGCTCCCAATTATATCTGTTGTCTTTCTTGATTATTTCTTTGTGACTGTGTTTGTTCATCATATCAGTGCCAGGGTTATGGTGTTCAGTGATGAAACAAGCCAAATGTTACCATTGCTCCAGTCCAGCTGAAAGCAAATGGATCGGGCAGGTGTAACTAGAAACAGAGTTAGGCCGTCTCTAAGTCGAACATGGCGTTTCCCTGAACTCAGTGCAGCCTGGATCTAAATACCACAGCTATTGACTCTTGCAGGTACAAAATGCACATCCATGTTTAGATACTGAACCTTGACCCTAGAAGGAGATCAGGATAGATGTTTTCTCAATGATATACGAGCTGCTAGTCTGCAGATGTACCGGCCCGGACTCAGTGACTGAGGAACTGCCTTCTGGTCCTGCCTCTTATGGACCAGTATTGTAAAGCATGGTAATGAGGCAGTTAACAGAAGAATGAACAAAATGTGAAAGTTATTTACAGTAATTCCAGTTTTCACTGATGATGAAAGCTGCCATGTTGAATCCTAGCAAGGAGAGCTTTGAATAAATCTGCTAACCAGAGAGAGATTCAGGATGGAAAAAAAATCAAGATTACTTACCGTTCTTCCTTTACAAGGATATTATTCAGTTGCTCCTACAAATCAGGCAGAAGAAAAGGGCCTTTGGGTGCACGTATGCATTAGGTTGGCATAAATCAGGATTCATGACATGCAATTGTACAGAAATTATAATTGTGACAGTTGGTTGTTTTTTTTCCAAAATGCATTACATAGATTTTTTTAAAGACAGACACATAAATCTCCTTCCTCAGTTAGAAAAGAGTTTAAGTGTAAATTAGGTCAAGTTTTTGTTTGCTGCTTGGTTAGCAGAGCCCCTAAGCCAGCCCTCCAGACCCAGGAGTATTCAGACTCATAGGCACATGAGACCAGCCCCAAAGCTACCGTTCTGCAGCCTCTCTTGGTTTTGTCCTTTCAGAAACTGTCCAGATTGGAAACGTCCATGTCCCTCGCAAAGTGATTCATACTTGTGGAGAACCTATGTATGTGACAGGGAGAAATGATGAGCTGCTGGTAAAAATAATTGTCGTGGTCTTTCCTACTTGATTTGGAAGAACCAGGTACGTGGTTATGATTCAAAAACTTCCTTCTGCTCTCCTTCCTGGTACTGTCATCCCCCGTTGGCTTGGTTAGCTGCTCTCTGGGTTCAACCTGCCTGTCCCTTGCGGTGGTACATCAACATGCTCCATCACAAGTAAGTTTAAACATACCTGTTCGAAGGTATGGCTATGTGAAGGTGGATGCAGGAGCTTGCCTTGTGTTTCTTCTGTGGTGGTCAGTGATAGAGCATTAACAATTTCAGGGCAATTTTAATGTTGAAGGACAGTTCTGCCTCATTAATTCTCATTATGTTTAGAATTCAGAACAGCCAAAGTGACTGAAGGACCAGTCGATCAAGCTGTTCTCTTCTCCTTCTTTCCCTTTAAGCTTATAGTTCCCTGCCTTTCCTTGGCTAAACCTCTTATGCTCCAAGCAAGCTGGGAAGCAAAGCAGGAGCTCATCTGAAAGGGGCAAACTGTGGGCCTAGACTTCAGTATGCCTTCCCTGAAACTTGAGCTGTGGGAGGAAAGGATCTGCCACTCGAAGGGGAGGAAAGGATCTGCCACTCGACTTACAAGCTTATGCAACATCACAATGAGCTTGCCAGGATCCTCCAGCGAAGAGTATGCGGCCAAGGTTTAATATTTATAGCCTAAATAAAAGTACAGGGGAAATAATTTAATTAAAAACACAACAAAGAAGAAATTGGACATATTTCTCCTGTTTCCTTCTTTGCTGGTGCAAGGACCAGCCACTGTGGTATGAGAGATATTCTCATCTGAGCCTTCTGCTTTTCTTTTGAAATGACCATAAAGTTATTCTGTTCTGCTTTTCTGCCTCCTAATGCTATTTCTTTAAAAATAGCTTTTCTCCTCATAAGGCTAAGTCAAATGGTTTTGATATGTAGGCTCTTACTCTGATACTTGAGGGAAAATGCATTCATTTGTTTTCATACGCTGATATATTGGCAGTGATCGCATTATGGATATACAAGCTATTCCCTGCTTCCCCTGCGCTGTGACAATTTTTGAGTATAATAGCTAGTGAAATGAGTATCTTGTGGTAGAATTAGGAAACATGAAAATAATTACCAGTGCAATTGCCATGTCTCTCATGTGGCATGTGCAGTTTAATGTCTTTAGCTTGTTCAAAACTGTAATTTAGTCTTAGTTCCCTGTATTGTGCATTTGCCTGTATTTATTAGACAAACAAGAAAGTAACTTTTGTCATCTGTACACAAGAATGATGTTTTCCCTTCTCTCCAGGTTGATGGAAGGGAGCCAGTTCAGGAGTTGTGGACTTTTGTATATCTCTATTTTACATTAGGTTTGTTTATTCCTATAAGCTTGTGGATGTCTAATGTCCTCCTTCCGAGCAGCACTATGCACAAAAACAGACAGGAAAAGGTGCTGAAGTTTCTCTACGCACATACGCACATACACACACAGAGCCAGAGCCGGCAAACAAGCTTGAAATTAATCAAATTTTACCTCCAATGTGCTGCAAGAGAAGAAAATATTACTGCTGTATCAGAGCACCTGGGGGGAGCTGCCATACTCTGGAGATGGCGGGACCACAGATATAGATAAATTGAAGTTTTCGTTGCTACAGCTTGTAGTATACCTGTTCTGCATATGAATGGAAAGCTTGAGCCCCTGCACTTATAATTTTGGCACCCTTCCTGCATTTAAATACTACTTTGTCAAGCCATTCAGCTTTTTAAAATACAGTGATTGCTATTCTCCAAATGGCTAAGGAATATGGGGGAGAGAGGCCTCTTTCAACCAGTTCTTGTGTCAGTGTTTTGAGGCTGTACTGGCATAGGCACTGGTAAATATTTGCTCTTTTGAAAGTGGTCTGGCTGGTTACGGACTTGCCCTTCTCCTCACTGGGGTGTTTAAGGAGTCATCAGTGAACCACCCTGCTTCTCCGTGGTGGTCTCTGGTCTTTGGGGTTGCAACCTGGCCTGGCTGCCTTCGTGTTATGAGGATTCAGCAGCCCAGTGATGCGGTGGATGCTCGCCAGCCCTGAAAACCATCATATCTCCTACGAATGACTCACACCAACCATCCAATATGCAAGCGGGCTCTTTCGAAAAACTGAAGGTACAGGCATTACCAATGTTGTTACCCATAGTAAATTGATAATATTTGGTCTGAGTTTTATTGAAAGGGAAATAACCTATACAGTTGTTCCTTGGCCTATATACAGTTCACTGGAAATACTTTTGATGTGCCAAATCTGGCATATTTGAGTGATATTTTGCCCCACAAATAATTGTTCTGTGGCAACTCAGGGCAGTTACATATGGCTGCTCATATGATTTACAGTATTTCCCTACAGAAGGTTAGGAGACCTAGCATATTTGTAGTTAAGGCTGGAATATTTTCCTTCCTCATAAATATTTAAATTGTTTGCTTAATGGATGCAGTCCTAGTAGATGCATCAGCTTACTTTTATCTACATTCTGTTAACTCAGGCTTAACGGAAAAGGTCCTCATTGACTTCGGTCTGGAAAACAACATTTTCTATGCAAAGTAATTCGAGGTCCATCCTTGCTTTATCAAGAAACACGTTCCAATTGCTTTAGGGGACTGGAAGATAATCCAGCTGTATCTTACCATGCAGACATTGAAGCAGAAAGGTAAACTCAATAGTGGTTGTTGTGGTTTGTAGCAAGAGGCAGCTATATGTTTAAGGGGTCATATCTGGACCCTCCCATCCTGTGTCCTTGCAATACAGCAAGCCCAGAGATGCTTTCTTCAGCACAGTTGCAAATGGCAAAACCCAACCATAGCTGCAGTTCTGACTGTGGAATAATGGGAGATGCCTAGAAAATGTTAATGTTGTTGAGGCCCAGAGTTTTCAGCTGTGAACTCCAAGCACGGGTAGGAGTTGGGTGAAAGAAATGCAGTTAAGCATGAACATAAGCGTGGGCTTTCTCAGAGGGTTCATTCAGCTGTTGTGAGTGAACCAACACCAGAACAGTTTTTAAAGTAGCTGGATTGCATTTAAGAGCCTAGTTAGTGTTGCAATGTTCACAGTGAACTTTTTCTGGTCCCATTTTTTAATAAAAATATCAGCTGCGCTCATGGTAATGGCAATATAACGTCTTGTTGGTTAGTGATATGAGGCCTGATTATTATTTATTTTTCTCAAATTGCCTCATTTCATTAGTCAAAAACAAAACAAAGATGTGGTTATTAGGATACAAGGTTCTTTGCATAGACGTAACTTATTTCCCTACATAGAGTTAAAATAAGGTATGTGAGGACAAGCCAGCCAAAAGCTGAATCAAAGGATATAGTTACAATGATACTGTAATCTTTTGACTTAGTCTTCTGAAAAGGTTCAGACTGAGTGGTAGTGGTTTTACCAATCGGGTTAAAATGTGGATTATTGTTAATGAAGGTAGCTGGGATCCTTTCAGGCCCACCAGTTGCACCTGGTCAGAGTTACTGGGTCAAAGACTTGTACTTCAGATGAGGATTCATTTCCCCTTGCTTCAGACATCTAAAAACATGCTTCTAATCTAGGTTAGGGATCAGGCTCCCTTCTACAGTTGTTGTAGAGAGAGAGAAAGGATGAGAGAATGAAGCACCTACAAAGGACAATTCTTCCCACTTTTCTTAGACAGATGTCTTAAAATGGGCTGCTGGATGAGGTGACTCCCCTTGTTCTGCTGATGCAGCTATAGGCAACCTCTTGGAATCTGCCCCAAATGTAGGCTAAGTTTGATAAAAAGCTTAACTATAGCATTAAGCAATCTCTGGACTGTCTTTCTCAGGCATGAACAATGTCCCGGGCTCTTGAGGCAGGACGACACTTGTGCTGATCTTGTACAAAGTCACTGTTGCCTGGTATTGGGCATTGAATGCTTAAAGCATCACTTTAGAGGGAGCTGGCCCCATCAGCGAGGGTCAATAGCACATCTACATGTCTGCATATTTAACCTTATTCAGGATGCTCGAAGTGACAGTGAGGAAAGTCACGTACTTGTTTGCTGGTGTGGGAGCTGGGGAACTAGCTTGTGTCTTCTGCTTTCTTTTTTTTTTTTATTTTATTCTCATCTTCCCACCCTACACACCTGACTGATGCTGAATATAGCCCATCCCTTGGGGAGTGTAACATTCATTTTTAGTAGGGAAATGGTCTTGCAATCATAAAAAATTGATGGTTGTCTGAAACAGCAGTTAATCTTGCTTGAGAACTGCATCATTAACCTACAGCACAACGTACACATTATGGACACATTTATAAATGGGAGAGTGTGTAGACTTCAGTTTCTAATTTCCTTCTTGCGGAGACCCATAAAAATCACAGGGAAAACACTGCCTTTGACATACTGCCATGCCAGACCTCTCCGTTTCTGTAGCTCATCTCAGAGGAAGGATGGTTCTCCATGGCCATGTCAGTAGACTAGGACAGAAGACACACCTTTTTGCTCTTCCTTAGGCAGGTGGGTGACTTTGGGATCTCTGTAGTCATGCCAGGCATCATGTGGACATCTGACTATCACCACGCACAGCAGCCCAGAGCTGGGTGCAAGCAATCTGTCAGGCTCAGTGGCGTGAATAGCTGGGATCCCGGGCATGAACCGCCCAGCCTGTCAAGCTTTGGTCACCAGATGTCTTGGCTGGACCTGGACACCCTGGAAAATATTATTTCTCACCCTCACAAGTTTCTGAGATGCTGTTTTGTCCCAGATTTTCAACTGGGACATGGCATTTCCTGTATGACTCTCTCAGCCCTCACAGAAGGCATTTGCCAACTCGACCATTTCAGTCAAATAACTTTGAGAGTCATACCCATGATGTGACCTGAAACAGTGGGTGTGTCCTGAGCCTCACGTGAGGTCACGTCACTCAACATGGGAAAAGAAGGTGGGGAACATCCAACACAATGTTGTGTTCTCCCTGCATCGCAGTTACTGTAAACAGTGGTTTAATATCTTCACCCACAGCAGTAAGTCCACACATGTATGTCCAGAAGCACCAGGTGCTCTGTCCAAGTCTGGAAGAGCTGGTCCATGTGGATTTCCTAGCTCAAGACAGACCTGTCATCCCTGTCTTGATGTTCTATTTCTCCACCTGTGAAAAGAGAGCAACGGCTTTTCCTTTGTCGACCTTTTTGTTCCAACTGAACAAATTTTATCATTTATACATTATGTAAACTATATGTTAAGCTGATAAAAAATGAGTGAACTTAGGACCAATCTGCCCTAGCCAATGACTGAGACCTGCTGTTTGTTATGAATTGGTAAACTTCTATGTAAGGCATTTTGGGTTTGGGATTTTTTTGAGTGACAGATAAACAAGAATTTTTCTATATTTTTCAAGTGAAAGACTGGTTTAAAAAAAACAAATCACCATTTCACAGCATCCCACTTCTCAGGTGTGTTCAACGCATTTCAGTAGCACAGTGGCAGAAAGGCGGCTAAATTTGTCCAGCTGAATTCTCTCTAAGATGACCCTATATTTCCTTCCCTTTCATATAAATGCCAACCGCAGATATCTTTGAAAGGGATTAGGAGATCACAGCTAGAAACCCGCTTCTCAGTTACTCCTAAATACAATGGAGTTAGGGTTGCTCAAGAGGAATCTTGCAAGTTAGAGGAAGAAGTGGAAAAGATTCTGATCTGTGGCACAAGAGAGGAGGACTCCCAGTTTTCCTGCAGCTGGGTACCTTAAGCAATACACTTTGTTGTCGTCTGCCTGTTTTTCAAAGACAGTGACATTGGCTGGAACTGTGAAGAATGGAAAGCGGTACCTGAGAGCTTACTGTCAACAAACATCTTGTCGAGCTGTGTGCATGTGTCATTTACATATAACCTCAGAGGTGTTTCCTGATAAGACACAATCTGCTTGCCGCTCTCAAAGTTTAAAAATGATGGCAACAGTACTCTGGTTATGCTGTGGCCTTATATACTTTTAAAATACATAGGTGAGTGGACCAAAAAAAAAATTTCCAGGGCCTGTTGAGAGCCTATAATTGAAAGTCTTATTTCTCAAGCACACTCCTCAAATTTCCATTCCCCCTTGTACATTCAGTATGGAAATTAATTTGGTACAGAAAAGTTGTTCTTGGCAAAACAGAGAGCTGTCTTTGGGAAGTTTCATAGTGCAACCAGTCACTAAAACTAGACTTTGCTGTCCCAGCAGCATACCTGTAAACAACTGGGAGTGAATAGAGAGCTTAGAAATATGTCTTCCTAGTTTTTACTTTTTGTTTAGAAAACAAACAAACTGGAAAGATTTCTTTGCTCAGGGAAGGAGAGGACTGAAAGTTCTAGTGAGAGCTGAGCTTAGGGCTGGTAGGAAACGCGTGAATTACATTCAGTTCTACTGATGCCCTGTGTGCCTAATGGACAGAAGCCTGCTATTTAGCTGGACCACTCCTAAGCTGTAGGATAAAAGTATTTTCCTTACACCCCAGCTTGCCCTCCTTAACCACTGACATATGCAGCATCTTAAGGGACTTACGTATTAAAGAAAGAATCCTATGAGGCTGTGCCTGTCAGTAAACAGAAGGGAGTACATTTTGGGCCACAGATCCCCCCAAGCATCCCCACAAGCTCCGAGTGTTGCATCCAGGGTTTTGCCGGACCCGCACGGCAGCACTGGTGCCGTTTGGGGCTTGTCTCTGGGAGAGTCGGCGTGCAGGAAAGCTAAGCTGCGAACTTGGAGCACCCGCTTTGCTCTGCATTCGTTCCCTGTGCAGGCACCACATACGCTCTGTGTGTGTGGGAGGCAGGTTACTTCGCTCCTGATGCAGTTCAAGCACAACCATGTCGGGAGCTAATATGCTGTGCGTGGTAACACACCATCTTGCTTGCTGCACACAAACTTCTTCTTTGGAGATGCTCTAAAGGTGATACGGATATCCTCTGTGAGGGCAGAAAGTGCGTGTGCTTGTCGGGAATATTCTGGAGTCCTGCTGCGGGGCTGAAGGTTGTGGGTACTACAATAATACAAACTGTAGTGGGTGACCAGGGCTTTTCTCTCAGCCCAGCCACTGACCTGCTAGGTGACTGTGGAGAATTATCTCACCCTGCCTCCATACTTTGCCTTGTCTTTGCCTGTCTTGTCTATTTAGTTTTTAAGTGCTGCAAGGAATAATAAATACTTTTTATCATGTAATTATGGAGAAAAAAAATTTCAAATTGTTAGTAATGAGGGTCGTGGGGGATTCTCCCTTTGGGGCAAGCTTATTACAGTTGTATGTAAGTTCAGAAATGGAGCCAGCCACTCGCAGGTGATGGTGTCAAAGCTGTGCTGGGAAGAGGTGGAAGATATCACCTGAACAGAAAGAAAAACCCTAATGTTTTTGCATGCTGTGGGTTTTCTCCCATTCATCTCTGCTTTCAAAGTAGCTGAGGACATCTGAAGCTGAGCCTAACTTCTGCTTTTAACAGGCTCTGCACTCTACATCTGTCTGAGTAAGTCATTATCAGAAATTGTCATCCCAAGGAAATTTAGAGGTTCTGATCACATGAGCTTGGTCTGTAGACCAGGGGCTTACTATATCGCCAGCACAGCTTGTAATCTCGGTAGGGATGGGTCAAGTACTCTTGGGCTCGCTGTTCCCCACTGCACCCATTCTCCAGATCCTAAATATCACAAAAGGATTAATTCCTCTTTCATGTGAGACAGATCCTGCCATCTTTCAGCAGCAGTAGGAGCTCCACAATCCTATCTTGGTAGAAGTGGTATCTTGGTCAGATCTGTGGTAAATGGCAAGTTAGTGGGTCCTGACCCTCCAGCCTGGTGATCCTCTCCAGGGAGCGAATAAATTTGCAGGGGAGGCTTCTGTATTACAGGCAAATGGCTGTTAGAAACCAAACTGGGACCAAGCCAAAAATAATCACTGGAGGTTTAAGAAAGTATGTCAGGATTTTGCCCTATGGACCTTAACAAGAAAGAGAAAACTCCTTTACCTTGCTCTAGATGGAAGCTTATTTTTCTTGTTACAAATTAAATAAAAATGACAGAAGAAAGTATAGTGAGTTATTAGAGCTGGTAGCTCAGTCTGACCTTTTCCACTCCAAAATCTAATCCTAAAGAAGCAGGGTTCCTGGATATCTAATTTTGCCTTCGAGGCTGATTAATTATTTGATCATGCAAGCGTTGGCCAGCCAGTTTACCTTTCCTGCATGGCTGCTGTTCCAGTTAACAATGTAGCCTCAGAGAATAATCAGTTTAGAGTTTAAAAGGAGAAGCTGTAAAGAATTTCACACCTTATAACTGGATTCACTCCCACACCTGTTTCTTAAACAAGAAAAAACAGGTGTCTGTATAAACACAAAGAAGCACATAGCTTTTGGAGGGATGGGGTATTATAAGCAGCGACTTTAATTGCTGGTGATGCAATAGAAATTTTGATGTGGCAGATATTTTACACAGCATCCCTTGTTTTTAAGTGATGTATGTTCGGGACCTACAACCACTCAAAATGTCTTGGCGACAGAATGGCAAAGCCAAGTAGCTCCAAGTGCTGAAGGAAGAAGGCACTTCAGGCACAGGTCACTGGCAGGAGACCATTGCTATGGCTCTAACACAGGGTGAAATAAGGCAGAGCACGAAGCTGGGGGCCAGGGTAACCCAGTGATGCTGGCAGCAGGGGCTACTACTTGCTCGCTTCCTCTCACTGCTAAGGCTTCAGACCACACAGCAGTCCTTGCACCAGCCTTGAGGAGTCCTCTGCATGGGACCTGTGCTGTGCGGGTGATGCGCTACTGTGCTTGCAGGCACTCAGCCTATCCTGCAAATGCACAGTCTTGTGAAAATTGTATCATCTCTTCCTTAAAACGGATAATACTGGGTAAAATGGCAGTTTTTTGGACTTGGTATTACAGTTTTCTGCAGTGCCAATGGAAAAACGCAGGGATAGGTGTGGCATGCATTTGACATCCTTACAGTTTTTGTGCCTAGAAATTTTGCCAAGTGGAATTTGAAAATTCTGAATATTTGTTTGGAGTTTTGAGATGGCCAGCAGCCTTGCTGGATGCAAGACCATGCACCACTACTGGCCACACTACGTATGTGCACTTATCTCTGTCCCAGGAATTGTGCTTAGGCATCTGGAAATACCTGTCCCTGAAAGGATAGTGAGGCACTGGGATAGATAATCCAGGAAGACTGTAGTATCTTTAGTGCTGGAAAAGGTCTTTAAGAAACGGGTAGAAAACTGTCCCTGAAGCATGGCACATACCTCTTTCATGCCTGCGAGGATCAGGTCCTTTCCAGCTCTGCATTCATGGACTCTATGTACAAAAAATTCCTAGAGAAATGTGGGTATGCCCACTGTAGCGTGGACATCTGCCTTGCAGCCTCCCTCCAAATAAAATCTTCTTTGACAAGAAATGGCAATCCTGGAAAAACCTCCCACTCTTCAGAATAACCCTCTTTGTAACCCGTCACACATCGCTCTCAATGACATTTCTCTGTTTCTGCTGAGACAAGGGCTCATCTGTAATTCTCAGTAGAAGAAGTCCACATTATAAATCCTACCTTCCCCCCTGCCAAAAGGTAAAGATGGGAACAGCAAACTGGTTAAGAAAGGCATTTTGTTAAAAGCATGTTTCTCTGTATGACAGCGTGGTTTGGAGAATATTCTGTTTATGAAGAGGGCTTTCTCCCAAAGGTGACTATCTGCCAGGGAGCCTGGTGTGGGCTTCTCCCTCACCCCTTTCCATATCCTGAAGCCATTACATATCAGTTCTCAGTGTTGTCCGTTTCCCCGTGCTACCCTGCTCTGGTTGTGGCTTATGGGCAAAGCTCGCTTATCTGCTCTGAACTCAAGTTGACTGTAGCAGAGCATACAGCCCCAGGACAGGCTGGAGACATTCCTTATCTTATGCACCTCTTCCTGATCTCTGCAGTCATCCCCTGAGAAAAATGCAAAAAAGAAAACATTTTCAAAGGATTTGTGATGTCTGGGGCAAGAAAGAAAGTATTTCCAACCTACCCCCTCGTCCCACCTCCTGCCAAAACTCCCAAATAAAGGCCAAGTGGGTGATCACATTTACAGTAGTAACACAAGAGAACGTTTACTCTGGAATTACAGGGAATACCCGCTAATCCCTTTTTCAAGCTGTACACGTTGTAGGAAGCCCCTTACTTCTAATGCAATGTCACAGTACCTGTTGAGAGGTTTGGTAAGTGCCTTTGGTGTGGAGCAGCTGAAATGTGGTGGTGGTGGCAGTCTACTCAGGTCAAGGCCTGGTTTTAAGGTTCAGGTGAGCATAAGATCATTGGTGCTGCGCTGATGCTGAGATGCTCTGATGTAACAGCAAGGACCATTTGAGTGTATTTATCAATGGAAAATGACAAAAAAGAAGAGACAGGCTAGAGGAAGCTTCTACCCTAAAGCTTTGTTTATACAGACATGGTCACTTTCATCACAGCAATGTTAGACCACTGCTTTTGCAGCTTCAGCCTTTGTCCAAGTGGATAAAAGCCCTCAGATCTTCCCCGCTGTAAAATACTACTTAGGTAAAACAAGCAGACAAAACTCCTGTATCCCTGAAATAAGCCTGAAGTTGTAGATAGTTGTTGTTATTTTGGGAAGGAGGGAGATGAAAGCAGCTGAGATTTTTTTTCCTCTCCCTTTTTCATTCTTTCACTCTTTTTGCCCAGCAGCTCCGATTTCAGGAGAAACCTTCAAGTGAATGACACTGAATTACTTGCTCTTCTCTCTGCTTCTCAGCGGGACCAACATGAGTTTATCGCAGAACAAAGCGGTGGTCGCACTTGACCGCCGGCCTCCCCTCGCAGGCGGTTATCCCGTGCCGATGAACATCCGGGAGCGGAGGGTGCCCAGCGCTTCCTTGCCACAGGCCTTTCTCCCCCACCTGTGCGCTGTGTCCCTACCCACAGCCGTCCTTGTCACGTAAGTGACCCCGCTCCCACCGAGAGGCCGTGGGAAGGCCTGTCATGGCTGCCTCTGCCTAGACCTCAGAGCCCTGACTCCGACAGAATTGACCTCTGTCACCTGCTGCCACAGCGCATGGCCCGGGCTGGCGATGGGACTCAAAACCCAGCTGGCAGTTTTGGGGTGACTTCCAAGACCCAGATGGGGACCGGGGTGGCAGCAGGCCTGTTTCAGTGGCAGGCTCTGATGCAGGTGACGGGGGTATGTGGTGGCAGTTGGCCCTGAGGGTGCCTGCAGCCTGCCGGGACCTCACGCCCCCCCCATAGGCACATGCAGCGTTTACCGCCGCTATTAAACCGCCCGGCAGCGTGACTTTACACGCGAGCTCTGCGGCCTGCAGGGGGTGGCCAGCAAACCTCCCGCCGGGGCAGCGCGGTGCCTCGCAGCGCCGGCCCGCGGGGGCAGCGCCCTGAAGCGATACCGGCAGGCGCCGGCGCTGCCCCGGCGCGCCGCCAGGTGGCGCTGCAACGGCGCGGCCCCAGCCCCGGCTCCCCGGCGGTGCCGGGGCTTCCCCGCCGGCCTCCCCGGCGCGCCGCGCCCCCCAGCGCTCCCCGCCCCGCCGAGGAGCCCGCACCCACCCGGCCTCCCTCACCTACCTTTCCATCTGAAAGGTAAACCCGAGGTTCTGTTTTTCCTCCGGCCCAGAGGTATTTGGGTTATTCACCACTCGCGTTCAGGAGATTGCCATGATGCCGTGCAGCCAGCCCAGAGTTTATATATATAAATTCAAGATGATAACGAAGCTGCTATAAATCTAGAGAGGAACTCCTAGATATATATCAGGAACAACTCCTCACAAAAGGTTGTTTATCACCAGGGAAGGAAAAGCCTGGAGAACACCTTTGCTCGCTGTGAGGGGAAGACGACAAGGAAACCAAAGTGAAGCTGCACGGAAGGAAGAACGGCAATGGGAGGCAAATGGTTAAAAGCACCCCTGCCACAGGGCTCACCCGCAGCTCTTTTTCCTCTAACTGTGCTTCATACAAAGGAAAAAACATAAATAAATAAAGCAGGAGATTCGGCAGCTTCTCCTCCCGCTACCAAAAGCGTCCAGCTGAGGTATCTGTTGGCTTATTCCCGCGGGAGGTCTGGCTCTGCCAGTTTTTTTGTGCTGCCTGTTCAGACAACTCATGACTAAAAGCAGGTCACAAACTGGGAAACAGAGCAAAAAAAGGCAGGTTTCTTACCAAATTGTTGTAACTGCGATGCCAGCAGCTGCCAAGGGCAGCCAGCCCAGCTGCTGGAGGAAGCAAAAACGGCCGAACTTCGGTTCCCCCCTTGGCACGTGCCCGAGTCCCGGGGAGCTAAATGGGCCACTGCGGTGCTGGGATGGGGCATGGGGTACGGGGGTCTCCTCCTCCCTGCGGGCCATGTGCCACCTCCACTGTGCCCCACAGCACCTCTGAGGGCAAGAAACCCCACTGTCCCCTCTGCCTCCCGCTCCTCTTAAATTCAGTTTTGTCCGTGCCACTGAGGAGTCTTGATCTGACCCTGCTGCACTATAGTTGCAAAGGAGGAGGAAATTGCAGTTTAGCAAAAGGCCACCCAGTTAGCTGTGATCCAGGACTTCCCTTCTGGGAGCAGCTCCGTGCAGGGGAATTCCTGTCCCTGTCCCAGCAGATCTGGCTCTGCGTAGGCAAGAGGGCAAAAAGAAGTTCATTTTCAGGCCTCAGTCCTTATTTTGTGTTGTCTGTTTTTCGTTATGGTTTTCATTATATGTAGGACTGGCCCTGGGAGCCTAGAAAAATCCCAAGTGCCTTAAGGGTACCAGGCTCTCCTTCCTTTGTGGGGATCTCTTTAGTAAGCCAGATTTTCCAGCTGAAATTCAGCACTGATTTCTCCCTAAGACCCAGAAGCAGCACTCCCTCCCGCCCCCCAATTTGTAAATGTGTATCTGCTACGGGGTAGAAGATAGAAGCTACTTATTTGATCTTCAAGAGTTAAATGAAGGGGCAGCACAGCTCTCCTTACCTCATCTACATCTAACATAGCATCCCCTCGGGCTGCATGGGTGTTGCTGCCCTGCAGCTCTCACTTTCCTCCCTGGTGGGGAGAGAAGGGCAGTCCCTTCTGCCTTAGTCTGCTTTAATCCTAGGTGATGTGATGGCTCCAGCAGCTGCTGGTCCTGGAGCTGCTGCGGCCTGTCTGCCCTGAGCTAAGCAGGCTGAGTTGGTGTCAGGAACGCACTGAGATGGTCCCTTGTGAGGCAGCCAGGACTAAAACTGTCTGGTGTGTTGTATGCATCAATCTAGGGCTGATATTTAGTAGGAAAAAGAGGTTTCACAATTCACACATGAGGTATGGAAGAGGGAGGGGAGAACCATTTACCTAACCACCATCTTTTACTCTTACCTGGAACTCTGTGCATCCACATATTGACCCATGGTCACCCGCAGATTGTAAACCCGCTGGGAGAGGGGCTGTCTTTTCCTTCAAGGTATATCCAGTACAAGATACTGTGGTGGCCTTTTTCACTGATTAGAGATCTGTAATGACACCATGGGTAATTAACAATGATGAACATTGATTGCAAAAGCAAAAGTGCAGAAAACATCCAGGAAACTTGTTCTGTTCGATATTACTTGGAGAGTAGATGAGACAGACCATAAAGAGCTTTTAAGCTGTTACTGATAGTGGGTGATACTGAAATAGCGCAAGGAGGCTGCTGTAGCAGAAATAGCTACGGTTAACATGAACAAGTTCATTGGGATGGAAACATTTAAATGCTGTATTCTGGCTTGCTCTCCCACTTTTGGTTTGTCCAGAAGTCTTCAGTCTTTCCTGAAGCATCAGTGGCCACATATGACAATACCCATGTTATCTGTACTTTGGAGGCAAAGGAGCTGAGGCACAGAAAGTAAAGCACTGGCCTTACATAGCATCTTAGTAGTAGAGGTAGAAGCAGAATAAAATCTGCTGATGACAGTATTAGCAATATTAGCCTACTAATGATACTTCTGTAGGGAAGAAAAGACAGTACCTGGAGGGCATGATGGTAACACCTGACTCTGTGTGAAGGATAGTGCTAATCCAGAATTGGAGATCCTCTTAGTGTGTACTGAACATAAATAATTTGCCTGTGAATCTGATGGAGAAACAAAGAATTGCACCAACTTGCCTTTGAAAAATTGCCTTTATTAGACCAGTCTTGCTAAAATTGCTGGGAGTAATAGATTCTAAAATTGAGCTACTGAATTAGTCTCAAATGGAAACTGTGACAGCCAGCCTTAAAGTGCAGAAAATTGGATTTAAGAATTGGACCTTGGGCATAGCAGGATGTCTAGGAAGTTGCTGTGCTATAGCTGATGAACTCATATGGAGCATGGATTTCATGCTGGTGAATAGCAATGTAATAAATGTTCTACAGAAACATTACAAACCCGGGCTGGAGAAATTCCCTTTAAAGAGATGACCCAGGTGAGAAAATGCTTTGTAGACAAGTAATCTGCTGTGAGCAAACTGCAGCCCTGGAGGGCTACAGTCACACTCACAACCGTGTGTGGTGTCTTCCCAGCGCATGGAGGAGGAGGAAGGAAGTGCTCTTTGATATAGAGTAGTGAGTGCAGAACGGGAAAATGCTTTTGAGAGATCTCATGCGTGCAAAAGCATTTCCAGGTCAGGCCTCAGTTACCTCCTCTTGAAGGACAGCACCTCCGGTAGATCAGGAAGCCCTGAAGCCCACAGCAATGATAAAGGCTGTGCCCTTAGAGCATGGTAACTTCTGGTTCCAGGGGGATGGATAAGGAAAAGGTGAAGGTAGGTGTAGAAAGTTTTGAAAGGGACTGAACACTTAGATAAGTCAGGTCTGAAAGGCTTTCTGGAGAAGACAGTAAGGTTTATTAATGCCCTCCTAATATCAGCTTGCTTCATTCACACAAGGGAAAAAAAATCCATTACTATTACCCAACTCACAAATGATAGTTTCTAGTCTTGAAGAATCCCATTCTGTAAGTATTTTACATGGAAGAAGAATCTCTGATAAATACTTGTGAGCACCTTTGCCTGTTGGGGTGTAAAGGGGTGTAAGGGTTCATAAGACTAGCGCCTAAAAGGCATTAAGGATAAACAACAAAAAAACCCCTTAACAACTCTACAAAACCATTTTTCCAATGGACTTTCCTAATGATATGCTGTATAAAGAAATACAGCAGCTTTGCGGTATTAAACTAAAGGTTGTTGCTGGTTTCTTAGAGACCCATATTGCAGTTCTCCATCTGCCTGCTGGTTTCCTTATTTATATCTGGTATTAGGACTCTCTCTAGAATGCAGTAGTCATTCTTGGCACTAGCTATCAATATATTCCTTAAAATAATCAAATGAGGTCAATGTGTTTGTTTTTTTTTTTTTTTTAATTTGGGAATATAAATTCATAGTTTAAGCATTTTGTATTTCCTCTGTGTAAAAAGACCATGGTGTGGTAAATGCTGAGCAGAATCCTGGGTTAACTGTCAATTTTAGTGCAGACTTTCTACCCATCTCAGGTGATTTAACTTAATCCATCTCCCTGTCTCAACTCCTTATCAGCAAGATGGGGGTGATAACACTACCCCATAGGGGTGACATGGGGATAAATGTAATCAAGAGATTGTGCAGATGTTATTGTACTAACAACCACAAAATACCTAAGATTTCTTATCTAAATATGAAGGTTAAGCAGGCGCTAATACAATTGCACTCTTGAGAGGTAGCTGGTTTGCATTCTTTTCGCTGATAAAAGGGAGTGTGCTTTGTCCAGTTTCAGACAACTCATCAAGAATGCAGTCGTATATTATTGGACTTTTTTTTAGCTGCAAAATGAATTGCAACCGGCATAGCATGTGGGTATGTAATGCTATCCGAAATGCTAAGGATCGGATTTCCAACAGAGCTGCACACTTTAAATGGAGATTTGGCATTTTCTAAAGGGTTCATCTCCCATTGAGACCAAGAAGAGACTCTGGGAGCTTAAGAGCTTTTGAAAAAAATCTGGCCTCTCTACAGGAGCTGAGCTTTCTTAAGACTGAAAAAATGGAGGAGGGGTGTGTGGAATCAAACCATAAATGATCTCGGAGCAGCAGTACCCTGTGACCTGGCTGGCAAATGGAGTAGCATGACTGTAATGTGCAATGCTGATGGTGAGAGAATAATCACAGAACAGATGAGACACCCGGATCAGAGCTTCAAAAGGTTAATGCGCTTGTCACAAGACAGAAGTTGGTCTCTACTGGCAGCAGTAGCTCTTCAAAGCTCTTCTGACTATTTGTTTTACCAGTGCTGTATGCATCAGTATTGTGATTTTCAGCCACACATGTGGCCTTAACGTCCTAATCCTGTTCTGACTAGGGTCAAATTCAAAGGCTTTTCTCTGTCTCATCTGCTTAAGCTTCTGATATGACTTTTATTGTGAGGCAGTCAGGCATTATACTGATTCCTGGGTATAAAAATGCACACCTATATTTTCTTATGAAAGGCATCCCGCTCAGTTCACACACACTGACCACTCTGTAGAAAGGTTTTTACTTTCAGTTGGACTGAAAAGCTTTGAAACTATCCAAATGATAATATTTTTTTCTGTTTCTCAGTCACTGCTTTTTTGCTCCTGTTCTGAAACCATGTGTCACAGACGTGCTGGAATACCAGCACACATTGAAACATAGCTGTCATTCTTTTGTAGCACCCTTGCCTTGGAGCTCTTCATGCCAGAAAAGGACATGCCCATCCTCTTCTTCTAGATGGTCTTCTACGGAGGGAGCCAGCTTGGAACAGTTGGAATTAGTGTGGTATATTATGCCTTCTATCAGGTAATGGGTACCTGTATCTGTTTCTGTAAGAATACAGGTTTTCAGTGGACTTTGCTCTGAGTTCCTCTCAGGTCTGTATGGATCCTCCCTCCAGACACTGCCGGGTTATAAGTCTATATAATTTTCAGGGGAATGTTTGCCATTCTCTGTGCTGCCATGCTTCTTTCCAGCTCTGTGTCTTGCCTTGAAATTCTGACCTTCTAGGCTGTATAGTGAAAGGCTGTTTAGTACTGGTCACTGAGGAGTTGGAATCCTCCATATATTCCTAGGTGAGCCACCTGTAATAAATGGAGAAGGCCTCCCTTCCTTGAGGGGATGAATTCTGGTAGAGATTAAACAGTGATAATGGCTGGCTTTTTAATGTAAATGAAAACCTTAGCAAGTGCTTAACAAGGTGATTTGCAGCAACAGCCACACAGTCCCTTTCCTCCACCCATGTTATACCTGTGTGCAACCCCACCTTATACGGCGGTCCTCAATGCCCACTTCACAGGCAATACCATGGATGAGAAATGAAGCTATGAAGAGCTGCTCTATTCCCTCTGTGGTGCAGGCAAACCAGTTTCATCTGAGAACACTGGCAGTGTGGTTGCATTTCTTTCCCTCTGTGCACATCGAGGACCAGACCTAGGTACACCCCTTGCTTGTGGCCTGGAGAAGATCCAGCCCAGCGTGCAGATGGGGATTCTGAATTCACTTTCTTGTCTTTGTAACTGAAAGGTTTTAAACTGAAATGCCAGACACCATTAAACTGACACTTATTTGCCTTCTGTCTAGGGTAACTGGTAGATCAATATTTTGGTTGAGAATATATTTTATGCTAAATACAATATTTTACAAGATAACTGACTTGAAAATATAGAATAGTTTAAATGTTTTACTTTTCAGGTTTTATGTGCAATAAAATGATGACTGGTATCAAATAGGTGTAATTTAATTTTTATGTGACTGTTTCTCCCTCTCCAATTCTCAAATAAAATGCTCAGCACCTTTTAAAAAGCCCACCTGCACTAAGAGACTGCTTTTTGTTGGCCTCTAGAGCACTAGTTTTAATTTGCTAACAGGAAAAAATCTATTGAAGGAGGATTATACAAGCTAAGAGACATTTTTAGAATGGGAGAGAGAAAGTGAAATAGCAGGCAATTAACTCCAGGAAACAGACTCAAGCATAGGACAAATGGGTGCAGCCTTAACTGTGCATCCTCTTCTGCAATGTGTGTTCAAACTGTTTAAATTCTGTCCCTTTTGCTTGCTGTGCAGGGGAGGTCCTCCAGCCGGATCGTCCTGCTGTTCCTTGTGTTGCAGCTAGCAGGAAAAGCAGAATTGCTACTGCTCTTTAAAAAGGTGCTTCAGCTTCTTTAAACCATTTGGTCCTGCTCAAAGGAATCTCTCTAGCAGACTGTATTACCTTGCTCTTCATTCAGTCCAGAGTGACCTTCCTCCTCGGTTTTGTTCGTCAACATGTCCAGGATGCTGTACAGAGAGGAGTTTAAATATATATATCTGGAAGTGCAGACTTGGGAGATGTTCTCTGAGCTCAGCAAAGGGAACCCACTCTGCTCCTGGAGCCCTCCTTTACTGTTGGTACTGTGCGTGAAGTCAAGCAAAGGTGGCAGGAGGCCTGCATGGATGAACGAGAAGCTCCAGACAAACCCCAAATATAAAAAGGAAGAATACAAGAGGTGGGAGCGGGGGCAGGTGACGGAGAAGGAATGTAGAGACACTGTCTGAGTATGCTAAAGCGCACCTGGACTTGAGTCTGGTGAGGGCTATGAAAGGCAACAGGAAGGGATTCTACTAGTACATCTGTAGCAAAAGGAAGAGTAGGCAAAATGTGGGCCGGGTGCTGAATGGGACAAAGGACATGGAAAAGGCTGAGGTATGTACTCAATGTTTTTGCCTTAGTCTCTACTGGTAGGAGTTGCCTTCAGGAATCTCAGGCCCCTGAGACCAGAAGCAGAGTCTGGAGCAACAAAGACTTACCCTCAGTAGAGGAGGATCCGGTTAGGGAACGTGCACACAAACTGGACATGCGTAAGTCCATGGGACCTGATGGGATGCACACATAAGTGGTGAGGGAGCTGGCTGATGTCTGTCCAAAGCCACTCTTGATTATCTTTGAAAGGTCATACTGATCAGCAGAGGTTCCTGAAGACTGGAAGAAAGCAAATGTCACTATCTGCAAGCGGGGCAAGAAAGATCTGGGGAACTACAGGCTGGTCAGGCTTACCTCGATACCTGGGACAGTAATGGAGCAGCTAATCCTGAAAACCATTTGCAAACATATGAAGGATAAGAAGGTGATTAGGAGTAGTCAGCATAGATTTATGAAGGGGAAAACATGCTTAACCAACTTGGTAGCCTTCTACGATGAGATGACTGGGATGGTGGACAAGCAGAGAGCAATGGATGCTGTTTTTCTCAACTTTAATAAGGTTTATGACACTGTTTCCCACTGTCTAGCCTCACAGACAAACTGATGAAGGGCTGAGACTTCCAACCCTGGTGTTCAGAGCTGACAGGCATCCTGAACTCCAGACCTGGCTGCAGGGGTTGTTAATACCTAATTATTATTGGATAATGTACTTAACTGTGGGCTCCCAGGTGGACATAGCTGCAAAATGAAGTCATGGAAAGGGACAAGATGTAAGATGCAGCCTCCCCGCACCACCCTCTGAGGATGGCTCAGCACTCTATTCCTTGTCAGTCTCGAGCATCTCTCTCTCTCCCCTGGGCATGTGAGGATACCTCTGTGGGGATAAAATGCCTAATTCCTTTCACAGATCTACTCCTCAGAAGCTCCTGGTATAGGAGCTGTGGTAGCATTGTGTTACTTGTACATTACCTGGTTTTCCAATGAGGATTTGCCAAATGGAGTGTATTTCTTTGCTCTTTGAACAGTAAAAACCTGGAAGCCATCTTCTTTATTCTCAAAGGATGTATGCCCACACAACTCTTACCAATATAAATAAGGTTTCAAATAGTTAAGGATTGCTGAACTGAGCTCATAGTGTACTACAAATAGAAAAAAAAAAATCTTACATTTTTTGTTGCTGTTTAAATGGCTCAAGTAGACCACCTGCTTCTGAAACAGCTCATGTATTTTTGGATTTGGTTTTAAACTGGCCACAGCATTGCAAACAGCACTCATCTGCAAAGATGTCTGTTTTTAAACACAACATGAGACTGGCAAGAGAGATGTGTCTACTCAGTGTTTTAGAAGTCAGACAGGAATGGTATGACTTCAGATTGGCACAGCCATGTGCTTGTCATTTCACTTCACTACCACCTAATTCGTATAAAACAGGGAAAATTTTAAATGGATGTTACCATAACGGGAGCATCCAATGAATCCCTTATTTGCGGCAAAGGAAAGCAGTCCTTCTAAGGTGACTTCACTTAGTCTTCTGTGATTCACATGGGATGTAGAATTACAGCATTTGTTCTTAAGCAGAATTATGGATGAGACCCAAGACTAGCTGACAGCTCAGTTATTTCTTCCTGATGCATTTCATTAATAGCCCCTGCACCTCTCACCTCTATGAAATTGGCAACTAGTGAGGTGCCTGTAAGAGGCTAATTGCCTCCAGAGTCAATTGTCCTGGAGCCAATTGTTAATCTCCTGGTGTTAATTGCCAAAAGCAGGAGTAATCAAAGTAGGCAGGGGGCATAGGAGCTGCATGCATATTAGAGCTATGTAGCAAAATGCAGAAGGTGTCCAACTCTGCTCTGTGACACCACAGCAGAGCTTAGCAAGTGGAAACATGATGAGGCACTAGCTGAGTGTAAATGCTGAATGTTTTGCTGCATTTTTTATTCATCACCATCACATTGCTATTCTACTTGTGAGCTATAAAACAGGTGGGGTGAAATCTGGGCCCTGAGGAGGTCAAATAAAAAGTGTCAGAGATCTGACTGGGGTGCCTGTACTACTTGATGTTGGGATGACACTAGCAGTGCGGTGATGGGGTTGGAAAGAAAAAGAATGGAAGTGCAACAGTTGTATAGTTTAATTCTCTGTTTTGCCATGGCTTTTTGATTTGGTGTTTCCAGAAAAAAGACTGAATTTAATCCTAGGGTTAAACCAATCTCTGGAACTCTTCTAGTGACTTCAGTTGAGTTGATCCTGTCTCCATCAAGGTATATCTATAGTCTGTTTGACTCATGCTTTTGGACCTGGTTTCCTAACGTAAGGTGATTGAGTACCTTACTGAGAAAGAGAGAAAACTATGCTTTTTTTTTGATAAATTAAGATGCATAAACAACTCTGAAATTATACAGATTGTAGTGTGGGCCAAAAATGTTTATTGTGACCTGTGTTTATTGTTTGTTAAGTTAATGGGAGGATGGTATGTTTGATAAGATGCCTATTTTGCACATAATCTGTTGCAAAAATCCTGCTAGGCTCCTCTTTCAGTCTGTCAGACTGATGGCTTTTGAGCATCCCACTTTACAGCTTCTGTCTAGACTATGGTTTGACCTTTTGTTCCTGGTGTCAGACGGTGACTTTCAAGAGCTTGAGTCTGCTGCTGCTGGGCAGAGATGGAAGTGGGTATTGCACTAACCTGAGCAGCTGGAACATCTGTTGGGGGGATAAAAAGATCAGTTGTTTTTCTGGATGGTTGAGTGATAAGAGACTTTGCCTGGGGGGTTTTGTCAGTATGTGTGACAAATGTTTTATCTCCCAGTTTACAGTATAATAATAATAATACTTCTAAATAAGTACAGATTACTTTAGATCTATTTTTTTTAAAATCTTTTTTTTTTTACCTGCACCTGAAGGAGAAGAAAACAGAAATCTTCTGTGACTACTGCGTATTGTAATGGACATTTTGCAAACGAATAACAACAATGATTAAATTAGCTTACAAACTCCAGTCTGGAAACTGCCTGCATAACTCAAGGGACTGAGAAACACTTGAAAAAAAACCTCAAGATTTTTGTGATGCTGGTGACACAAATGGGAAAAAAAAGAAGGAAAAAAAAAAGAAAAAAGGAGGAGGTAAGATTACTGCAATGATAGGTTAGGGTTAGTGAGCAGCATAACAATAATGGATTCAAAGAGCACCTCTGTAAAATACACTTTGTTTTGATTCAGATTTCAAGTTGGCTGCAAACTGTACTTGTAACACACAGCGCAGATACGCTGAAGAGCCATCTACAAAACTCTACTCTTCAGCATATTTTTTGCTCTGTGTAATATAGTGAACTAACATGTATAGGAGCTGTGAAGGGGGGTAAGGGGAAGAGGAAATAAGCTTTGTGACCCAATTTTATACACAAATTAGAAGGCTTAATTTGAGGCACATTAATTTCATCAGGTGTGTGTTGCAACTTAAACTGGCAGGATGATTGAGTCCCTTGAGAGAGAACTTAATTTTAATTTTTTTTTTCCCTGTCCTAAATGCAAAGCTACTTGATATTTGCTTTAGTAGACACAGATTTGGCACCTGCTGCTAGCATTATGACAGATAGAGGTAGTCACAAAAATTTAACATAAACTTGTAAATAAAGTATTTTAAAGCACAACTGCAAAGGTTAAGCTAAAGGCAGGGCTTGCCACTGGACTTAGTTATTAAAGAAACGATTTGTTCTTCCTTTCTTCCCTCTGCCTTCTGGCAAGTCTGAAACTACCGAGTGTAACATAAGACTGAAGCAACACAGTTTCAGGTATTTTAGGGAAATCTCCCCTATGGAATGGAGAGGGCACCCTCTTCCAAGGGAGCTTCTCTAACTGACCCTGAAAGTGCAGTAAAGAGAAGTGCTGTGACAAGCCTTCACTTGTCGCTTTACTCTTGTTTGCTACCAGAAGAGGAAAGGCAATCTCCTCGCACGCTACAGTATATTCCCTCCCGACTGAGGACCAAAGCCCATGAGGTCAGCTGCCCTCAGAAACAGCGGTGGCTGCCTATACTTGAGTACCTGTGAGGGCATTTTACCGTAATGGCTTGTACGCCTTAAAGAGGACTCTCTGCCCTTGATGCTTAGCAGAAACGTGTGGTTGGCTTTCAAAGGGGAGAGCTCTGCAGGAAAGCAGCTAGCCTGAAGAAGACCAGAAGCACTGGTTGCTATTGCTGAGCCCTTCTGGAGGAAGGGATGGTGTGGTTCCCCAGCCTCATGTGAGATTTGTGCCAGAGGCACGGATTGCTACTGGTTCAGTTCTGTAAAGCCTCAAATCTCATTTCAGTAAAAGTTGTGTTAATGTGTATCCAAAGCTGTGCACACACTGCTAAAATCCACTTCCCTAAAGTGCTTTCTGGTCATGGCTTACATTCTCCTTAGAATGAATCACAGATGGTTTCTGTGTGGGTTTTTGTTGTGTTTTTTTTTTTTTTTTCCCCCTTAATCCCATCAGTTACACAGTGGGCTAGCAGGCTGTGGTTTGAACTAGGTCTGTTTAATTTTTTACTTCACAAACAAACTGGTGGTAATGTGGGAAAGGGGGTGGGGAAGAAAGGTTTATAGTCCAAACACGCAAAGGATGATCATCTACTTCCTTAGTGTATTGGACTTACGTGTCCAGGTTTTGGTAGCAGGAGGGCTGCAGGGGTGGCCTCTGTGAGAAGAGACCAGGGGCTGCCCCCATGCCAGACACAGCTGGCTCCAAAACAGACCCACCGCTGCCCAAAGCTGAGCCCATCAGTGAAGCTGGTGGCACCTCTGTGGAAGCGTATTTAAGAAAGGGTAAAACATGCTGTGTAGCAGATGTGAGAGAGAGGAGTGAGAAAAGAAATGAAAGAAGCAGCCCTGCCAGACACCAAGGTCAGGAGGTGCTCCAAGCACTGGAGCAGAGATTATCCTGCAGGCCATGGGAAGCCCAGGTTGTCCCCTGGCAGCGCATGGAGGACCACGTCAGAGCAGATATCCACACTGCAGCCCGTAGAGGACCCATGCTGGAGCAGGGGAACAGTGTGAGGAGGAAGGGGAGGAACTGTTACGGGCTGACCCCAGCCCCCATTCCCCATCCCCCTGTGCTGCTTGCGTGAGGAGGAGGTAGGAGTGAGGTTGAGCCTGGGAAGAATGGGTTCTGGGGGGAAGGTGGGGTTAGTTGGGGTTTGTTTTGTTGTTAGTTGTTTTGTTTGGTTTTTAGTTCTTTGTTCCTCACCATACCACTCTATTTCTAATTGGCATTGGCAGTAAATTAAATTAATCTTCCCCAAGTAGAGTCTGTTTTGCCTATTACACTAATTGGTAACTGATCTCCCTGTCCTTATCTCAACTCACAAGCTTTTCCATCTTATTTTCTACCCCAGTCCTGTTGAGGAGGGGGAATAATGGAGCAACCGGGTGGGGGTCTGGCAGCTGGCCAAGGTTAACCTGCCGCACTTAGTTACATTATGGCCACACAGAAAGCTGATTTGGTAAATGACACACACAAAGGCAATAGAAATCTCCAGTCTTGGTGAGAATGAACAGCTAGCACCAGGCGGAGACGCAGACTTCTGTGAATGGATCTCCTGACAGCACAGCAATCTCTCAGTCCTCCTGTGGTTGATCTCCTCTAAGAAAATCTCACTCTCCCTGGTTATGCCAAATGCTGGCTCAATGGTATGGCATGATTAACTGAAAGGGTGGCACTCTGTCAGTAGAAGTAGATCAGTTTGCTTTTCAACAGTCTGACTTTGAAGTTCTCTCACACAAATGGACACTGTACCATTAGTTGTTATTTACAAAGTGATTTGAAGTCCTTTTTGTGTCATTGGAAAGCATAGTTTGCAGTTGCACTGACAGAAACCTTTCTTCTCAGAGTTAGCTAAATGTTTTTCTGGGGAAAAACAATGTGTCTTTCAGGATGCATTTGCAACATTATTTGATTTTGAGACCAGTGAAAAAGGAATTAATGTAGGTTTGAAAGTCGTCAAAGTTGTAAACTTCTGCAGTCCAAACTACGTATATGCATTCTCTATTGGTTTTACTTAAATATTGACTGCAAGAAAGTAATGGGGCAGCATGGAGCCTTCAGAAAGCGTTTCTGATTTTTTTTTTTTTTTTTTTTTTTTTTTACAATGAATCATGTATAGCAAATGGCCATTCTTCTTCCTGTGCAGGGTCAGACAGACAGCTTAATGGCATTCATTCCTCATCAGCCTTTGATAGATGTTGTAGAGTCAATATGGATACGTTACCCTAGCCCATCTCCAGGAAGAGATAAGCTTTGATAGAATTATGGCTCATGTTTCATGAACCAGACCTGAAACCATACCAGAATGGATCAAGAAAATGTGCTGTAGTTGCTGCTGTTGCTCTATAAGAAGTTGTTAACTTGCCGTTCAGAAGAAAGGTGACATAAATATCCTTTTTTGCCTCCTAGACTGCTGAAGGAAGACTTATCAAATTACTAAAACTGGATAAGCTTTCTAATTGTGCTGGTTTTTCTTAATATGGTTAAACTAGTGGCAAACTCAACCCTTTTCCCTTCCTTAGGTCAGGATATGCTTCATCATGTAAGCTGCGGTTTTCCATAGTCAGCTATCACTATCAACAGGGTTTATAGATTCTCTTTGCTGGAGATGAGTCGTGTTCTCCTTCACAGAGTCTTCATAGCGCAGTTGGAATCTTAACTCCAGTGTAGGCAGTTCATAAGAATGGGGAGCCTCACCAGAGGGGAAAGGTAAGGAGTAACTCATTATACAGATGAAATACTGGTGGAGTGACGAACGTGTGAAGTGATTTGGAAGAATGTCTTTACAGATTGGATAATATTATTTCAACAGCTGCTGTGTGATTTATTATCTCTGTTCCCTCTCCTGTAATATCACCTAGACATCCTTTAAATAGAAAGAGTCCCTGAAGTCACACCTTTTAATTGAGGAGGGATGGTGAAAGAGAAAAAACCTAGCATTTAATTAGCTCCAGAAAATGCTTTTCTTTTAGATGTGTTTCTAAACTGCTCCTTATAATCCCATAGTGCTTTTCAGTTAAGCCCCTCATAGCACTTCTCAAGCCTAAGGTCACTGCAGTGTAGATAGTGAGAAAAGTCCTACTTGTAAGAACGAATTGCTGCCTCTCCTGTTCAGTCTGATGGTTTTCAGAAGTGCAGTTGTCCTTTGGGCACAAAAAACTTGTTTTCAACCTTGGATCTGTTTTTTACACCTGTACTTCTACTGGCTTCAGTGGATTTTTTTTCTTCTACTGCAAACATTAGAGGAATGAGACATAGGAAAAGCATAACAACATAAGAGGTATGTGACTTTCCATTTAAGACTATGTTGACTTGCTGTTGATTTTGGAAAATCTTCAACACATGTAAGTCCTAAGGACTTTAAGCATACATTTAAATCAAATATGTTCATAAATTGAACATGTAGTAGATATACATGTAAACTAGAATGAAAAATTGCACGGAACTTGTTTCATCACTGAAGAATAACAAAGGATTTTCCCAGCATCTGTTGACTTAAAATGGTCTTCTGAACAAGTTCCAGATAAAAAGATGTGTTTATCTTCAGTTTTAGTGTAAAAGAAAAAAAAAAAAGAAAAAAAAGAAAAAAGGATTTTCCGGCGATCATGATGAACTAAAACCTTGTATGAAAGTATTGAATTTTGAGATGGTGTTGAAACTTTAAACGGGAAACATTTTATAAAGGAAAATGTTTATATTTGTACCTAGTTGGATTTTGTTGTGTAGAAAAAATATAGGAAAAGAGAGGACATATTATTGACCTGAAAGAACCTCTACTGAAATTAACGTGCCCAAGTAACAATGAAGAATGTGGCCTCCATTTTTGAATTCATGGTATTTTGTAAGGTGGGTGACAAGAAAACAGGATATAATGCTAAATATTAGAGTACAGAAAATACGAGATTTGGCAGCATTTCCTTCAGAACAAGAAGAGATTTAGAAACCTGTGTTGGGATTTGTTTCACCTAACTTTCCCCATTTACAGTATAGGTGTCTGTAGCAGAGCTAGACACCCAGGACTTTTCAGTCGATGGGCACTTTTAGGGCATGATTCATCTCATTGCACTTTAGATGTCCAAAATAGGACAAGTGAATTGTCTCATGTAAATGTGTATTCCTTTCTGTTGACTAACCATGTTTCGATATTTGACCAGTTGGAGACCAGCTGGATAGAATATAAGAGTTGGTGCGATGGATCTACCACAGAAGTGACAATAATAATGGTTTTGAAAGAAACACTTTACCGAAAATACCACCAATTTATTTACATAATCAGAAATAATTAGAGACTGTTTCAGAAAAGCAAAACAATCATGTTAAGGCACTTTTAAAATCCCTAAACAGGGATCCCTCTCCCAAAGGAAATGATATTGTCTTTAATTCAAAATGTAGAATGGCAACAATCTAAGTAACTGTTTTCCAGTTTCCTTTTTCTTTTTTTGGGTGGGGTAGATATTTTCCTTGTTCCTTCCCCGCCCACAATAATAATTTCTTCTATGATTCTCTTCACTTCTCCTGCAAAGATGGTTTTTCTTTTTTAAGTATATGTATGTGTTCCTATTCAGCTGGATTTTTTCCCCCCCAGAGTAACATATAAGCCACTCCAACTCTTGGAGATAAATCAATTTGCTCCTGAAAGTAGCTTGCCTGGATTTTAGCTGAGAAAGTGCTGCAGGGTAAATGGAGCAAGGATGCTTATGTTTTGTAATGTATATGCAGTTTGTACTGTGCTGCTTCTGCTAGCCAACAGCCACTACATCCTGCCTTCCTGGCTACTAGGTTTTATTCTGAGACCCTCGTGTCTAATGAGCAGCATAGCAGGATGCCAGCAATATGCTCTGAAGAGCATGAGTAATCCCTGGTGTCTGAGAATAGAATTAGGATGAGTAACTCTAGGAAAAGCCAGTAATTCCTCCTTATTTCAGCCTCTGTGTGCTCTGAATCACACTTCAGATGATGCCCTAAGGTCAGTCGAAAATGAGATGTGAATTTCAGTGCAGTTTAAGGGTGCACAGCCATTGCCAGGGAAAACACACGTCCATTCGAAAATCCTTTTAACAAAGGCAACTAACTCAATACAAGGGGAATTTGCATGGGCAGAACAGCTTGCCTTGCAGCTGCCTTGGCCTTTACATTGGTTAAGTTTTACTCCAATAATTTCACTTCATAAAAAGTGTCCTTAACTAGCAATGGGGAAAACTGCAAAGGAAGTGCACATAGGGTGAAAAAAGAGAGAGCTGAACTTGAGTAGAACTTGGCAAATATTTTAGTGTCTGCTTTGCCCAGGAATTTGTGTTGGCTGCTCTGGTTGTAGCTGTGGTGATGGGATGCATTGGAATTTTTCCTGGATTTGATTTTCGGGGGGCTGTTCCCCAAGTGCAGCCATTTGCATTACAGGACAAAAGCCAAGCTCTAGCTAATAAATGTCGCAAGCAAATGTCAGTCTTTTGGCAGACTTGACCACTACTACCTGTTGCAGGTTTACTGATGTTTCCTCTGAAGCCAGTGACATTGTCCTGGACAGTGTTGGACCATGGGGTTTGATCCACTACAGCTGTTGATCACAGTGGGCAGAAGTGTAAGCATCCATCACCTCTAGAAATTGCACCCTTCAAAGCAAAGCTTAAAAAATTGCTTCTATGCCTATCTCCTCCAAGTCTTAACTAAGAGCTTTGCAATTAATATTGCAGGGGTCTTGCATCAGCCACAGATTCTGCTTGTAGGTCCTACTTTAATCTTGAAATACATCATACATTGCTTCTCCTGATTGCTTCTCCCTATGAATTTAGTTAAACCAAATGTATGCTTGTCCTTTCACATACCTTGTTTAATTTCACCATGATCCTGTATTCTGCCACCTTTAAATCAAGCCAGTTCTACAACAGAAACTTTTGTCAGCATTGTGAAGTCATTTAAATGTACAGCATTGTTGTTAGTTTTAAGAGACACAAGCATGTTCATCTAGTCTTGTCAGCAAACTGACATTAGCAGCACAGTCTAGCGTGCTTGCTGACCAGGTATGTACCATTCTGTCAAAAATGTTTCTTGCAAGGGTCTGCACTAGAGGGACACTTCCTAAAGCTTGCCTGGATGTTTTTCTATTGAGGATAATAATAACAAATAGTTAATAATACAGGTACTAATAAAGATTGCTAATAGATAATAATAAAGGTACCACATGCATTTTGAAGATGGGGGTGGCTCCATATTTAGCCCTGGAAACTCTGTCCTGCTCCCCGGCTTCTCAAACTCTCCTCAGAGAAGGGAAGAATCTGCTCCCATCACAGGACAAAACTAGTGAGTTTTGTGAGGAAGGGAGGAAGCTGTAACTCCTTAATGGACAAATAAAGCACAAAACTAACCTGTGGCCTATCAGTACAGGGGAGGTGGAGACAACAATGCCTTTCAGATATGACCGTTCAGGTAGTAACACATTGCATTCTTAGAAATACTGGTTTGCATTACCTGGGAGGCATGCAGTCCAACAAGCCACATACTTGCTCCGCCTAGAGTGAAGACAGATGAAACCCTCTGAAATATAGGAGGAAGCTGGCTGGGTAGCAGAGTGACATCTAGTACAAAGTATTTTAAAATCTGAAAAAAAGATAACCCGTATATTCCTGGAAAAGAACACTGGAGATCTACATGGAACCAAGAGTTAGATGATACTGCGAGAACATGGGCTTTCCTTTCATTCAGTACTTCAGGTTGCACGAGGTATAAAGGCATTAAGGCATTAGCTAAGGCATCACCCAAGATGCAGGACAAGCTATTTCAGAAATGCAGCAGATTCTTCAGCTTTGGGAACATGTTAGGTGTGGAGGTTTTCTTATTTGGAGGGAAGAGGAAGGGGGCAAGACACCTGCTTAGCTCCAGAAAGGATTGTCTGTCAATTTTCTATGGTGTTAGCTTCCTGGAGTTGGGTGGCCTTTAATTCATGCGTACAATGAATTGCTGACTGAGAAATCTGTGTAGGTAAATGAGCTTCGTCCTACTTCCACTGAAATCAGCTGCGGTAGGGAGGTTCTCAGTGCCTTTTTTTAATGGGATCAGAATCAGTATCTTAAAAGACTGTTATCATGTATTGATAGAATAACATTGGTAAACACATTTTGACTGACAGGCAATCCTAGGTTGCACTACAGGGCCCTACAAGGTATGAGGTAGGGGGGTGCCCGACCATTAACATGGCTCTTTTTTTTGTTTGACTTCCTACCTTCAGACAGCACAGTTTAGGGCAGCTGGTCAAATGAGAGGTCCACTGACTGGCTGGAATCGTTAAAGCAATGCGCTTTTTCCTTGTGGGACAAAAAGCAAGACCTGGTTTCCTTACGGTATGGCTGTTTTAGGCAGAGAAAGTTAAAAACTATCCCCACAGAATATAACCAGAAGACATGTCCAGAAGATTTTCTGATCCACCTAACTAGACTGCTTCACCGTATGGTGGTAAGAGTCGTGATGGGACTGGAGTCATAATGGTCTAAGGATAGAGAGTCAGTCTGAAATTTGCTGTTTCTGTTTCAGATCTGAAGGCGGCTTATGTGCCTAAAAGCTTGTGCTTATTCCTTCAGTAATACTAGTTGCCCCCCCCTTGAAGACATTCTCTAAAAATTTCACCTCCTGTTTTTAAGAGGATAAAGCTAATCAGTATAAAACAAAGTAACTTCTGAGATTCTTTCATTACAGGTGAAAAGTTGCACAGACACCTGTATGTCTCTCACAGACACCTCTATTTTCTAATGGTTTTCTGTTTCACATTTCAACATGCTCTTCAATATTAACCTGCTTGCCATTTTTTGATAAATTGCACCCCAAGTTTACCACACACTGTATTTCTGTCTGTGCTGTTTTTCAACTGCGGTTTTGTTACTTTCAGAGCTTTATCAATAAATAGTGATGTGGGTGGTTTTGTTTGTTTGGTTTTCTGTAAAGCTTTTTTGTTACACAAAATAATCTACAAAACACTGTCTGGACTTCTTTTGATGTCACTGGCATCTGGTTCTTAATCTCTTAAGTCTTCTTTCCAGAAGCATCTTAGATGACGAGACTATTTTTATTCAGAGATACTGAATGCTGGTTATTATCATGGGAATGGTAGGTGATCACACCTACAGTACTACCCGGACTCCCTACTGCTCTGCAGCTGCTGAAGTTTCCACTCAGAGGTGTGCTTTAGATGAAGTGCCTGAGCTGTTCATGTACCTATTCTATAACATGACACTCGTCTGGAAAGACAACTGCGTTTCCTTGTGTTCCCTCAATTATGCTCTTTTCTGTAGGAAAACCAAAGCACAGCTGTCTCAGTCTCTAAAAAATAGGCTGCTGCATTTCATTGTCCTGACTCACCAGACGTTAGAAAGGTTGTCATAGTTTGAAATTTGCAGAGATGCTGCAAGCGTGTGGGTGGATGTTAAGTTTGTAATCGCCAATGTCCGTAATGAAGGTATTGCTTTGTAATGTTCTTTTAATAGTAAGTGGCAACACAGCTGGTGATTTTCTTCCTGCTGCTTTAAAACGTTCCATCGTTCCGTCAGAGGATGATGCTCAGAAAAAAAGAGTAACTATTGTCAAGCCACACTGAGCAACTGACCACCTTCTCTAGCAGCGTAAAGTGCTTCTCTTCTCGTGTTACTTGACTGAGGATTTGAGTTCCAGGCTTTTGCCCTCGTCCCTCGGTGTCTGATCCACATTCCTGGATACAGTCCAGTTCTTTCTGTTAAAATACTGCAGTTGCTATTGTGCTGCAGCATATGTATTGATGGATGGATGCTGAAATGCCAGGCTGTGCTTCTGGTTGAGTTTTCTTGACTGACAAAGATTTGCCACTTTGATGCATTACATATTAGTTCTTCTCTTTATCTAGTGTTTTTGATAGAACGCTTTTGTGTTACATTTGAGGTTTGGATTTAAAAAAGAAAAATCAGTTTAACTTTCTTTTGTATTAGGAAGACTAGAAAATGGTCACTGCATATCAAAACTGCTAAAAAAAAAACCTGGAAAAAATCTACAGAAAGTAAGCAAAATTGTGTAAAATCTTAATGAACAATGGAAAATATTTCTAATAAAAGGAACTCCAGGCCACACCTAAATAATCTACTCTGTTACAAGTGGTTTATCCTTGAGGTAAAATAATTTTAATTGGTTTTCAGAAAGTCTGAATGGAAAACCCTGATGACTTTACATGTTTCTGTCACAATTACCCAGGAAGGAATACACACACCTTTTCGTTTTGTTGGTTGGGTTTTTTTGGTGTTTGGGGTTTTTTTGGTTGTGTGTTTTGTTTGTTTTTTTTTTTTTTTTTTTTTTTTTTTTTTTTTAAACTAAAGGCAGATATATTTTCCTCTAATTTATGTTCATCTATTAGCTTAAAATCTGCTTTACCCCACTTAATTCCCAGCTTTGGGCTGGGTCTGTTTAGGGCTATTTTCATTTTAAAGACCCCTCCCCCCAACCACACAGGAAGAACAGACAGAAATCTGAGGGGGAAAAAAAATCCTTTTACACATGAAGATGGTATCAGCATCAGCAAAATGATTTTCACTTTAGCGAAAAGAAAAGCAATAGCAAACCAGTATTTGGGTGCATCAGGAGAACAAATAGAACAGCTACCACAGTGCAAGGATAAATGGTACATTGCTAAGAAGCTGATTTCATTCAAGCGATGTACTTTTCAACACCGGTCTAGTTCTGAGCAAGTGAAGAGTCCCAGTTTGGGAGCTCTGCTGCCTGGTTAATGTTAGAAACCTTGTTCAGGACTCGGCTGACCTGCAGTTGCTCGTGCACCCCCCGAAGCCCCAGCCGTCCCAAGCCCCCATGCACGCGTGGACAAGGCAGATGCCTTTTGTTCTGTTGCACTAAGCTCTTCTGCATTCCTCCCACGTACGGTCTCGTATCTCATTGCCTGTTGTTGCTCTTCGACTACTGAGAGGTAGATTTCGGTGGAAGAACCTTTTGTTTTCCACAGACAAATGAGCAGTCAGTCGGTTAATTCAGAAAACTTGGAAGTCTCGCACTTAAAAACAAAAAACCTTTCATTTCTGGCATGCCAGGTGGCACTGTTTTCGTTAGGGATGATTCAGGGCTACTGGAAGTCAGTGTTTACACCGATTATAAACATTAACAGCTACCGGTCGGGACAGCGCAACACCGAAAAAGAAACGGCGACAAGGACTAGCTATAAAATTGTGTCTTACATATTACTAAAGCGAGAGAAGAGCTGGAAGAAGGCATTTAGGATCGAGAGCGACAGGCACCACACACACACAAAAAAAAAAAAAAAAAAAAAAAAGTGGGAGAAGAGAATTTGTCTCCACAAGCGGGGCGCAGGGAAAAAGCCTCCTTTGCGCGGGGCGACGGCGGGCCGGGGGCCAGCCCAGCGTGAGGTGGCGGCCCGCTCCTCGCCGGCGAGCTGGCGGACCCAAAGCCCCTGAGGAGGGCGAGAGTGACGCGGAGCCAGTCAAGTTCACAGGCAGAAGGCCCGCAACGGCAGCAACCCCCGGCCGCCGCCTCCGCTGACGGGCGGCGCCGGGAGGAGCCCGCGGGAGGCCCCGCAGCCGCCTCCTCCCTCAGCGCCGGCGACGCCCGTTGGCCGTTGCGGCGCCCGCACGCGCCCAGGCACGCCCCGCCCCTCCCCCCGCGGAGCGCGCCCCGCGGCGGCGGCCCCTCGAGGCAGCCCCGCGCATCCCCGCCCGCTGCCGCCGCCGCCGGGCGGGACCATCTCTCCCCTTGACGAGAGGGGGGGGCGCGCTCCGCCCCGGCTCCCCGCCTGGCCCGCCTCCCCCCCGCGCCGCGCAGAGCGCCCCTCCGCCTGGCGCGCGGCGTGGTCACGCCCAGCGCAGGCATTAGCGCCCCCCGTTGCGGGGCGCGGGCGCCGGGCATCCTCCGGCGCGGCGGTGGTGGCGGCTGCTCCCCGGCACCTCGGAGCGGCTCTCGGCGCCGGCCGTGCCCCTCGGCGCCGCCGGACAACGCCATGAAGCCGGCGGTGCTGGAAGTAATGAGGATGAACCGGGTGTGCAGGATGGTCCTGGTCACTTCCGTGGGCTCCTTCATCCTCGTCATCTTCTATTTCCAAAGTATGTTGCACCCAGGTAGGGCACCGGCACCGCCGCACCGGCACCGCAACGGCATCCGCACCGGCACCGGCCCCGGCCCCGCCGGGGGTAGCGCCCGGCTCCGCGCCAGCCCCGCTCCCCGCCGGCGCAGGTGGCCGCTCCTCGCCGGCAGCCGGCGGCCCCGGCTCTCGCCTCCCGGCGCCGCTGCGGCAGGCGCGGGGCTCGGCGGCGGCGGGCGCAGCGCTCTGCGGTCCGGCCGGCAACCCCGTCCCGGCCAGCGCCCGGGGCGGCCGCGGGAAGGTCGCCTCGCCCCCCGCAGGAAACTTCCCGCGGGAGGGAGGAAAGTTGTTTTATTTTTAAATTTTATTATTCTCTGCCTTTTATCGTGCGCTTGGGGGAGGAAGGACGGGGGACGGCACCGGCCGGCGAGCCTGCCGCGGCGGAGAGCGGCGCCGGGAGCTGCCCGGCCCCCGCGGGTCCCTCCCCGCCGAGAGCGGGACCCCCGGCCCGGCCCCCCTATCCGCCGCCGGGACCGCGGGCCCTCGGCTTCGCTGCTTTTCGTTTTTTGGGGGTGTCAGGGACGCCGCGGCCGGCCAGGGACACCCGCGGCCGCCGGCGGGCAACTTCGCACCGGCTCGCCCAAGTTGGCCGGAGCGGAGGGGGCGGCTGCCCGGCCCGGGCCGGCCCTGCCCGCGGCGCGGGGGAGCCGGGCGCTTCTGCCCGGCCCCGCCGTGCCCCCCGGGTGTTGGGGCGGCTGGGGAGCTCCGGGGTGTGCTGCTGGCTGGGCACGGGCGTCCGCGCAGAGCCAGAGTGCGGGGTGGCACACAGGGGCGTGATGAGCCCTGATCCAAACTGCTGACTCCCTAATGCGACTTTAATTTTCCAGTTTACAAGCGCAGTGGACGTGAGGGATAGAGCTATACTGGGGGTAGCGGATACTGGCTCCCATGAAAGTCACTCGTAGGTCGGCTACTGATTCAGACAAATCAGTGTGTGGACCACGGAAACTTCATGCAGTGTCTGCTGCACGCACAGATCCATCGTGGATTGCAGTGAGACCGCTTTGTGCAGCTTGGCTGCAAAATTTATCCAGCATGACAAAAAAAAAAAAATTAATTTTGATCTGTCTGTCTCACTTTTTCCCCTTCCTGCCTGAGAAATGAGGTGGAAATTGCACTTGCAGTGTCTTTTTGGAGGGATCTGACAGCTGAGCAGAGGAGCAAGGCTTTTAAGACAGAGTGATACCTCTTAGCAGACCAACAGCTGTAGCTGGCAGAGTGACCATGCTTCTGGGCAGGCGAGTCTTCTCAGCCGTACCTGTAAATCTCTCCTACCAGCTCTTGAGTGTTGTGGCTACAGGCAGAGCTGTAGCAAACGTGGGAATCACAGCTTGGTAAAGAGAAAGAGGACATGCTCAGTTTGACTCTTTCCTTTCCTTGTGGCTACCAAACCTTAGTTGATGAAAAATGATTTTTTCCTTAAAGTTTTTGAAGTCAAAAGATTGAGGCTTAGTGCACTGATAGGGTTAGGAATTGGTAGATCTGCTGTTTTGTGGTGAAGCCAAGTCCCATTTGGCGTTTTTCTATCAGCTGTCTGCTCCTCCAAAGTTGGTATCATTTGCTTGATGAATGTGTTCTCGTATGGTGCCCATCTGTGTTAATACCTGCCAACTCCTTGGAAAATTTAGCATATTTTTTCTTTCCTGCTGTGTCTGCTCCATGCTTACTGGTTTCACAAGGAGTGCTCAGCCCTTAGCAGACCTGGGGAAGGCTTTATTTCAGGGCTTCAAGGCACTATGCAGAATCACTGGTTGTAACACAGCTTCACCAATTTAATAAAAATATGATATTTTCATTAGTTGCATTCCACAGGTAATATAGTTTGCATACATAGTCAGAAAATTTGGCCAAGCATTATTTTTTTTTTCCTCTTGTTTCAGATGAATTATACTGCAGGAACGCAAACTCACCATGCAGTAGGTGAGAGGTGAAATTAAATATTCCTCTGTGAATTTTTGAATGTAGAAAAATCACCTTTCAAGAATTCTCAATATGCTGTATAGCTAACTGCTGGGGATTATGGCTTTATATTTGTGCTATTGTGAAACTATAAATAGGTTGAGATTTTAGTACAATTCAAAAGGATTTACCATAAACTCTGAGGAGAGAATGCGATGCTGTGAAATCACTGGGAGGATAATCCGCACCCATTTTCTGTTTGACACATATTTAGGTTGTTAGTGTGAGTGGAGTGGATCTGGAAATAAATGCAATCACAACCTGTCCATCTTTATTGTACCTTTTTGATCATAACTGATTCTGCTTTTTTTGTGGGCTGTTTGTACAGTGGAAACTGCTAGAGATCTATCAAACTCATTTAGACCCATACAGAGTGTGGTTGTTCGGTTTACATGCAGTTTGTAAAGCTCAAACAGCTATTTTCACCAGGTATCTGTTATGTGATTATGTGTATTGCCATCTTGGTGGTGCAAGTGATAGATCAATGTGGAGTTCTTGAAGGGGCAGGAGAGAGGGAGGTAGTAGACCTGCCAATGTGATATACATCACATAGCAGATAATTTTGAGGCATTATATCCTTATTTTAAGATATGTCAGTAGCCCTTCTTGATGTATGTCTAAACTCACAGGAGCTGAACTCTGGGCAGAGTGCCTGTCAGGTGGGATGGGGCTGGAAGTATTAAGAGCTTTTAAAATCTTGGCCGATGCCCTTTTTGTTATGGAGGGTGTTCTAAATTGTAGCTGGTCTCTGCTGGAGTATGTGTCTTAGGACAGCTACCGGAGGGAGCTGTCTGTCATACCCTGGCTTGCCACCTGTCACTGTTGCTGGTAGCTTGCAGTGCTCTCTAAGATAGGCACTTTGCTATCAGAAATGGTGGAAAAATTCCCACCCAAACCTCTTGGATGGAAAATAAGGTGAAGTTCTTTGTAAGAAGTGTCAGCTCCTTATGCAAAATCTGGCAATTTCTTTACCCACCAGCTTCTCTTGGTGAATTTCAGGAGACTTGTTCTCTGCCTGCAGAGCTTTCCAAACAATTTTAGGTGTGACACAGAAGGGGAAAGGTGCTAGAAGGCCATCAGATTATGAGTCCAACCCCCCTCGGGAACAAGACAACTCTTCATCTGTTAGATGGGCATTTTCCATTTTAGGAGGTCTGAATGTGGATCTCTTGCTAGAAACATTATGAAAACAAATTTCTGCTGATCTTTTTTTTCTTTAGGATAAATAAATAAGAAAATGACATAGTTAACAGAAGCCTTTCTTAAAAACAAACAAACAGAAAAACCCCCTAACAACAAAAACACAGCCGAAGCCTGAAGCGGGGAAGGTGAGCTTAGCCTTACCTTTGCGAAAGACTGTGATGTTGTGTCCCTTGCGCTGTATCCCCAATACCAGCATACTGGAAGGAGACCAGGTGCTTTTTACTCCTTGTTCTTTTTGGCTTCATACCCATTCTTTGTTGGGAAGCTGGTGGTAAACGTGCTGTCTGGTTAATGCACCTTTGCATTGTCTGAATTTTGGCAGAGACTGCCTATGTGCTGGGGAACCCACCCTCCGCAGGTAGGTTCCCTGACCAGTTGTGGGTGGGGGAAGGTGAATGGTGCTGTGCTCTGGTGCTCAGGAGCGCTGTAAAGAAAGCTTTGGAGATGATCCTGGCTTTTGTGGCTTATCTGTAGGCTTGGGGGACTGTTTGTTCCTGAGGGAGGAAGTGGCAGTGGGGACTTTGGTGTGTTTTCCTGTTGCCTGTCTAGCCTTTTCTGAAAAGAAGAAAAACATTCTGCAGGATTTGCTATCGCTGGATAGAGATTTTTCCCCGGCTCTTTGCTCAGAATATTTCCCCCCTTCACTCTCCGGCCATGTGCTGTCTGCATAACTGAGTGCAACCTGATTATTGCTACGTGCTCCTGGGTCTTCTGTTTGGGTACAATGGGTCAGTCTTGGGGTTTTATATGACAGCCCTTCATAGTTGTATCTGCTGCCTTTCCTGTGAAATCAGTTCGCTCACCAGTCCTTAGCCTGCCTACCCTTTCCCAGATGTGTTTGCTTTCTTCTGTAGACATCCCAGCTGCGGTGAGCGGGGCGACTGTGTGTCAGTAAGTGCAGGCAGGAGCTGCTCTGCTAGGCTGGGGTCCGGCTGGTGGTGTGCTGGCATCCTTCAAGATGAAAAATTCCACATAAAGGTAGAATAATTAATACTGTCTTTATTTTACCTGAGACAGGTTTATGAAACTAACTTATTCTAAACCTGATATTTGTTTTTTCTCCCCACTGCAGACCAGAATGTTTTTGCTCCATTTTTATTCTCCTGTTTTAGACTTCTACTGTTCTCCTATGGATGCTAACAAAGGATAGATCCTCAGACTTCCCTCCTGTCCATGATCATCTTAGTTACACATGCAGCACTGTATGACTGTTAGCTGCTTGTTCCTTACAGAAGGCTGATGTCTACCTTTGCTCAAATGTCAGAACAACTCAGATCACATGAGATTTTTTTCCTTATGTCTGAAGACAAGCCCACCATTGGTTTTGGTGGAAGATTCTGCTTGAAAATCAAGGCAGAAGTCTCGTATTTTGCAACTGATCCTTGCTTTCTCCCCCGCTTATAAAGGGGAATGAGATCTGCAAAGCAGTGGGTATGTGGCATTCCTTTGATGGACTTGTATACTGGTTTTAAATTATTCTGTTTAGGATACTGAGAAATGGAGTTCATGTGACAGCCGCAAGAATCTGGCCCTCATTTAATTGCATGCAATGAAATCCATCCCCCAGTCGCAGGCAGAAACCCTGCCGTGCGCCTGCGAGGGGGCCGTGCTGTATCCTTTTGTCGGTGTCCTTATAAGCTTTTCATTGATTTCCATGGGACTGCGTCATCGGTGTGAGCAAACTTACTCTGGTCCCTCTTCTCAAAGGTACGGGGTAGTCTGGAACTGCTTTAAGCTGAGAGTTAAACTGCTCTTTGAATCTTCTGAAAGTCTTCATAGTTAGTGAATACTAAACTTATTAGCAGGGCATGTTTTTCTGTCTCAGTACATAACGAGTGTAGCTTTTTGCAACAACTGCTTGCTGACCTTAAGAAATAAAAATCTCTGTTTCTGAATGTATTTAAGCAAACATTACCTGGCACTGTCAACAGTAATGTCTTAATACATTTTAATTTATCAGAATGCTTATTGCTCCACAGTTACCATTTCTACAATGTAGATTTTCATAAGCTTGTAATTATTTTGTTACTATGAATCAGTATTGGGAAACTGTGTGCCGACTTCCATAGGATTAACACTCTGTATTCACAGATGTAAAAGTGTCATGACTTGGCTAAACTACACTTTTTCAGAGATAAAGTCAATGTGTATGGAAACTTTCTTTTTCCTTTAGAAATAAACATATAGAGCAGAAATGCCCAGTGCTTTTTATGAACAAATTTATACAGTTGATTGAGTGCAACTAATATGTCAATTTTATCCCTGTGAGGGTGAGCGTATTTCTGAATTCTTAAATTGTTTCCATTACTTTTTAGAAGTGACAGGTAGTTTATCTTGTACTGTACCATGTAACTAACTCTAAAAGTGGTTCAGAGAATTGGAAGAAATTAGATCCATGTTACTTTTCCCAAAGCCAGCACTACTGTATTTTGTTTGACTCTGTTGCCAGATGTACTGTATCAAATCCAGCCTGACAAAGCTGCTGCAGTTGTCCTTGTGTGAATGTCATTTCAGCACAGTTTTTTCCTCTCACGCCTTTTGGGCTGATGCATATGTATTATGTATCAACTCTAAGGTGATCCTGAGGGAGTTGAGGACAGGGTTGGGGGACTCAAGGGTTTGAATCTGAAGGTTTTTCTTGCAGATTGTTCGTGTTGTTCAAGGCAAATGTTTGAGTTCTGTGTGTGACTTGTCTAAGTGTCAATGTATATAAAATCAGGTGTGGATGTGCAGGTGAAGGGCCCTGTTCAAATCAATAAAAAGAGCAGGAGTTTTCCCCTTCCTGTTAAGGAAATTAAGTTCAAGAATTTTGTATTTGTGTAGACCTGGCGTGTCTGGGATAAAGATGAAGAGATTTCTGTGGTGGGTCATTTAGATTGAGCAGCCACCTACTATATTACAAGGATAACATTTCAAAGCACGTTCGTCTTTTGTTGGATGTTCCTATTCCCTGTGGAGCCCATTCATGTAAGATCTTTGCAGACGAGGTAGGTATTTGTCCTTACGGTTGCAATTCAAACTGTAGAGTTTGGTTAATTCCTCCTTATTTCTGTTTCAGTATCCAAGTTGTAGATAGCGTCCTTTTGTTGTGGGCAGAATGCTTGCATGTGACAAAGTGGTGTTTCTGGCACAAGCCTTGTGCTCTAACTAGAAAATGAGACCACCAGAGACTACAGCGAACCAACGAGAGAATTCAGTTCCTAATTATCTCTGGCTCATGCCTCCAGACAGAGGGATTTTCTTGGATTCCAATTTTGTGAATGTAATCGGTGGAGGATGCAGAGTGTTCCCCTTTCATCTAATTGTTTGGCACCTGAAACTAAGGTTTTATGAATAAATCAAAATTCTACTGCATATACGCCTGGACTCTGTGTCGCTTTTCTTGCTGTTATCCCCCATTTTTCACTTAATGCCAGATTGATAAATGTGGTTTGTTGGCTTGCCCTCTCCACATACTCCTTAATAAGGAGTTAGTTGTTGGTGAAATTGTCTGGAGTAGATCCATTCCTTCCTGTCAAACTGAAGTCATAGGTTTTCAAATGAACCTCTTAGATTTCAGCTCCCTCCCCGCTTTCCTCTTGGGTTGTTGCACCAGCTGTAGCATCACTAGGAAGTACCTAATGAAAGGCAGCCAGCGCACAAATAATGTGCATTAATGTATGAGGAATGAGTGCACGGAGGGTGGTGACCATCCTGTGGCAGTGTACATCCTCTGCTCTGCCCCTTCTTTGATGCCCCGTTTGGTCCCTGGGGGCTGGTGGGGAGCCCCTTGCAGGGGACATGAGAATTGCAGATGTGTCTGTGGGAGCTGGCTTGTTTTACCTGTTCCACTCTGAACTTAGAGGGTTGAAAAGCTTTGTGCTGGCAAGTCTTGGAGAGCCAGAGCAGATGACAGGATCCTCATTTCTGTGACATGCTAACAGGACTTCGACTAAACTGCATAGTATAAATAGGTGCAGCACAAGCATTTGTTAATTTGCAGCAAGCAAACTTTTGTGTCCATGCGAGTCAAGGAGGCTTCCCTGTGTTAAAGAAATTTCCCTGCCTTATGCATTTCACATTTAAATACCCAGTTTGTTTTTATTTTAAACTAATATGCTCTTCTCGGTTGCTTTTTACACCTTGCCCGTTGTTGGCAATGAAAGTAAATGACAGCTTTGCTTTTGGCCTTATTAATTTTACATGTTAGAAATGACGTCCTAAATGAGGCATTAACATTTAGCTTGTAAGCATCAGAAGGGGATGTTATCTAAAAGAAATAAAATTAGATGGCTGCTACTGGAAACTTTGGAGTAAAATGTCATTAGAGCGTATTGACTGACATGGAGGCTAAATTTGGAAACTTACTATTTCAGTTTTTTTTTTCCTCCTGACAAATTTGAATCTCTGAATTAAAAAAGCTGAGTGTAAGCACTTATAAAATGCTGACTTAAAAAAAGAGGGCTGCGCACACAAATGCATGTGCATGCGTACATGTATCCACCTATCTTCTCTCTCCCTACAAAATCTGTAGTTGGTGGCCCAGGTAATCCAAATGCATTGATTTCTGAAGTGCAAACCCTTTTCTCCTAACGAGACTGCTGTAAGGAATATGAAGTTGTTTGTTATTAAAAGAAATCCCAGAAGTGCCAAGGGCTGCATGTCGGTGCCTTTGTTATTTTACTAATTGAAACATATAGTCAGTGTGGTTTCTCATTTCTGTTATTTCTTCTCAACTTATACAATGTTTGGAAACGTCCAGCTTGAGAGAAGTAATGATTTTATGAATTCTTTCTAGGCTGCGGAAAAGCAGAAATTTTATGGGGGTATACCAGTTTAAACAGTAAGAGTGCCTCTTCAAGGTAGCCTTCATCTTGTTTGTGCCAGGCTGTAGACACTGAAGGATGACTTTGCATCCGTTACTATCAATCACTGCTGCAATGGTTTCACACTCCTATGAAAAAACTTAAAAGAAGGTGCTGGGGGAAATGGAAAATACAAACAATGCAATCGAGCAGAATTTCTCATGGCACTGTGATTCCAGGGGTTTGGGAGATGGTAACTCTTTGTCCAACAAAGGGCATGAAGGTAGGTGGACCGCACTATGGAAAACCAGGTGTGAAATGATCACATCCTGGAAATGTTGTCCGCTCTTAATTTTGCAAGGAGAAGTAGCCTTGATTTCAAGGATGAGAGTAAAGTGATCTGCGTGTGGTTTTGCAGGATCCGGCCCCCCTTCTCTAGTAGGTAAAAGAGGAGGTTATTGTCCTTCTCAGCTGTGCTTCATCTGCAAAGGAACTGTTGCTGCTGCTTTGAACATTGTGTCAGGCTAGAAGATGCCATCCTTAGTAATCTTAATAGCAAAAGATTGCGTCTTTTTATGTCACTTGGCTGGGTGGTGGGAGACGATGGTTTTTAATTGCAGGGTCCATGCATAATCACAAGGAATAAAAGGCTTTGTTGGGTTTCAATCTACTTCTCAAACACATTGTACTCTGTAAAAAGCAGAGAACTGTGGGGTTTTTTTTCCTAGTTTGTTTTATTTTAAAAACCAACACTTTTTATTCATTTTTAAGACATTCTGACAATTCAAGATATGTTTTGTAAACAGTAAAAAGGTGGGTTTCAGGATGCTCAGTAATGCCTTCTGAAGTCACTCAACAAATTATATACTTTGTAGCTAGTCATTTTCATGCTTTTTTGGCTGATAAATGGTTATATAAGGGGGTCAAAAAGCTTAAAATGCATAACTCGTAGGGATTTTTGGATTAGGGAAGGTAGACATATAATTAATAAGGTGGTTATAATTGGATCCCATGGATGATCTCTACTGTAATACCTTGTCTTAAAGAGCTTTAGGTTGTTAAAATCCTTTTAAAGACTATTTGCATTATTGTGCTTTAAAATTGATTGGTATGCTGGCAGAACAAAAATGTCTGTATTATCTGAAGTGACCTGACACAGAATAGCACATTCTGCACCCACGCTGGTGGGTACCAGGAGCTGAACGTGTCCTTCTAGTAAACTGTATTTTTACAGCCTGTGTTGGAAGTGAGAGAGGAGAATATATAGTAACTGAGGGGGAGCGAAGTAACACTTTTTAAACACTTGGTGATTAATAAAATGTGTCAGTTGGGGTCATAAATATAAAACTGATAAAGCCTGTCTTGATTATGTATTTTGGTCTTGATTATAATAAAATATATTTGGGTTTCCAGATGGGGATAAGTGCTTTATCTTTGGAGTTAAGTGTGTGTATGTGTGCACATAATTATGAAGTTGACATAACTGCTAATCGAGTGGGACAAATACTCCAGAGAGTCAGTGTGGCTACTGACACACGTACTCTGCCTCCCAGGCATTGCTGTGTCCTATTCTCTTGGTTTAATAGTTGCTGCAAGATCAGTCAGCTGGACGTTGTGCAAAGTTCCTGCTACCTTTGCACTGGCAATCCTGTGCACCGTGCCTGCTGATCTCTGCCTCTCCACCTTCCTTCTTCTCTTCCCAGACGAGACTTGGTGGTCCTTTGTGGCAAGTTTAGGGAGGGTCAAATAGGATGAACACAGCTGCCTGCTAGGCTGTTGGGTTTGGGGTTTTGTTTTGGGCAAGCTGTAAGATTTTGACTTTTTCTGAAAGGGGTACATTGATGAGTGGTTTGAATATGCTGGTGGATTGATTGCATGAGGTCTGCATGGTTGACTGGAGGAGTCAATGGTTGCTTTTCAGTTGATTTTAGTGAGCACTGGGTCAGGTCTACTGTGCCAGAGCAGAGGCTTTCTGAATTGCATAAAGGGCACACGTCCCCCGTGGTGGTAGAAATCAGGATTGCAGGCTTGGGGAGAGCTCTGAACTGTTTCTCCCCTGTAAATCTGGGTCAGCTCCATTGGCTTGGTTATATCGATTCTGGATCAAAGCTACTGTAACAAAAAGCAGAATTTGTCCCTCTGTGTCTTCCTACAGACCAATATACAATAGAATAACAGCTTTGCTTTTCTGCTTTCTCACTTATTTGTCCTTCACAGAGTACTTCTGCATTCAAGTGAATGGTAGCTTTTTTCCCCATAGAGATGCATGCTTGAAGTATTGAAGGGGGTGCTGTCTATTTTCATTAGTTTCAGTAGAAGTGACATTGGCAGATAAGCTATACGTAACCATTAGCATGCAGGCCATCAATATGATCGAAGTCTTCTGGTTCTGCTGTAGAGCTTCTCTATCCCACGCAGAAAAGGCTATTAATATTTCTAGTGTGACAGCAAAAGTGTAATTGCATTAAAGAAAAAACTGGGAGAAAGTTGGGGCTTCTGGAGCTGTTAACTATTTTGAGATAAAACTCTTCTGAGATACTAAATGAGCTGAAATGGATAATACAAGACAGACATGATTTAATTAAAATCATCTTCATATTTGGCTGTCTTGATCCAGTTTGTGTTCCCCCCTCCCCCCCACCCCAGAACACATCTGTGTTTCTGGGGAGTCTTTTCCCATTCTGTTGCCTGTTTCCCGAACGCTTTTCTTAACATCTTCCAGAGTAGAGAAAGGAGAATTTTTGCAGAGGATGCCAGGATAGTTTGCAAAACAAAAATATACATGGGGCTATTGTGTCCCAATGATTAGTAATGCACAAAGCCTATACATCAGTATAATGTCAGTGACTTACAGCCTCATCTATCTCAAGAATGCAGTAACCAGCATGGTAACACGTTACTGTGAGAACTCTTTGTGCAACTAGAAATGCGTCTCATTCCCTCTGGTGTGGTTGGGCACCAAGGGAAACAGGCCATAATTCTTGCATGTCCAAACTAGCTTGGGTTGTTTCCCATTGCCAATCTTTACATAGACTTTTTTCCCCCTTCGTTTTACTTTTCTTACTTCTAGACCTTTTGATTGTTTATACATTCATTGGGATGTGATGTGACCAAGAGAGATTTATTTCATGCTCCCTTTCCAGCTGTGAGGGGATCTCTTGTCACCAGATTGTACCTCAACTGCTCTTACCCTGCCAGAATGGTTTATGCCTGGTGTACTTCAGCATTGTGGGAGCCTGGAAACACTGCTGAATGTCAAGCAATGTGGGTTGTATATTGGTTAATGGCAAGTCTGTGCTTTCCTGCTATCTGCTGCAGTTGAAAGCTTTCACTAGCAGCAAGTTAGGAGCAATATTTCTGGAAATCCTTGAGAGTTTGGGCCCAAGTCTACTTCTGTGGTGGTAATACTGTGCTTTCATCAGAAGGCTTAAAAATGTTCCACAAAGTAGGTCATACTTTCTTTTTCACTCTACAGCTGGGGCAACTGAGGCATGGACAGGAAGGGTATGCGTGCAAGGATTTGGTTAATGGTTTCCCACCAGGTTAGTGACACATTCAGGAATAAAACTTGAGGGTAAGATGGTTTTGTGGAGCCTGACACTTGCATGATCTGAGGCCTGCAATCCCCTTCAGGTTTGGAATAGATCATAGTGCAAACTAGATGTCAGGCATAGCCGAAGTTCCAGCACTCAGCCCAAGGGACACCACTGCAGCCCCAGCCAGGTGTGCTCTAGGCTTGTGAGGATCACTGTTGTGGACAGTCTTGTATGTCCTTCATGGTGCTTCTGCCAGGAAAATCCTCCTGTTGCAGATACATGGGTCTTTGAGAGCTCCTTTTGAGCTCTCCTGTACAAGGTGTTGCGTCCACGGGACCATGAGTTGTGCCCCAGGTCATTTTAGTCCTGATGCTAAGCTACAGACATCCTCTGCTTGGTTGTACTACAGAGCAGAGACATAACCAGTTCTTGCTTCCAATTTTTCCACTGTGTTTTGCCTTTATGTTTAGGTTTCTAAAGTGTAAATGTTCCCTGTGTATGCCCTGACAAATGCTGGATGGCCTTTCTTTTCTGGATCAGAAGTTGAAGGCGTACTTGAAGGAAAAACGTCAAAAGCCCTCACTAGCTCTTGGGAAGTAATTCTAGTTAGTGGCTTCTAATACTTCAGCATTGTGCGCCCAGCTTGAAGTCCTAAATGGAGCCTGGAAGCAAGCAGCGAAACATCCTCCTTTTCAAGTTGAGTACGGTGAATTTTGCTGCATAGGAACATCTGACATCTTTGGTGCTTCCATCACTTGAGAGATGTAGTCACTGACTAGGAGTATAGTGTTGCCTAATGGACGCTGCAGCTCAGGAAATTGGGGTTCTTCTGCTGGTTCTTTCCTGCCCTGTGTAGACAGCATTTCAGCTACCTTGTTCTTCAGCTACCTTCTCCCTTGTACTATTTAGGCAACAGGCAGCCATTTCTTTGTCTTGAAAGGCAGACCATGTAGTAGAATGTAGGTTCTACACTACATGTAGAACCTCTATGTAGTGTTCAACACAGAAAAGTGGTTGTCTAGGTGCAAGTGTCATGACGATGCCATTATGCAGATGTCTGAGATGTCACGTTATGGTTTGGATGTAGACATACTGAGATGGAGGCCATGCTTGTGCTTAGAAATCTCTTTTCTGGAATAGCAAGCTTGTCTTACTCGAGATAGCATTGTGCTTGGACAGCTTTTGCCAGTAAAAGATTTACTGGATTGATCATCAATATAGGTGACAAAAAGACCTGCCTCTTCCCTTTTTGTTTTCTTTTGCCTTTGTGCCCAGGGCTGCTAGAGGTTTTGCTGGCAAATCTAAGTTTATTTAAAAAAAAAAAAAAAAAAAAAAAGCGAAGAGCAAATATGATAAAACCATACCCTTTCTATGGTCTTCCTATGTCAGCAGAACTCTTAAGTGTCAATCAAGGCTGATATGCATGATCCATCCTGGGTTTTTACTCACACACCTATCATTAACATATCTGTAAATTAAAGTATTGCCTCTCTGTAAAATATATTGTCTCTGCACTTTGCTTATTTTGATTTTATTGCAGTTTTAAGGTCAAAGTTCCTATCACTTATCAAAAAGGAGTAAGTAACATCAGTGATCTGTGTGAGGAGCTGCAGCCGCTGGCTGATGCTCTCCCAGATCCTTCCCTTTTAGACCTCCACATTCTCTGTGGTGGCTATGGGACGTTGCTGGTGTTCACCCCTTGAAACAGAAGTCTCTGGTATAGCATTTCATGAATGTGTTTACTACTGCTCGGAACGGCCTGAGATTTAAATCTAGCATCTTTTTCAGTTCCTGTGGAGGTCTGGGGCATCAGAAGTAATGCTTCATGCAATGCTGTTCAAGGTGGGGAAACTGATGCTACTTAACATGTTTGAAAGGGTATTTTCTACCTCAGTCTTGGAAACGTGAACAAAAAACTTCCTATCTATCTTGCTGGACATGTGTGACTGTTTCCCACAAGCGCACAGGACTAACAGCTGTAGTCTATGAGCTGCAGTGAGGTGTTTTGAAGAGACAGACCTTTTGTCAGCACTGCAAGACATCTAGGAATACTTTTCTTCCTGTTTTTTCCCTCCACTGTCCCCCCTCATAGTCAAACAAGCGTAATCAAAAATGTACCTGCATCTGTGAAATTCTGGGATTTGTTTGCTTGTTGTTCATCTGTCAGGTTAATTTTGCATTGAATTATGAAAAATGTTTCTTTGCCACAAGTTGTGGCTGGTACTAGATTGCCAGCACACTACATCTGTGCCTGCATGTTCAGGAGAGGGGCTACCTTAGAACTTCAATTATAGACTAAAAATACATTTGGAGTCTTTTTTTCACATTTAACTTCCTTGCTGGAAATAGCAGGATTGTGTCATGTTTGTCATCTTCTCTAGCTGTAGACAGTTTTAAGCACGACATAGTTATGTAGCAAACTGGAAAAACATACACCCATCATCCTCAAGTGAAGGCATGTAGGAACGGCACTATGGCCACATCAAATACCACGTATGTGGAAATTAAAGGAGCTAATTTTTGAGCAGACAACTAGCGTTTACGTGTTTAGTTTATGTAGTAGCCCTTTCAGTTCCCATCTGTTCTGCAAACACTTTTGGCAAGTGGGTTTGCCATTTTTAACAAGCAAAGACATTGTCAAGTTCAGGGACTGAGACTCGGATTTTACTTTTCTTGCTGCTTTCTTTGTCTCTGTTATAAGATGATCCTTAGGGAGAAGAGGTTGACCCCAGGAAGGAAGTCTTTGTCTTCCCGGGCTGCCAATAATCTGTTGCTACAATACAAGGTTGAGAGGTCAAAATTGCAAGTTAAGCACTTATGACCCGAATGTATCTCACTTTCTTAGATGCAAGTGAGGCAGCTGCAAGGGGTCATGCTGTAAATGAACATGGTCTGAGAATCCCGTGTTTGCATTTCTGCATCCATGGTTGAAGTATGGCTGGGACTTCTTGTTAAGGACTTTCATCCAGAACAGAGGATGCAAAGATCGGAGTTCATGTTCAAGTGGACCATAGCAATTAGCTGGCAGGAAGGAGGGGTCGGTTGGTTCCTGCTTTGCTTTAATCTCTGTCCTTGCTCTTCTGCAGCACCAGGATACTCTCTACCTTAGTGGCTCTGCTGAAGCAGAGTCCTGTGGCAGGCATGCCACTGACCAGATCTTGAGGGCAGGAGTCTGTCGTGCCTGACATGCAGTGGCAACATCGACACATGTAATAGAGTTGCTCTGAACCTGTCCAATTCAACATAGGTAGGGGGTAGCCCCAGCACAACAGAATAGCAAGTTATTGCTGAAAACAGTTGCTGGCTACCAAAGCTGGTAATTCTGACAGATTTATTCAAACTCAAGTGTGAGCCTGTGCTTGACCCCAATTACCACTTCACTTCTGAATTGCTTTGAAATGGGCATCTGTGCAGATACAGGCTTCATGGGAGCTCCAGGGTATGGATGGAGAGAACACTGACACTTTCATTACTACTGAAGTAAGGATACATGCGTTCCTGTCTGTGGCATGGGTGAGCCAAGCATAGATTGTCCACAGCTTCCCACTTGTGTTCTTCACTGCCTCTCTCATACTGCCTTATACCAATGCCATGAGCTTGTGCCAGGTAAGTTGGTCAGCTGGCCTCCTTCCTAGGATAGGCGGATGTCCTGCTTTGTAGGGAATTAGGCTGAACTGCCGCTATGAGCAGTGTGGACTCACGGCATCTGTGTCAGGATGAGCTGTGCCCCAGCACTGTTCTTGGACAGCGCTGCTAACAGTGGTGTCTGTGGGTAATCCGCTTCGTTGAGAGACTAGGTTGCAGTAAAATGGCCAAATCAGTAAAATTAACCTCCTTCCTAGCAACTGCCAGGAAGCTGTTGGAGGAGCTGACCCTCTGTCACCAGGACCATCTCTTCCCTCCCAATTTGCACGTCCATGTTTTGCTGACATTGCCCAAAGACATGGTCATTCAGTAGTAAACCTGGAGCTTAGTAGGTTCAACAGACCCCAGGTGGATTGGCTTATACGGTGGTGTGTGATTAAACTAGAGGCAGGAGTCACTAATAGTGTCTGGTACTTTCCACCTCTTTTATTGTTTGGGTCCAGAAGATTTTTACTTCCTGGTCAGAAAGTCAGTGTGTTCCTTGCAAACTTTTAATGAGTTATTTTTACTGCAACTTTGCTTCTATTTATCCCTTTTTCTTTTAACATGGGAGAATATAGGTATCTGGGAGCAGCAGGAGTGGGGTTCCCCACAAGGGGTGATGAGATAGGAGTCAAGGGTTAGGGAGAACCCTCAATGATGGGGTGCAGCCCCATGACACCCAAGCAGGGTCGTGACAGGCTCTGGCCATGGTCTCAAGTAGGGTGAGGTAGTAAGTTCACAATATGTCCACCCAGAAGACAGGGCTTAACCATAAACAAGGTATGAGGTCCATCCAGGAAGACCAGCCAGTAGGTTTGGAAATCAGGAGAAAAGGCTGGGCATAGGGCCACCTATGACGTAGCTCAGGTCAGGACTGGGTGCCCAGGCCTGAGTTTAAGTAGACCTGCAGGCCTGTGGATGGGGGTTCCTAGGGAGGTTGGTCAGGGCAACTAAGGCCTGTTGATGCCCTCAGGGCCTGGGCAGTAGGGTCGCTAGCTCATTTTTATGATCTGCTGACTTACCAACTTCTGAAAAAAGCTCTTCTGACAGGCATCGCAGATGGCCTTGTGCTGCAGAGGAGCCCAGAGACAAGTGGTAGGCAGTGAGAAGAATTTGCTGTGCCAGTTGTTCCACCACCATGATCATAAGGGTTTCATGTTTCGTGCAGATGTAATGCATTGTGGTTAATCATTGCTTTTAGACTTTCCCAATTTTGGATGATAAATGTGAAGATGCTTTAGGGGGAAAAAAAAAAATCTCAAAAGAACATCGAAACATGTAGCAGTTATAGCCAGGAACACTCCATGCCTGCTGAGGAGCTACTGCTTCAGACCTGGTAAAGTTAGTTATCCTTCCGATGACCAGAACAACATCTGATGTAATACTGGGATTTGCAGCACTGTTACAATATTTAAGCCCATGGTTTGGGTTTAAATGGATGGGTATAAGAGGGTAAAAGGCTGGTGGGATATGAAGGTGTAGGATATCTGATCTTGTTCTGCTGAGGGGGAAGAGTCCCTACTAGGGGAGTCTATTTCATCATGAATATTTATTCAAAAGAAAACTAGTTACTTTCTGCTAAATGGATACACATAGCCTGGCACATGTTTGTAGAGGGGCAGGACTGACTTTCCAAGTGTGCCGTTCTGGCAGTGTTAGCTGGTGACGTGCAAGTACATTGAAGGTCATGGCTTTTGTTGCTTCCTCTTCTGCCATGAACCTGCTGCCCTTTTTGTCTAGTTTGCCGGCTCTGGTGGTGCTGGCATACAAACTACACCGGCATGCTACTCCATGCTGGGCCATTCTTCACAGTTAATGTTGCTACGCCTCTCGAGCTGGAACTGGCGGTGAAGCAGGCAAAACCTGATCAAAGCACATGCCTAATTGGATTTTTAGATCATGCTTTTAAAACGTTGGATTTTCAAATACTCCCATTAATGGGCATTAGTACTGAGGAGAAATGTGTCACCAGGTAGTTTTTTTGAGTCAGAATTTAAGTATAATTAAAAAGAGACTACTGAACTCAATAATATTAAAATAAACGCTTTCATTAAATAAAGAACACCACTGGAACCTGTGGATGCACGTAGGAAGTGTACTGACCCATCGCCTGCAGCTTGACGTTAAGGCAAGAGAAGCATTTTTGCAAGTACGGACAAAGGGAGCTGATGCTCAGTGGGACTTCTTTACTGTTGGCTGTGCAGAAGGTTCGTTTGGAGGGAGGGGAGTGTAATTCCAAAGGAGTGAGCAGAAGAAAAGTACCTGAGTTCAGCCAGGAAGTGTCAACCTGACTAGCAACAGATTCCATGGTCTGCATTGGAATGAAAACCGGAGAAGTAAAATTATTAATTTACTTTTTTATCCTTTTGCCATGTATCCTAATTAATTTGCAAATGAATATTCTTTTGCAGTGTTGCCTGTTAATCAGGTGCATTTCACTCTGCCAGTGACCACTTTAGGGGGGTTGGGTTATCAGTGGTAACAAATAATTCAAATTGAATTGGGAGGTAACAGGCACAAGTGAGAGCAGTTTATCTCTGGTTGTAAGGACAAGTTCCCCTAATTCTCAATTATGTGTCACTCAATTCTATTATGACAGGAATTTGTTAACCTTGTCTTAGCAATCTAGTATGCGACTTTCTACTGCTGAAGATCACATTTTTATGATGCATTTTTGATTAATATTGTTAGTGTGTGTGTTTTACCACCAGTTATTCTTGGCTGTAATTTCAGTCTTGTGCTTGACTGCTTTTCCCTTTTATTTTTACTGAAATATGTTATTCAGGGGCAGTATCTTAAGGAAGACACTTCCACCTGTGCACAGGACTGGGAAGCGTAAATAGTTACTTGACAGGATGGCCAGAAAGACTTAGAAGCCATAGAGTTTCTTAGGACTTTTCTAGCAACACTGTCTGAAAAGGAGATTTGTTTAATATTTTTTATTTTGATCTTTACAGCATTGCTGTAGAGCAGCAATAGCATAGAGGGTGATGCTTCTTGGCTTTGCCAGTGACTATTACAATGCTAGAAGTAAGCTGCAGGCTACTGGGGTTGCCAGTTCTTTTGTCTTGAAGGGAGGCAAGAAGAGAAAACAGATGCATCACTGATGTGAAAAACAAATGCTTCTTGTTTTATCTTCATATAGTATCAAAAAAATTCTCCTGATTTATGTTAGTCTGAAAGAGACAGATTTTATGGTGTCAAAGAGCTTAGTCTGGAGCTTGGAGCTCTTGTGAAGCCAAATCTTAACTGGAGTTTAAGTGGAAAGTTTGTCAAGTGATCTGGCTGTAAAAAGTTAGATCTCGGGAAAGAGAACTTAAATTTATGTCAATTTATACAGTGTTAATCTCTGCAGAGCAGATCTTAATGCAAAACTGACAATTTGAGTCATGTTTGAAATTGATTCAGATTGGTCCTTGATCACTATTCCTGTATCAGGAATAGTGTGGCCAGCAGGCGGAGGGAGGTGATCGTGCCCCTGTACTTGGCACTGGTGAGGCCACACCTCGAATACTGTGTTCAGTTTTGGGCCCCTCACTACAAGAAGGACATTGAGGTGCTGGAGCTTGTCCAGAGAAGGGCGACGAGGCTGGTGAAGGGTCTGGAGAACAAGTCTTATGAGGAGCAGTTGAGGGAGCTGGGGTTGTTTAGCCTGGAGAAAAGGAGGCTGAGGGGAGCTGTATCGCTCTCTACAACTACCTGAAAGGAGGCTGTAGAGAGGTGGGTGTTGGTCTCTTCTCCCAAGTAACAAGCGATAGGGACGAGAGGAAATGGCCTCAAGTTGTGCCAGGGGAGGTTTAGATTGGATATTAGGAAAAATTTCTTCACCGAAAGGGTAGTCAGGCATTGGAACAGGCTGCCCGGGGAAGTGGTGGAGCCACCATCACTGGAGGCGTTCAAAAAATGTGTGGATGTGGCGCTTCAGGACATGGTTTAGTGGGCATGGGTGCTGGGTTGATGGTTGGACTCGATGACCTTAAAGGTCTTTTCCAACCTTTATGATTCTATGATTTTAGATCCAGTTCCAAAGCTGACCTGTAAGTTGGGGTTGGGGATCAAAGCCTAAATGTCACTTCATTTCTGGCTTGAGGGTCAGACTGAAGGGTCTTGTTTTAAATTGGGTGTTTGTTGCATACTGTAACTTCAAGTGCAAAATACACCATTGTACTGAAAATCTCCAGTCTTTGAGGCTTAAAACTATCATTGAAGATGAAGGTGAAGCTGTTTGTGTACTTGTAAGCATTAGGAGAAGAGACTTCAGGAAGAATAGAAAAGTGCAAGTGGCATAGAGAACTCTGGCAAAAGAGAAACGTTGCTATGGAGTTAAAAGATGAATGTTTGAAGGCAACGGCTTTGCCTGGTTTGAAGTTGTGAGTAAGGATGTGCTGCCCTCTCTCAGGGATGGAGGCTGGACAGGATTTGTTAGTGTCGAGAGGACAGCAGCTTTGGTAGGATATAGTCATTTTTAGCTGCTACTGCATCAATACACAGAACTAATGTGCTTATGGCTGATAGAGTGAGGAAAAGCCAATGCAGAGAAGGTTTTTAGAAACCTGCTTACAGACACGGCTGTAACTGTATGTTACACCTTTAAACCACCCTTCCAGACACAGCTTTCAAAACCAAGTCATTGACAGAGCTGAAGGGGAGATTGGAGTCTTCTGTCCTTCTTGGACATGGGGAAAAACACTCGTCACGTGTCATTGTCTTGCCTTTCCTCACGTGTGTGATGTACTACAGGTGCTGCAGTGTATACAACAGAACGATGGGCGTAGGGAAATGCTGCGGAAAGAACTGAGGGTAAAACAGTTAAATGCTCATGCAAAGAGGGAGTCTGTTAATTTGCTTGAACTCTTTCTGTGTTTCTTACATTAGTTATTTCTATATCATCCACTGCGTGTCACCGGCATACAGTTGGCTTTGCCCTGACCCTATCTGCTCCCGCTCCACTGCTCTGCTAGCTCTGGCACTTGCCTGTTTGATGAGGCAGTTCATCAGAAAACTTTTTTTTTGGGGTGTGTGCACACGTGTGTCCCAAGTAGTTGTTAGTGAGTTTAATGCCTTGGGCCTGGAGGTCAGTGTGGTGCAGTGAGCTGCTGGGGAGGCGCGGGTGCGAACAGGCGGTTAGGTCAGAGTCGCTGCCACCGTGCACAGTCGCAGCCGGATGGACCTTTCAGCGAGCTGTCGGTGTGGCCCTACCCCGGCTCCATCAGAGCTGATGAGTTTCAGCAAGAAGCAGATTTACTGTCTGCTTTTAATAAGTTTCTTCCTTCTATTTTCCCTTTCCAGTAAGTCAGTCTTGAGTGGACTGTAACAGAGCCAGTTAAAGATTAATACAGTGAAGAGGCACGTCTGTTTAGAAATTGCAAAGAATGAAACATTTGGCAATAACAGATGTGTCTCTTTTTGGCAGGATCCGAAGAGCTCGGGAAGCGTTTTTTCTTCATTAGCGATCCAAATTTTATCACTGCTCCTGTGTTTTGGAAGCTGTCTCAGCGAGGATGAGATGATGTAATTGCATAAATCCAAGATTTTATTTTTTTTTTACGGAGGACAGAAGCTTTGGATGTGGAATCGGTGCTGAAACTGTGCTGGTTCTAGGTCACCTTTACATATCCCTTGGGCACAGAGTGCGCTGAAAGCCAAGAGGATCTGTGTCGGTCTGAGCTGCTTTAGGTTCTGCTGTCAAGCAGAGGCTTCCAGGGAATGCTTTGTTATGTGGACACAGATGAAAAGAAAAGGGTTTTCTTTCATTTTTATTTAATTTTTTTGTTCCAAGCTCAGTGTAAGCTCTCTGCACCTCCAGCATGCCCCTAACAACATATAATTTTTGGTGGTTCTAGGAAAACTTAAAGGGTTTTGTTTAAAACTGTCTCTGGTGGCTTTGAACTAGCCCCAGAGTCTTAATTAAACATTTTCGGTCAGGCATGACTCCACAGTGAGTCAAATCCTTTGCCTTTGGTGTTTTGTTTTATTTAATCACTAGACTGTTTCTCTGTATAAAACACAGCAGCATTCCCATTCAACTTCCTTTGTTAGTGTTAGGAGAGCTTCCATTAAAAATTATTTTAACTGACCTTTTTCTGTCTTTATTCAACTTTTCATTCTTAGTGACCTGTTCCTTCCTGAATCTTCCCTTTTTCCTATCTCCTGCTGCAAACTAGATTGTTTTCAAAGCATATATTGCTTTTCTGTTCTTTGTCCTTTTTCCTGAACCCTTACTTGTATTCCCTTCTCTCTCTCTGGCCTTGCTTTACATAGAAGTCAGCTATTGCTCAGCCACCCACCAGTGGTTTTATCACAGGAGTAGGTGTGGGTAAAACTTTGAAGAGTGAAAAGTTAGTGTCAAAGGCAGCTTTGGGGACCCTGTAAACTATTTCCAAGTTCAGTTAGTAGTTTTATCTGAATACGTAAAAATATCTAAACAACATACATAAAGCATGTTTTGGAAGCATCTTTCTCCCTTCTCACCAGGTTAGATTTGCAAGCTCTGTGCTTTCTGACAACCACAAACTAGTTTGCTTGCTTAAGGAAATTGAAACTGAAAGTCTGTCTAGTTTTACCCAATTGAGATGAGGAATGTGGCTCCCAGTGAGGAAGAGGAATTAAACTTGTGACTCCCCATTTTTCAGAAGGGAGCTCATGGCACTGAGCTTGGGGTTGCTTGGCATTGGTGTCCTCTCCATCTTGCAAAGCTGTCCTACTTGGCCAAGAAGGTCAGCCAAAGTGACTTTATATCCTGCCATTTCCCTCCAGCACCTTTAGTCACTGTCTTCAATGAACAGTTTAATAGTTTCTTGCTTTCATATCTACTTTGTATTAGAAAAATTTGCAAAATGAGAGAGGAAAAAACTTAAAAAAGCTTTTTTTAAAAATTCTGATAAACTCTTTATTTAAGAACAAATCGAAAGAAAGTTTTCTCATGGTTTTGCCACTGAACTACAACGATCTTTTTATGGCATGGCTTTATAGGATCATTATCAGCTGGCTGACCTACAGCATCTGAAATTGCCAGTTCTCCATGGGAAAGTTCAAAGTGCTTGGCAGCTCGGTTCTGGGCTCTGCCTTTCGCTTTCCTGTTTACTGTCTTTAGCCTGGCTTGATTACACTTTTCGGACTCCACGACTGAGATACTGAGATTGGAATGTGGCCCATCATCTGAGAAATTTCGTATGTAAAATATTTACAAAATGCTAATGAGTTCTTAGACCTCTAACCGAATGGTAGTCATCTATATTATTTACTTAATACAAAATCCACCCTTCTGGGGTGACAGCCAGTCCTCCTCCCCAGGCACCCCTGTTTACTCATCTAGCTACATGAATCTTAAAGATCACCCACTGAGTCATCCTGGTCCATGCTGAGCACTTCTCGACCCACCCACTTATCTGCATCCTTCGCTGCTTATTTGTGCTGCTGGGTATAGCTGTGGTTATATTAGGACCTCTATGCAGTGGGAAACCTGTGAGCAGAGTGGGACCAAATTCAAACCCAATCTCTGAAGAAAGCATGCAAACTTGAATTCAGGACTCCCCTGTTAAGCCAACCAGTTAAGTGTAAGATGCATCCTTGCATGTTTTGTTGCAGACAGGAGAGAGGTTGGGTTTGAATCATTAGAGCAGCATTTGTTTTGGGGTCTGAAGTCCATCAGTACTGTCTGACAGTAGGCCTAGGAGGCTGTAAGATTAGTAGTTTAAACTGCTGAATACTCCCAGGATTACTGGTTGAGGGCCTCATGCTGGAAACATTTGCCTGTATCAGTACATTTTGCACTTACATGCAGTGCCATGATGTATTTTTGGCTTATTTTACTAGTAGGAAACCTGAAACCTCTTCTAAGTTGATGTAAAATAGATGACACTGAATGATGTTGAGATGAAGAACTAGAATGTAATCCATGTCAATTTTATTGGTGAATTGTGCATGCAACTTCTGTATCTAATAAAAGTGAACAACACTAAAATAGATTCAGCATGTGCTTTATGTTGGCTGAGGGGATGCAGGGCATTAATGCTAATTTGTGACAATAAGTATGAAATATTGGTTGGCAAATGAGGGTGTTCCGTTTATAAACATGTTGTTTCAACATGCCATGCTTATCCTGCTGCATCTAGTGCTTACGATGAAGTTTAGGAGGTTATTTGAATATAGGTTTGTGCTGGTGTAATGAGCTGGAAGCTTAATTTGTGTTGTCCCTGTTGTATTTAGGAATTTCATCTTCTGTTCTTTCCCCACTCCTCTCCCTGGGTATGTGATCACAGCGACCAGTTGTAAGTCATCCTTTTTATCCCTTAAGCTTCTATTGTGTGATTTTTGGTTTTGATGTAATTTGGCAATATCTGAGTTCAATTGACGAATGTATCAACACCATGTGGGATCTACAGCAGTGTCTGGTAATAGCTGTTCATGCACAGTGGTTTCCAGCGTTGCATTTGTAATTCCCTGGAGCTCTAGGCAACTTCAAAAGAGCCTAAAAAGCGATTTAAAGTAAGCAAGTTTGTATGTGCTGTTAGACCAAATCTGAAACTTCTTAAGGGGCTGCATGCTTATTGGGGGACTTCAAGGACTGCATATGGAAAAACCTGAAATTCACTGGTGTTGGCACACTTTGTCCTTTCCTCCACGTTGCAGGAGCAATGTGGTACTGAAGCAGGGAACTTCAGTTTTCCACAAGTATTTTTTCCTTTACAGATTTCTAATAGTGTTATGGATGTAAGTGGGGATGGTGAATGGGAGAAGGGAATTTTGAAGGCAGACTCTTCGTGTAAGCTTTATGCTCCTAAGAATCATGGTTGTGTTTTCAGCCTTAAATTTGATAGGTCTTTGTCCATGGTCACCTTGTGGCAGGTATCGTATGGCCCTTCTTGCTCAGAAACAAGTGTCACCCTTCTCCCAGACAGAGGGCCAAAGTGGTTGACTCTGCCTTAGCAGAACTGGTGATTCCAGATGGATACCAGGATCCTAGAAAATGCTCTCTAAAGGAAAAGCATAAAAAGTTGGATTTTAGAGCAATAAGATACAGCTGCACTAAAAAGTTGTGCAGGTGATTTAAGAAAAAAAAAAGTAAGTGTAATTCTTGGAGAAGTTAAATGTTGATGGCTAGGACCTGATAAAGTGATACAATTTTTTTTAAAAAAAGATCTATTTCATATTATATATTTGGAGAAATGAGGTGGTTGCTGTGCAGAGGGAGTACCTTTATGCTTTCCACAAAAAAACCCATGTAGAGATGGAGAAGAGATGAAGAGCTTATGGTGTTGAGCTACATTTCAGATATGATTATGTTCTAGGGCAGATGACCAGATCAGTACGACTCTGTACGCACTGTTGTTACTCCCAAACCTAGCTTGTTTAGTTATGGGTAACAGAAGCGAGGTGCTGAAGCTCAGCCATGACCTTTGGAGTGAGGTGTGGAAGGTGGTGGGCAGTATAACGGGCATCAGCCGCAGGTACTGGAATGCTCTTTGCAAACAAAAGTTTCCAGAAAGCAATTTCTCCATTCAGAGAAGCAGGAACCAGACTGTCCACTTCCAGAGATTTAGACCATCTCTCCAAGACACTTGGCACATTTGTTAATCCTCTTGTAGACAGGGTTTGCAGCAAGTGAAAATGCTGAAGATAAAAATTTAATGAAAATTGACATCCTGAAAGGTACTGGGGAAACCAACAGCAAAAGGCTAATAGATACTTTGTTCGAGTGGCAATTTAATGCTGAAATGAGTAGATTTCACATGGTACAAAGCAGAAAAGGCTTTGCTGCTGGCATACTTCTTTTTTAAGACAGTATTGTAGGATCTGAAAACAGTAAATAGTTTTCAGATGTGCAAATCTTAAGTACAGATAAGTGATGACTGTGTGGATGTGGGGTGAAAGAAGGGGAATGAGCCAAACTAAACAGGATCTCCTCTACCAGCCCCAGAAAAAGAGGCAATAGAAAATCTGAATAAAGCACAAAGAAGCAGTAAATGGTGTGGGAGGAGAGGAGAAGGAAAATATGATAGTAATATCCCCGAACAGAGTGGTTGCTGAAAGAGGTGCTGAAGTGTTTTACAGATTGGTAAATTTATACTGGCCAGAGCGCTTGTCAGAAGTAAATGAAGAAAGGCTTCATGGCAAGAAGCGGAGACAGCCAGCCAGAGGTACTTGCTTGTATTTCTGCTTAGACCTGCAGCAGTAGATGTTGGACCCAGATGTGGAGCCTGTAATGTCCCCTATCACAGGGAAAAGCCACGTGGTAAAAGCTGATTTGCCAAGGAACCTTTGGAGAGGTGTGGTGATAGGCATAATCTTTGGCTGTATGAGTTTGAGCAAATTAAAGTGACTAAGGTAAAGCTGTGTAGGTGGAAGAGCAAGGTGAGTTCAAAGGTGTGTCAACCAGGTATGCACCCTGAGAGTGCTGAATGGTTAAAAAAAACCCCCAAAACCAGCCCTACTTGTGGTAGGCTTTGCAATCTGTAGTAAAGCACATGACAGATTTTATCAGGGTTCATTGTAGAACTCCTGAAGGGCAATGAAACACCAATAATAATTAACATCTTCAAGGCTGAATTTCAATGTGAAGCATAGACCGTTAAAATGAATGAAAGCTTGAGGGAATGTCCGAGACCTGTTTGTCAAACAGAGGTTCATTCTTTCAGATCTGCTGTATATCTCCTTTTAAATAGATAATAGACGTGTCGGTGAATCAATACTCTGATAGTAGTATGTTAAAGAAATTTCAGTTCTGATTTTTTTTTAAAAATACTTCATTGACCAGTATTTGAATAAAGACCAAAATGTAGTGGAGCGTAACAAAAAAGGATACATTTCCCCCCCACACTGCCCTTAGCTAATTATTAATGACTGCCCCAAGAGTTCCCAACTCATCCATTCTGTTGGATGGTAGAAAACAAAAAAGGAATTTGAGTCACATACCTGCAAGTTTCTGGGTGTATTCAGTGGGGCGGGTGGTCAGCTGGCTTTGTTTCCAGTTTTCAACTTGTGGCAGAGAACTGTTTGCAGAAACCAAGTACTAAGCCATGGCTCAAACAAAGAGAGTTCTTCACTTTATTCAAAACTTGCATGTATTGTTTGCACTGAGAGTGTGCCTCATGTGGGAGTGGAGTCCCGAAATACCAGACCTTATGTATCTGTATCATAAAATTTCAGCTTTTCCTCAGTGTAGAGGGGGAGGGTGGTTTCCAAAGCTTCACATCTGGCTGCAAGAAGAATCTTTTGTATCATCTTTCTCAGGTCAAAAGCACTAGGTAAAGCAGCTGTACTAGGACTGCTTTATGGGTCCCTGAGCTTAGAGTGTCATGAGAAGACTGATGATAGCTGATTCACTTGTGCCCTTGTTGGAAAAGCATAGAGCTCCTTGCTATGAAGTGCCCAGGTCTTTCCTTCAGTGTTAGCTGTAAGTGCTTCCCTGTAGTGAGAGGAGACTGCTGTCTGCAAGGATGCTGACGAGAATGGCGCAAGACAAGGGAGATTGATTAGAGTTAAAAAGGATGGACAAATACATGTACATTGGGTATGAATAAATTTAGAACCACCAGGACAGCTTTTGCGAAGAAAGAAGAAAAAAAAAATATTTTAAAGCTTGGCACTTGTATGACATCGTTTATAAAATGGCTATCTGCAGTAGTGAGAAACAATGATCTGCCTGGAACACAACTCCCTAGAGTAGCTAACCTGAGTCATGCCTTCAAGAAAAAAAACAACCACTGAAGTCCTATGAAATTTGACCACTTTATTCCACCTGGCAAATATATGGGTTATAGCTTGAAAGATAACACTGAATTTTGGATCTCTGTTGTTTTGTTCCACAGTCTGTGTGCCTGAAGAGAAAACACAGTTAGATAGTTCAGTTCCATACCCCAAAGGCTGATGGAAACCATGTTGTAGATCTGTATACCACAAAATACATAAGGAACAGCTATCACTTATTTATGTCTTTTCTTGGGTCTTTCACAGTGTGTTGTAATTTTTTTGAGAACTTTACCCATTTTGCTCATTCTAGAAGTCTAAAATACCACAAGACAATGGTACAAGTCCATGGTGATGTTACTAATGGCTTTCTTTGGCCAAATCACAGATTCTTTTGGGGATCCTCCATATGTATGGCAGGAGGTAGACATAGACTAAAGCACATCCTGAAAATGTGGAAAAATCTCGAAAATCTTGCTAGGTTTCTGACAGCAGGTTTTCACTCTAAATCTCTCCTGTGGTAATGAACCACTGCCATTCCCTAATAAAGTTAGCTAAATGAGCACTTGGCTGCATCTGTGGCTAAAACCGGTTTAGGCTACTGGCTATGGTCGAGCATTCAGATGCTGTGCTGTCTTTTCTGGCAGCCTGTTCCAATTAAAGTTGGTCAGAAGTCTGTCCTTGTCCAGCAGCCTGATCCAAGGGCCATTGCTATAATAACAGCACATTGTTCTTCCCACTAGGATGTGCCCATGAGACATTACCTGCTGTATAAAAGCATTATACTCTTAAAATTGGTTGTTGAGTTGAACAAGGTAAAACAAGCTGTAACATTAACCACTTTTCTTTAGAAGAAGGGAAAGTCTAAGAAAGTCAGTTTAACTCGGTATTTTTGTTCAACCTTACTAAAGCGACCTAATCTAAAAGAAGATGCTACTGTTTGATAGATCTGACTTCTGTGAAAGCGGTTTGGAGCAGGGGCCATCACCTCTTCCTGTCTGGAGGCCACTTAGGGCAGTGCTCCTCTGCCCCATGACTGGGGCTTCTGCAAGCAGATAATCGTCTTGCGAGCATGCGTGCCTGCGTTATCTTGACCTTGCAGCTGTCTCTCTGATCATAGATTGTATAGTGAGACAAAAACTTGTTCTTTAAAGTTGGTGGCAGTTCTCCTTTTTCAGTATCTGTATGTAGCTGTAACAGAAGACTGCTTATTGTCACTGTCGTGCCGAAATAAGGCCTGGTTAGCATGATAGAACTTGGAAAAGGTCAGACATGCAAAATAACATGGTAAATAGTAGATAAGGCTTGTTGTGTGGTTGGTTTTTTTCATTTTTTCATTTTTTGCTAGTAATTTAGGCTAAGTGTATTTTAAGCATGGTACGGCAAATTACCCATCTTTGTGTTTTAAATAAAGCATCACTGGTTACTTTTGGTCATGGGAGTGCATAGCTTTGAAGCACTTTCACAAAGTGAAATTAATTTGAAAAACTATCTAAGACAGAGACATCTAATGTGTAAGACAGAGACAAGCTAATTGTCTTTCTGTGTTGTTTTTTCATCAGACTTTGTAAGGATGCAGTGATATGTGCTACTTTCTTCTTGTTAGAAACTAGCAAGATGTCTTTTCGTAATTCAGTAACTCCACTCCAGGTATTTTGGTCCTCCCAGTGGAAATACTGATTTCTTCACAAGTTCAAATTCACTATTCCTTTCCACTCATAACTTGATCCCTGCATAATTTCACTTGTGGGCTCCGTCCCTGCAGGTGCCGAGTCAGCTCCTGGAGGCGAGCGCTGTTCCGGTCCCCAGGCTCCATGGGGAGGTGACGCTCCCACAGCCCTGCGGCACGACACAGGGTCTGGCCTCCTTCGCCGCGGGCTGTGCGGGTGTGCGGAGGAGACGCCAGGCTTCAGGCTGCAGAGGGGTTTGTCATTTATCGTCACAAGGCTGGAGCATCTGAAGCAGACTGACTCATCCCCTTCCTAGTGACTCACTATATGTTTTCTTTTTCCTGGGTGGAAAAATAACTCCTATATAGATTTCTAATGGGAATGCAAAGTGAGAGCGAGACCATAGATACCAGTTTATAGCAGTAGAAAGGAAATAAATATTTAGAAGTATTTTTATTACAGGAGTCCTGGTACCCTAGGAGATGTATGCTTATGCAGTTTGAGGCAAGAACTGAGTCAAAATGTGTATTGTTTCAGCTGTCAGGACTGGGGAGGGATGCCCTGGCACAGAAATGAAGTAGCTTGCTCACCGTCATGTTGGGATTCAGTGTGGACTCAGGCAGCAAATACGTCTCCCCTGATTCATCTCTGGTCCTGTATACCTTCAGCCACCACACCTCTCAGGGTATTTTAACCGAGTTTGTCTTTTCTCTTATTTAGTATACTAGTATAAGTGGATTTCTTTTTCTACGTTACCTATCTGTGTTTGATAGTTTTGCTTGTTTTTCATCTCTGATGGTCTGAAGAGCCTCTTCCTGTGCCAGTTTCTTCTGTTTACTTGCTTGTTTTAGCTCAGGGACAAGACTTTTCTTATATGAGCTCTTATGCCAACCCCTCACTTCATTTAACTAGAAGGTCTGCCTCCACTTGTTTTGTGGTGTGACACTGCAGTCACAGCCCTGCCCTCCTCCACACTCAAATGTTATATTCTCATGTAATGTGTGTAAATAGAGGACCTGATTCACCCGTGTCTTACTGTGCATTTACACAGAGGCCTCTAATAGGGTTAATGAAGTTGAATTCTGTGTCAAACCAGATAATGCTGCCCTATATCTTCATAGAAGTTTTCTCTCCTGATTTTAAATTAGCTTTTCACGTATATTTTTGTCTATTATCTGACACTTTCAAAACCACACCACAGCTGTCTCTGTTTGGAAGAGCTGCTGCAGTGCTTTTATGTTACCCTCTAATGAAAGCTCCCTGGTAAGGCTGCATGTACGTACGTGGCCACCCTCTCGCTGGGGAAGGCTGCGCATCCCAGGAGCCCGTGGCAGATGCTGGATCCGTAGCCTGGCTGGGGAGCCGAGATGGTGGGGTGGCAGCAGGTAGCTGACATGAACCATTGCAGTTACACAGCCCAGTTAAAGTAGTTTAGCTTTTGAGCAAAAATAGATGAATAATCTTATGGAAGGAAGATGCTAAGGGTTCAGTTCCTTCACAGTAATTCTGTTTCTTTCAGATAGCTCTAAAACAAAATCCTCTGCTATTCCTGCTTGCTAAGACAGTGCAATCAGATCTGCATATATTAACTCCCCATGCTTACAGCTTATTAAAGTCTTTTTTATTTAGTACTTACACTGAGGCAACAGCGAATGATAGAAACTTACTCTACTGGAAGTCTAAGTGTGTATGTGCTTAAATGTGAAAAAGTTACATTGACTGGCACCTGGCGTGTTGATAGCAGTTTGGTAGATCTGTGCTGCAGGCTCTGTGTGCGTCATTGGGGGTTGCGGGGTGTGTGTGATGATGGATTTAAACATAATTTCTGAGGCTTCTGCTTGCTTTCTGTTGCTGTAATTCATGTTTTTCCTAGCTACCCTGGAACAGCGTTGCTAATCTTAATTTTAAACTACTTGATAGTATTTCATACTAGCATCGCCATGGGTTACAGCAGGGCGCAGCGCTGTAGGGTGGGTCTGGCTGTGGCTCAGGGAAGACGCAGCCACATCTGGTTTCCCAGCTTTACACTCGGACACCTGTATCTCAGGGAAGGAGTAACGGTGTGGGCGGCTCTTTGCTGGTCAGAGCGTTTTTCCCTGAATCTTGTTTTCCATGGCCAGTCATGAAATCTTCAGGGTAGTTCTGCATCTGAGCATGAGCAGTGTGGGGGAAAACTCGTCTTGCATCTGTCTGGGGAGGCATTTAGTGAGGCAGAACAACATACCCTAAACATTGTACTGAAGAATAGAGAGTGTTTTAGACAGGAATGAATAATACAGATGCTGTTTGTGGTCTCTTTGACTAGTCAAGATAGCTGATTCACACTTTTCCATTTCATCAAAATGACTGTGGTGAAGCATTGAAAGAAGGCTGGATTCAGATTATGAAGGATGATGTGCTCTGATCATTGAAACACATGTCTGTCTGAACCATAACAAGGTTTTGCAAAGATGACCCTTTACCTGGCCTAACACTGCCTTGCAGGGCTCCAGTATTTAGAGTGAAGTGTCTCAAACTGTTCTCCAGCTCCTTTGTAACTTGAACAGCACGTCTTCCCCACACATACATGACCTTCAAAAGTCAAAGTGTCTGTGGAATAAAGATAGATGACTTTCAGTTGCAATAGTTTTTTGTTTGCTTTGCCTAAAGTGTCTTGAAATCAATAGCTGATTTATTTGAGGTTCACACTGTGTCATTGACTTACTGGTACTTTTCTAAGTGCACAGTTTATTAAACATTAGAGTAGTCCTCACAACATTTGCTGGTTAAGTTTTGAATTTTCTTGCATTAAAATGTCCTTTCTTTTCCAAAACTTTTTAGAAACTCATTAACAACCTTCAGCCCACAAAATTTATATAAAGTTTTTGTTGACTCTGCATTTGTGAAACCTATATTAGTGTGAGATGTTACTTGTTTCTGAGACATTTCTTGTAAATTTAGTTTAAAATGTTGTTCAGAAACAGACAGACTGTCTTCAACTTGCAGAAAAATGATTCAAGATACTTATCTCTTCTAATGAATGATTGACAGAGATTGCTTAGAGTTCATCTAAGGAACCTTTCCCAAGTAGCAAGTATGGAAATGTGACATATGAAGGGAACATTTTTTAAGAAGGGTTTGGGCATTTGTTCTTTATTTCAGGATTTCAGCACCAGGATTTGAGGGTCTCTTGTTCTCTCTTCCTTCTCTTTTCCAAATGCTCAGATTTGATATAGGTGGCTAAAAAGGCAGTAGATTATTGAAAAACTCCATTATACAATTTATTGAGGTTCTTTTGTAAATCTGGCTAGTGGTGCCTAAAGAAACTGCCCCAAGTCCTTGTTCTTGGCACTTTTTTTCTTCTAAATGGCCCTAGGGGATTTCAGAACATTAGCATGTTCTGATCTTGAAAAGTAATCACTGCATCTGTCCTGCAGACCCTCAGGGTGACAAAGTATTAGCTTTGTTTTGGGCAACCCTTTCCAATAAGCCCTGTGGTGCAGAGACTACATGAACAAGTAGGGTAGTCGGAGCAGAAATAACAGAACTTTTTTGTTGTTGTTTTTGAGCCTCTGCAAGAATCATAGCAGAAGGTAAAATCCTAGTTAATGATAAATCCGGCAATTGCGTATTATCTGTTTTTTGAGTGTGCCTTTTTGGTTTTGTTCTTCAGTTGCTGCTTAGCCCAGAGGGAGGCCAAAGTGCATGTCTGCCACGTTGTGTCCCTTATTCTGCCTCCACTGCAAACCACTCTGTGATGACAACTGACAGAGAGGCCTCGAGATGCTGGTTGGCAATTTTATTTTCATTTGACAGTGTCTGTTTACAGCATAGATGGAGGAAGGGGAAAAATGACATTACATTTAAGACCAAGCTGTGTCGTATCAATTCTTTCTTTCCCCTATTTTTCCTAAACACACTGTTTTTTTTCTCTCTCTCTTCTCCTGCTCCTTTTCTACCCAGAGCGGGATGCCAAGGTGGAGATCTTTGCATTGCTGGGTTTTCCCCACTACCATTCGATGCTCGGGGCATGCGGCTGCAGGCAGCGCAGGGGCGGCAGTTCCCCAGCAGACACGCTGCTTTGCTTGGGGCTGGCTGAATCGGTTGCCTGGTTTCCAAAGGATCATCTTTGCCTCTGCACGGCTAATGTGATTTTGAATAGTAGCTACCGCTAATAATTTTATTTTTTTTTTGGCCCTGGTTCCTGAAGTTTGATTTTCTGAGGCATCTGCATACCTGAATCTTTTCCACTGGGCAACTAAGGGCCTCAATAAATGTTGGCTCTGAAGTCTTCAGGCTTTTCTGAAGCTGTATTTTGAAGCTTTCATACCAGAGCCCCACTGGTGTCCCATCCTCTTCATATAAGAGCTGAGGTCCTTGTGGTGTTGAGCAACTCTGTGAGCTGGTGCTGGACAAAAAAACAGTATATTGAGAAGGGTGAGGAGAACTGGGGAGAGCAAGGGCTCTTCCCAGCCTGTAACTCTCAGTGGGCGCCGAGGTGTGCGAGCTGCACGCTGGTGGGCTGGCATCTGGACTTGGGCGAGCAGCTGGGAGCAAGGTCTCATGTGGAGCTTGGCCAGCTTCGCTGCACAGTGTGTCTGCTTGGGGCTGTCTTTCTCTTCCACCCCTCCTGTCCTGAGGCAGACCGGCTCTCTGAACCAGCATCCCGCTTGGCTGCCTCTCTGCTCCCCTCCTTTCTCTTCCTCGGAAAGCGAGGCCGGGCATGATGCTGTCATTTAACGTTAGTGGGGACCAAGCTAAACAGCCTTGGACTGCCGGGAGAAAATGGCTTCAGACAGGCAGCAACAGGGAAGTCCTGGATTGCTTGGGGTTGCTTCAGCGCTCCTGTGTCTCCCAGCCACCGTCCCCTCTTCTGACACCCTGGCAGCTCTGCTGGGAGACACCGTGGGTGAAATATTGGCGACCTTCCAGAAATGGAGCTAGAAGTTTTGTAAGGGCTGCCTGCAAGCAGACGTGAGGCTCGCAGCGCTTCCTCGTGATACGTGGGGCGGAAAGCCTGGGAAACCACCTTGCAAATCCCTGGCTCTCTGCAGAGTTGGCTCCTGCGGCTCCCCGGCAGATGCAGCAGGAGGAGGGCCTGGGCCATGCAGGGGCTCCTGCCACCGCCTGGGCTCATCTGCAGCCCCCGGGAGGCGGCAGCAGGCCGGTGGCTGAGAGCAGCTGCCTGCGGGAGGAGGGAAGCAGGAGGTGAATGCTGCATCCAGCCATCTGCCGCCGAGGCAGGGGCGAGATTTATTTGACACTGCTATGGTCCGAATCCCCGGACACTGGGAGGAAAAGGGAGGGGGAAGGACTGTAATTAGTTTAACTGGCCACAGGTGTGTAACAAGAGGAAGAAGCTGGAGAGAAAACAAATTATAGGGTAGATTCTGGCCCCAGCAGTTGGTTTAAACAAATGGATCCTGTGCTGCCCTTGGGGCTGGATGTGTCTCTGTACTGGGGCTTGGTCTATGGAGACAGATATTTAGTGATTCAGACTGTTGGAGGGACGTTGTGACAAGTAGAGGGATAGACCCTACAAATAAAATGCATCTTCCCAGTTAGTGCACTCTCCAGAGTCCAGCTCTTTTGCTTGTTCCCTGTGCTGCCTATGGATGCATGCACTCCCTTATAGGTCTTCTCTGCGATGACATGGGGATGGTTGATATCCACCAGGCTGCTTATAAGGTGGAAAACCTTTGTGTGACTTTCCTAGGCTCCTTAAGCAGAAGGCATTGCATGGCGCACAGCTGGCTGGCTCAAAGAGGACCTTTGCTCAGCCTCCAGCCTGCTGAGGGCCCTGTGGAGGGTTTGAACAGAGGCAGGGCACATCTCTGGCTAACATCTGGGGCTCTCCTGTGGCAGCACTTTGTTGTACCAAAGATACCTCAATCCCTGTTCTAAGGGCTTTTCTTAAGCTGGTGAGAAAGAGAAAGCTGGGAGAGGCAGCATCAGCATGCTGGGGAGTGCAGCCGGCCATAACAGATCCTAGGTTTCTGGGCTCTTCCTCAAAAACCTATTAATTAGGTTTTGCTGCTGCTTTCTAAGCCTCTCATTGGGCTTGGCTCTTTTAAGAGCTAATGCTGGTTTTGAATTCCATGTGGAGGTTACTGTTGAATTATTTGACATGTTATAGACTTTCCCATAAGAACTTACAGGAAGCTTCGTTGTAGCTTCCCATGTGTTTAATGCATTGCCATTTTAATTTTAATGGCTGTAAAGGAAATACCTTTGTGGAACACTAACCTTAATTGACTTTCTTTTAAAAAGCCGAGTACAGAGCATAGTTTGTTACAGCTCACTTTTGATCTGTAAAAGATCATACTCAGGTAAAGGTCTTGTCAGAATTTTGTCCCAGACTCACAAAAAAAGCTCTCTTGGGGTGGGCACAGAATAGTGTGAGAGAGGAAAAAACTCGTAACAGAAAAGATAAGTGTATTCTATGCCCCCTCTGTCAAGCAGCCATCCATGATTAGTCAGCTATGATTTATCTGATTGTGTGCTGTGAATGATTTGGGTTTGGCTTTTAACCCAGTTTATTTCACAGGACCAGATGAAGGCACAAGTAGGCATATTTTTTAGTGCTCCGCTCAGCTTTGCAAAGTTAACTCTGTGATCCCTGTTACGGGAAAGTGGCAGAAATAAGTTATCACACAGGCCATTTGTTCTACTGACTAGCCCACAGCTGCAAGTAAAAATTCAGGGTCTCTTCTGCATTTGCAGTATGTTTCCTTGGTCTCCCTGTGGGATTATTGACCATGCTCTCCTGCTCCTCCATCTCCTCTCAAGAGCTGGTGGCCGGTGAGCAAGCAGTGAGTTGCCCACCACTGGTAGACCTGCTGGCCAGTGGCGGATGTGCCTGATGAGCAGGGGTGAGAGAGAAGGGCAGAGCTGGACGGCAGCCCCGGGATCACGCGTGCAGTGCTCAGGGCTCAGAGAAGTCCTGCCAGGGAGGTGGCTCCTCAGCTGCAAACGAGCCCTGCAGCCACCCACCTGCCTCATGACCTGCTGTGTTGCTCCTGCATTGTGAAAGAAGACCCTGGCAGAGCCAAATGACTGTACTGAATTTTTGCTGCAGTGGGCAGTGTCATCGCTGGATCATCTCACACGAGCTTCTGCCTGGATGTCCTTGGATGTAAGCTATAGGGTACTGACATTTTTCATAGTCCTTATGCTTTAATGACAATTATTTGTCACACTTCTGTTTTTGTATTGCTAGCATACAGCACTGAGATCTCCTGCCAGGCTCAGATGGATATCTTAATTAAAAAAAAAAAAAAGTCTGCCGTACTGTGTATAGATACATTTAGAAGTAATTTAAGGGACTTGGAAAGCTGCAGATCTCCGTGAGGGTATTCTCTGTTTCAAAGAGATCGCTGCTACTTATGGCAAGACATCTGTTATCTGAGCAGCCCTGCAAGGCACTGAACAATAGGCCTCTTCTTTGGCAGGCCTCCATAGTCACCAGCATCTAAGAATAGCATATGGAAGATCTCCACTCAATAGCAGTTGATGTTGATGCGTGTGAGCAGGTGCGTATTTTAATTCTTTGTCATACGGAGTCTAAGACCTTAGCTGGTACAGTTTCTACCTCAGGACTACTCGGTTCATAGTCAGATCCTGGTACACCATTGGAGAAATAACTTCTGTGTCCCTTGTATTCAGATGGATAAAAAGCCACTTGGAACAGCAGAATCCACTTACCCACTACCAGCAGGATCACGGGGAAGCTTGCTGATGCAGCTACGGATTTTGTGCTAGGAGCACTGTTTCTTAACATCTTTTTTTCATCGTACCTGTCATCATGCTCTCAATGCAATGTTGAATCTCTGGTATATAATGAGGGTTGAGACATGCAGCAACTTTTTCCTTATGGGGAACATTGATAGTCTCTCTCCTCTGCTGCCCATGTTCCCAAGACTTCCAGGAACTAGATGATTTGGAGATTCCTGTGTCGGGTTTGGTTCAAAGTTGCCCTAAACTTCATGGGAAGAGAAATACATGCATAGCTAGGGCTAAGTCTGCACAAAAATAATGTCTTATGGTTGGAGCAAAAGAAGCTTATAGCTCACAAGGTATTTTTTCCAATGTCTATCTTCAGAGTTGGCAAGAACTGGAAATTTTGGTTCCACTGGAAACACTGACCTTTGGGTGGAAAAACCTGAGACTGCTCCAATGCAAACTAGAAGCCAGAGACTTGAGCATTGCATTGGTTTCCCTGATGCTGCTGATTTCTCCTCAAGTATCTTCCTGATGCTTGGAGGCTCTGAGGCCAGGGACTTCGAGTCCAGGCTGGGTGTGCACAGGGAGAAAACCATGTGCTGTTTGAAAACTAATATTTGTGATTCTCTAATTCCTTGCGCCCCTGATTTAGTTAGGTTTTCTGAGAAGAAGAAATCATCTGATAACAGCTGAATGCTAAGAGGCAATAGAAACACCGTGCCTGGAGGCTCTTCTAGGGACCAGTGAGGTCCCTGGAGAACACCATAGCTTGTTTAGGGACATATTCTTGTTTAGGGACAAGGGATCAGGGGGAGAGAGCCAGAAATCGGGGTGAAGCTTCAGTTGATATGAGTTGATGTCATTTGTGATCAGGCTTTCAATAGCGAGTCTGGTGTAGAACAGGCAAGCCATTGTACAGATGGTCTAAGGGAATGGACAAATAGAAGAAGCGAAAACTAACACAGAGAGATGAGTATTTTCTTGTGCCCACAGAAAACTATCCTGTTTGGGAGCGTAGTTGCTTCTGAGTGCATTTTCTCTACTAAATGGAATATTTTACAGCTCAAATCTGGTCTAGACAGTTTAGCCACAAAATTTTAACATTCTTTTGAGATCATTAAAAAAAAGTTCCAGCCATATTAGAACAAATGGCTTTTCATTGACTACTCACCCTCGCTTCAGCCGTAGCACTAAAACTAAAAGGTTCTTTTTCTCCCTGGTGATCTGGCTGCCAAGGAGGAGAAGAATTGTCCTGTGGACTAGATGTGGGGGAATAAGAGGAGGTATTTTCTTTTTGATAGCTGCTCATTTATCAATTCTCAGCCCAGCCGCAAACTGCAGGGGTTCAGGTTACAGCTCGTTCTGCTTTGGGGCAGAATCTGCCCTCGTGAGTTCCTGTATAAATCTCTGGTAGTTCCAGTTGCCTCAACACTGATACTGGTTTAGAAGTAGCTCCCCCAGAGCAGACCAGGGATAAAGATTGCCTGTCTCCATTTTAGTAACTGTCTGTCTTAATCCTTAGTAAAGGTAAGAATGAAAAAAAGGAAGTTTAGTTAAAAAAAAAAAAAAAAAAAAAAACAAACCAACCAAAAAAACCCACCACCCATAAACCAGACAAAAACCCCACCAAAACCAAACTAAAAACCCTACCAGTTAGCCTCATATAGTTTCTATTGCTTGTAGTGACATGGTTGGTATGACTGAAAATAAGCATCAATTTAAGTGTTTGCAGAATTGGAGCCTAGAAGAGGGGTACAGCCCTCAGAAAACAAGAATCTTAAGTTAAATTTGCCTCCTTGTTTTCCCAGCCTCTGTTCTCAGTAGTGGAATTTGCAGCTAGGACTGCAAGATTGGGCCTATCTTTGCCCTGAACAATAAATCCTGCTTGAATACTGTTCGGTATTAGGCCTTAAAAAAAAAAAAAAAAAAAAAAATAGAAAGAGAAAAAACCCCTGCCCCGTCCTGTCTGATGTACATAGAATTGAGGTTCCAAAGATAGTTTTAAGATGAAGGGTTATTCTCTGTATGTTTTTAAAATATTTTTGCTTTCATTCAGTTTCTAGGAACATTATGAAAACCATTCTTGAAAAAACCACACTGCTATTTTTTTTTCTAGGTTATCTCCAGAAAGCTGTGCCAGAGTGCTCAGGTCCGGACACATAAAGTTAGGCACCTGCTGGCATGCTCATTCAGTTGCAGGCTGGAGATAGGACTTCCTCCCCCATTGCTGCTGGGGAGTTACTGCTGCCGTTATCAGTAGGAGCAGCAGGTACTCAGTGTTCTGCAAAATCGGGCTACTTTTACTTTATAAAGTAAAAAGTGTATGCTGGAAGTGTTAGTACGTACTGAAGTCCTGGAACGTACAGTAGATATTTGTACGTATTGCACTGCAGTCATTTGACAGGTTTTTAAAACATTCACAGATTTTTATTGTTGTTGTTGCTGTCTCCATGCAAAGCAAAGCTGGGGAGTGTTCATTCCTGGGGCAGTTACCTCTAGTATTTCTGCACGTGGTTATTCACTGGGTCTGTAGCTGAGCCACGGTCTGTGAAAGAGGGTAGACTGATGCCTGGGGCTCATGCGTATGTGCTGTTTAGGCCCTTGTTTCTATTTTAGTACTGATGAAATACTTCTGTTCCTGTGCAAGCATTTGGTCAAAAAATGGGTAAGGACACGTCCAAACTCGGCCACCAGAAGGAAACTGAATACTTGAATGTGAAGTGAAAAAGAGCACTTGTGCACGATGAATGACGTGAAGAGGGAAAAACCCACCTGGAACATTTGTTGCTCTGTGGATTACGCAGAGATCATGGTATCCCCTGGTCATGCAGAGTAAGGGACGGGCAACCTTCCCTTAAAAGAAATCAGACCATCAGAAGATCCTTTAAAGGAGGGAGTGGGGAAGAAATGCACACAATGCGGGAAACTTCCCATCTTTTGGGGGTTTCAAAGGGTTTGCTGTCTGACAGAGGTCGGGCCCGAGTTAATGAACTCGGGGTGAGGATCCCTGAGTGAGAGGGCCAGTGCTGTTGGGCGGTCGGGTTAGATGGTCATTACGGTCTATTTTGGCTGTACAACTTCTGAACAATAAAAAATATCTTAAAAATGGGTAAGGGAATGAAAATGTATCCAAGCTTCTTGTCTGATTTCAAGCTCTCTTTCATCCGCCACATTCTCTAATTGGCTGTCCCTTCTTTCTGGTTGAGTTTTCTCCCTCCTGTCCCATGCCCTGGCCTCAGCTGTGAAGCTCGGCGCCAGCCTGCACGGGCTGTCCTCTGTGGATTGCCCCTTCCCTCTGCCCTTGGGTTTCTCCTGTCGACGAGTATATTTTTGCAGTTTTGTGGAGCACGTGGTCAGACTGACAGCTCCTACCAACGCTTCTCAGGTGCAAGTACAGTGCGGTCAGAAAGACTTTGGTGTGTCCCCAGCTACCGTCTGCAGCGCTGGGTGAAGTTTATGCTACTTTTATTTTGGGAACCGCATGTCTCTGAAGGGGAGCGGGTTCACCTGTTGCTTCATACAGATATTAAATAACTGCTGGTGATGAAAGAAGTGCTTTGTTGTAACTGTCATTGTCAGAAAATTTGTCACAAAAAAGTAATTCACTCTTTCTTATCTAATTAACTCTCACCTTGAGGCTTTCTTTTTTTAATAATTTTCTTTCTTTCTTGTCTGGAATAAAAGTTGCAGAACCAGATACTAATACTGTTGCTCAATGCTTGGGAAAGTGGAGAGCTTATATGAAATGTTCTGACTATATCATTGACTTTGCTTCACACATCAAAGCAATTCATCTTAAAAAAAGAAAAGGATAATTAGGAAAGCATGCGAAGTACAAGAGAAGCATTGTTTAATTAAGAACAAGATTCACAGACCACTCTATATGGAGAATTAACTCCAGAGAATTTAGGAAAATGTATTTTTATAATGCGAACTTAAACTAAACAGATTGTCTCCTTCATAAAAAAGAAAACATTTGATTGTAGGGTATAACTATCTCCACGAGGAGAACATCTCTGATCCTGGGGGGTTCTTTGCTTCCTGTGGTTCCATGTTAGTCAGCAAAACTCAGTCAAGGGGGGGAAAAGCATATTTTAACAGTGAATGCAGTGAAGCAGTGGAACTGATTATCAACGATGTGATAAATCCTCAGTTGCTTGGAGTGTTTATTTAAATTGGATGCGATTCTAAATAATATGCTCCATGTTAGCTGAAAGTTGTCGAGCAAAGAAAGTTGTAGTGAAAATGGAGGCTTGTTTTATGTAGAAGATCAAACCCAATAACCATCAGCCCATTTTTGCTTTTGCTGCAAACTGACATCTGTCAAAATCTGGGCAAAGGCTGCAGCCCGCGTTCATTTCTTGGTTGAAGCTCCCATGGACTCTACGAGACCTCTGTGATTTGGTTCTATTTTTGTTCCATAGCTGAAAGACAAATGTGATTTTATGGGTTTGCAAAGCTTGCGGGTTCTTGGCTGCTTCCGTTATGTTTGACACTAAAGGAGAAAGACTCTGGGTTGTCTGTTTGAAATGTTTTTAGCAATGAGATCACTGTGAAACTGAGAGCAACCGGGTTATTATTCCTTGAAATCACATGGAAAAACTTCCAGCTTCTGTGGAGTGACTTGTGGTGAGAGTCGCAGATGGAGAATACATTTGTACCACATCTTTTTAATTTATTCTCCATTTCCAGGAGGCTCAGTATTAATTAGCAAGTGTCTTGGGAGTTTTGCATCGTAAGGCCAGAGGAAGCGTGACCCTGTCGCTGTGGCTTCAATGTGAACTTGAACTCCAGCTCTGCAGTGTGTCCCTGATGGGACCTGGGTTGCCCAGGTCCTCAAAGTCAAGCACCTACCTCTCCTTGAAATCAATGAGTGACACCTGCCACTCTGCCTTTGAAGGGCTCAACCTCCATCTCTCCCTGCATCAGCTGCTTTCTGTGGAGTGGCAGCTGGTAAGTGCTTCGAAACACCCCTGTAGGACACAGAGGATGGATGGGTGGTTGGGTGGTGCGCCAGGATGCCTTCCCGAGAGGTCCTGTCTCATTGGGGTATGTGGACGAGGGGTTCTTCAGCATGTCAGGTCCCTGGTTCTGCACTGGGGCTTGTAGTTGAAGTTACTCTATAAATACTCATGATAATCAATCTCTGCTCCCCCCCCCCCCCCCGCCACAACCGATGCAGAATTTGCAAGATTAAACTGTTATGTTCTGCTTCCCATAAAAACAAGGACACTATAAAATCAGAGAGAGAAAGCATGGTGTCTTTTGATCACACTTGGATGATTTGCACTATTAATTTAGTGGAACTGCACTAATTCCTTTTATAAACCAGGCAAGGTAATTGTCATGGAAATTTTAGGAGTAAACTAAAGTGTTCTGTGAACATTAAATGATTTTGATTCCCTGTGGCAGATTAAGTAGTTTAGTGTGGAACATTAATATTTATAGAGGTTGGTAGTGATAGAATTGATTTTGATGACTAATCCTTGTAGCTTTTAACCATTACAGATATAATTTGCTAGCTGTGTAAATATATGATATCAGTGTATACACAAAATGCTAACATGGTTTGATAAAAAATACCCAACTGTTCTTACACTTTTATTGTTTATTCATTCAACAGTCCCATCTATTTTGCTGTTGCAGTTACCAAAATGGACCTATCTAATTCCAGTGGAAACTATTAGAAAGGTCTGTGACCTTTAACAGCAGCAAAATCTGTTCCAGTGCTAACACTTTCAAGTAACCTTTCTCAGGATAATAATGTACTATGGTTACACTGTGTCTGTCTTGGCATTTAACGGAACTGTTATCTCACCTTTTGAATCTACTATTTAAAAAATGCAGAAAAAAAACCCCAAAAAAATTCACCTGAAATTTTGAATTTAAGTTTTTTAATGGATTTTTTTGGATAATGGTTCCATAAAGACGGGGGAAGAAATAAATCACAGCCTTTTAACATGTTCTAACAAAGGTACATATTCCTTATCATCCACTTACTAGTTGTACTTAACTTTTAAGCTTCCTAGGCTTGTTGATGTGCAGGATCTACAGTTTACTTCCCAGTGAACTTGAAAATTCAGAGGCTTTTGTCAATTTAGTTACATTGTGTATTTTGAACTTCTTTCATGTGCTGATGTTTTAGCTTTTAATTAATCTAATCGTGCAACTGACTTATGGCCCATATTACATCCACTTTATTTAAAATGTTTAGCCCCAGACATCTGCTAATAATATATCTAGCTTTTTCATAAAGGTGGATCTTTAGTGACTTCAGCACATGAGTCCTCTTGAAAGATAATTGGAGATACTCTCTGGAGTCCTCTAGACCTTTTCAAACCTCACCCAAATTATTAAATATTTCCTAGACAAACGTGGTGCATTAGAATAGCTCCCTTGTTCATAGAGATTGGAGAGCTGCTCAGAAGAAAATGTCCCCTTGAGGACCTTCAGAATATTTATTCTGCTGTAGTGGCCAAATCTTAGGGAGAATAATTTTTAAATCAAGTTCTCCCTACAAAGAGTTTCTCTGTGGTTTTAACCAGAAACTATGTTTGTTTTGTTGTGCGTTTACTCGCTCATTTCAGTCCAGAAATACAAATTTGATTGTTACTATGTGCAGGACGCATTGCTGGGCCACTGAACAGAAAGTCAGAATATGTGGAGCATACTGCACCCTGCTCTTCTCTGTCCTCTTGTTCTTCTGGTGCGTTCACAGCTCCATTTTTGGCAGCAGTGGCTGGAATAGAAAACTTCTCCTTTTTTCTTTTCCCTCCTGTCCTGCAGCTCTTCGAGATGATGGGTCTGTGGAATTCAGGCTGAGGGACGCACACACAAAACAGTCATATGTTGCAGAGTAAGGGAAATGCAGAACAAATTGGCAACCTAAGAGGTCGCTCATTTTTTGGTTTAAATTTTTTCCTCCCCTTTGTGCACTGTATAATAGAGAAAGTACTGCCTGGAGAACAGGAGGCTTGGAGGGTAAATTGGCGGAGATGAAAACTGGATTATAACAACAGTGATTTTGTTTCTGTTCAACCTTATCTTAACAGGGTGCTTTCTGAGTATTACATTACCAAAGATTGCATATAGAGTTGTACATATGTCTCTTGTTAACAAGCAAGGTAAAGCTTGTCCAGCCGAGTCCTGTGCAATCTGCTGTGGGTTTTGTTGGATCTGGAGGTCCCAAGAACTACGTGACACATTCCTGAGTGCTGATTACTGGCACCTTTGTCTGCAGGCTAATTACAGATACAGAGACGGAGGGAACGTGGGCCAAAACCAGGGAAGAGAAGCCCCCGCGCAGCTGAAGCCTGAGCTGAGTCTGCGCATCGCACATCTGCGGTGGGATGCTGCCATGTGGCAGGAGCAGGCAAGGAGGGTGATGCACTTGCCATGGGCATCTCTCATTGTGGCTGTCCCTTCTCACCAGCCTGCCAGGACTTGCACAGGAGAGACATCCAACAGGAGCTGGTGCTGGATGACATTTGACAATGTTCAATGTCGGTATCTTTCTTCACTTCTACAGTTTCACAATTCTCCAAAATTGGAGAACCTCATCCTCAGTTATAGCAGTTTAGAGGTGAGGATGGATACCAAATGCATATGGGGAGAAAATATAATGCCCAGCCTGAAGCAGAAAGCGTCTGAATGGTGTCCCTCCATGTCAAGGGTTTTCTTTTCAGTTAATTTTTTTTTTTTTTTTTATATAATAGGTTTTATGTTTTTTGAAAACAAGGCCAAGATATTCTTGTTTTTTAAGGATCCAGATTGTGTGGCTGTTGAAGTTCTAACACTTCATAATCCTGTTCTTTTTTAACTGGATCCCTGTTCAAATTATACCTCTTAAAAGTATACGAGGGTCTCGCCCCCTGAGTGGTAAAGTCACAGGGCCACAGAGCATGTTGGATTTAAAGCCCACCTAGCAAAGTAGTTCAATCCATAGAAGATAACCCAGTTGTAAGGCATTTGTACTTTCTTCTATGAGAATAATGCAACAGCAGATTGAAGTACTCAATATTCTGGGTTTTGCATTTTCTGTGAAAACCAGATACCAATGGAAGAATTCACTTTATGCTAAAAAAACCCTTCATTTTTCTGTTACGTAAATAAATGCAAAAGTGAAAATTTTCACCTGGCTCTGATAAGGAGGCAGTTTTTGACTGTTACCAGCGCTTACATTGCCAATACACTAGTTTTTCAGAGCATCCTCAATAGATTGCCTAGCTCTTTAGTGGCCGTTAATGAAAGTGTGGCAAATTAAGCTTTCCTTGGCTCTTTTCAGGAGGCAACCCCTCCCCCCCCATTTAAGCTCCTTTTGTTTTGAAGTTCTTATCTCCTTTGGACCACAATTTCCTCTTCTAAAGCTTAATTGACATAATTTGCAGCTGTACTCTAGACATAAAACCCATGTGTGCTGTGTAGAAGGGGGTGAATGCACCAACAGCCTCAGCGAGCGGAGGGACGTTGTTCGTGTGGTGCTGGAGGCTCCAGCCAAGGGGAGTTGGTTGGAGGCCGGAGGAGGTGCCGTTCCCTTGCACCGCCACCTTTCCGAGGGATGTGTGTGGGAAGACATCAAGGCACCTCCCACGTGGTACCAGAAGCAGGCCTCGTGCTGCACGAAGGCAGCTATGGGGGAACCCGGGGCTCCCCCAAAACGGTGCTGGCGTGCCCAGGGGTGTAGTCTGAGCAGGGTGTGAGGGTGGAGGACATGGCCTGATGGGAGGCTGCTCAATCCCTGTCACCAGCCTCAGCGCAGGCCTCGTTTGGGGCAGCTGACAGGCCAGCCTCACCCTGTTAGGACAGATTTGTGCTTTTGCTCCAGCTGTAGACGGTTCAGAAAGGACCATCCATGAAATTTTGCTGGTGATGGGATGATTCCTCTAAAATCCTTTCAACTTGCTTTTACAAAACCTGACATCTTGTCTTGGTTTTGTCTTGACATACTGTTGGGTGCAAATATAGGTGCATTAAAACTTGTTGAATTTTTCCTCTTTTTCTGAACACTAAAGTTATTGAAGCCTTTTTGCACAGAATCACTTTGGTAGGAATAGGACTTGTGTAACACCACAGCCTAAATTTAAAGAAGTGTCAGGGAGGCATCATCTTTGACAGCCGCTCAAGAGCTTAGTGCTGTGTGTTTTGCTGCTTGTCTGGGGGAACAAGTACAAGCATCATTGTGCCCCATGAGTGCAAAGATAGGCGCAGGGTTTATTGCCTTTCAGCTGCTTTCTCTGGAGCCCATTGTTAAAATTTTTCTTTCAAACATTCTGGTGAGATACTGGTGAAGAGGAGGGAGTCGTTTGAGGGGATATGGAAGAGGAATAGTCTCAGAAAGCCAGTGAGGATGAATTGGGCCAAATGCCATATCTACTAAAAATCTCTGTTTCCGTGTGTGTATAGTTCATGTCAGTCTAATGGAGTAAACTAAAGTGAGCGCCTGTAGGTGACAGTTCAGGGTAATCCTTTATAGCTATTTTTACTCACCGTGTTCTTGAGAGCAGAATTGCTTGGGGTTCCTTACTGATGTGATCCTTTCCTTCTTTACTAGTCTCTTGGAAACAGGTGTTTTTCTTCAAATTAGCTGTTTTTCCTTACTACTGCTCCCTTACGGTCCTTTCTTTCCTGTTGAACCCTTCAGCAAGGCATTACAAATGTCATGGTGCTTAGGGTGTGCTCTGTCATCCTTGTATTGGACACTTATCCTGCGCTACTCTGCCTTTCACCCAAGATACTAAGAGAGGCACTGGCTAAGGGAAGATGTAACCCAGGTATAAGATTCAAAACTACTCTTAACAGAAGTACAGGAGAGAAAAGTGTAGAGGAAAATCAGTCTAAATGGCATGATTACACCAATACAAGTGTGTCTCGGCACTTGTGAATGTAGCCAGTCCATTTAATGACAGGACCATTCAGTCATTGCATTCAGAAGAAGATTATTTCTTTCTGCCTTATCTACTGAAAGCCCCTATCTTCGTTGCTGTCTTTGTGACCTTGCGTTTGTGGAGTGCATAGGTATGCAGATAAATCTGAGCGTATATGTTATCTAGCTGGAGGCATTGGCAGCGGAGGTGGGCAAAGTCCTGATCTGAATTGGGTGACGTTTCAGTAATGAAGTGGGAAGACCATTTACTTCCACAGTGAGGAGCAGAGCATTTTGGGAGCTCTAGTGAAGATGATGTTTGGGCATTTCAGTGTCTGTGCTGGTGTTAGTGAGGGATTTGATGATGCAGACCAAGTTTTATAGTCATGCTTACACTGATTAGCACTTCTTGGGAAGTCCACAGGCTGTTTTATGAAGTGCAACTTGGCAGCCATGGGTGGGTTCGTGAGGTGCGATGTGCATGTACAGTGCAGTGCGAGCGACGGCGGTGAGGTAACAGGGTGGGTTCCTGGGACTGTGGCACAGAAAAATGCTTCACCCTCACTTGCAGTAACACTTTGTGAAATATTTCAGCAATCAAAATGATTTTATTACGTGTTGTATACATTAGGTATTTGCCAATGTTTTATGTAGAAGGAATGGAATACACTGGAGCAGGTTTCCCAGAGAGGTGGTAGATGCCCCATCCCTGGAAACATTCAAGGTCAGGCTGGACGGGACTCTTAGCAACCTGATCCAGTTGAAGATGTCCCTGCTCATTGCAGGGGAGGGTTCGACTGGATGACCTTGAAAGGTCCCTTCCAACGCAAACTATTCTATGATTGTATAATTTAGACATTTCCTCCAGGAAGTCAGGATCTGTAAGAGCTGGAAAAGGTAGGACAGGCTTTTGGGAAACACAGAAAAGGAAAAGTAATGTGACTGTTGCTTCTCCTTTCTTACTAATTTCTGCATTTCTGCAGAGAGTGATGGAAAACTTCTGCAGAAGTTCTGAAGAAGACTTCTGAAGAAACTAATACAGAGAGACTAGAAAGACTTGTCCTAGGAAAATGAATGTGATTATGAAGATACTTGCTATTTTACCATATTGGAAGAGAAAAAGAAAAATCTTCTCATGATTTTCTGCAATGTTATGTGTTTGTTTCCATAGCACTCTTCAAACCTGAAGAGTAAATGTCAAAAAATGGGCATATGTAAGACCATCTAACATGTACAATTTGAAAGCTAAGAAGAAAACACACAACAAAATCCTATTAGAATATGTTAGATAAACACTCAGTTATCTCAAGTGGGTCTTGTGGATGTTTATCAATTTCCTTGTTTTTGTGGTGTTGAGGAAATACACCTTTTGGTTTATGCAGCTAATTCAGCAATGTCCAATGTAAACCTACAGAGGATGCTTCCCAGTCCTTTGCAGCTGTAACAACCTCTGTTCTGTGCCCTGGTTAGGAGCCGTGGGGAGCCTCTTTGTTCAGTTCAGACAACTGCTGGGTAAATTCGCTGCCTGACAAAGGCAGCAGCAGAACAAACTTCTTTCAAAAATACAGATTCGTTACAAATTTTAGGAAGTGCCTCCTCTTTCTAACAAAAAACAGTTTAACCTTGAGAAGGCAGTGTGTGCCAAAATTTTAATGTTGGAGGAAAGATTTGCTAACTTCATCATTCCAAGCTGCACGGTATCTGTAAGGAGTTTCCTTCTGTTTTAGGGGAATCAAGATCTCTTCTGCAATCTGGGTTTGGCAAAATAATTCCTTATCTGTCGCGTGCTATATGCCTGGGCAGCATTTTATGAAAACATGGCTCTGAACCTACCTGAGAGACCAGTCATACTTGCCAAGCCACAAAACGGGTGACAGATGAACGATGAAATAAAAGCCCGAGCAACACCATCCGTTGTTTGAGAGGGACAGCGCGATGGAGTCAGGTGTGCACGTATGGGAATGCTTTGTTATCCGGGGGCTGCTCTGCCAGGGCAGCAATAGGCTGGTGAGGAAGCAGCATAGATGTGTTATTTATATTTGAGGAAAAGAGTGTTATAAATCTGTCCGCCATGAAGTGCAAGTGTGCCATCAGTTGCCATCATTCAGCATCATAGCAGGACACTGTATGCGGTAAATGTTGTCGACGGAGGCTTTCCTGCTTTGGTGAAGGTGGCATCCATGATCTGTCAACCACCTCTTCCAGACACCCTCTGTATGAGGCATCCAAAAGCCCAGGTGAAGGGTAACTGCCTTCTTTTGGGAAAAAGAGAAAAAAAAAATTAGCTAGTGATTACCAGCTTCAGAGATTGAAGTTTTTATAACTGCCCTGAACTGTTGTAAGTCGACCCTCTCCCCCAAAACAAGCAGTAAGAGTAAACAACTGGCCAGTGTGCCGGATGTGTTCCCCGATATGCCTGCAATAGGCAGAAAGCAGGCTGCCTTGGGCTGACTGTTACAAGGCAGAATGTAAATAATTTTTCTCAGATTATTCTCAGAATAATTTCTCATTATTCTCTGAAATGCAGAAGCTCCAAATACATTCACTTGCTTTGAGAGAGGGTGACAAAGAGTAATTGCAGAGGCACTGCGAATTCCCTGGCTTGTCCAGTATGTCTTAAAATTCCCTTTTCTTGGTAATGTCATCTCGTACCCTGGGACCGCCTTCTTTGGGGGACAGTGTGCCTCAATGGGGACATGCAGGAAAAGTTACCAGGCACTTTGGCAAAAGGTGCCCTCAGATACCACTGCGAATGGAGACTGTAGCTCTACAATATGCACATAGTTCAGTAGGGCAAAGTAGTTTAGTTACAGAAAACCAACAATAACTCATCTGCCTTTTCTAAGTCAGTTTCAGGTAATCTTGTTTTATGTCCCATCTTTCAGCTCAGACAAGTAGTTTAGCCAAGGGAAAAGAAAATCCTCTTTTTCTTTTATTTGAACTATCCTGAGGTATTGACACTTAGAATTTTATTCATCTAGTATCAAACCACAGCAAAAAGCCAGAACAAAATGACTTTAGTATTCCAGCCCTCATGTTGTAGCAAAAATATCAAAGTCACAGGAAGGAGAGTATTCTAGTTATTTCTGTGATGTCCTCATATCCCCCAAGCCTCTGCTGCAGCGCTTTACAGCTGCAAAGACCTGCATTTGGAAAGTTTGGAAATTGCAGATTTTTGCAGAGAAGTGGCAAATCCCTCAAGTGAAGCCATGTTCAACCTCCTTTCTAAGTGATGTTTTAAAAATCATTACAATTCTAATTAACTAGCATATTCTTTTTATGCTTTTGTGTCAGCAAGTGCAGTATGCAAATTGGCAGGCACAGTGGAATAAAGTCAATTTTAATATGTCACCCAGAGGATAAAGTCGGCTTCAGAGTCTCATTGGGCAAGGTTGCTAAGACTGACTGTTTCATGGACCACACAACAATATATTTGTTTGTATTTTCTTTATGCCCCCCAAATGAAAATCTCTACTGCAGAAACACAGTAAGTGCAGTAAACAACAACCACTCTTGCTTCCTTTCACCCCAAAAGTAAGGTTAACAAAGCCTGGGAAATTGCTTGAACCAGATGGCAACGATTGAATTGCAGAAGCATAAACCCTTCCCGTGTAATGTCTTCCCTTTCCCCGAGCAGACAGTGGCTGCGTGTCCTTCGGTCGTTCTTTCAGCGCAGAACCACAGCCTGTTGTTAATCATTTCCTGAAGACTAAGGAGTATCCCTCACTTCAAAACCAAAACAAATGTGAAATAAAGGGAGTTGAGTGTGTGTGCGTAACACCTGTGTTACTCCTCCCATTTAGCATGCCCCGAGAGCTGCTTTGGTTCTTTGAGAAGAAAACCAAAAGCAACCTAAAGAAGTGGTTAGTCTGGCTTTGCTTGGCATTTAATTATTTCTGTAATAAATATTTATATGCTTCTCCAATACACAGATATCATCTTTACATTGTATTAAGTGGCAAGACAATCAATATTTAATTTTATGCAAGCCCTAAGCAAAACATGATGTTAATGAAGTTTACATTCTTGCCAGATAGCCATAGGGGATTAGCACTTGTATTTTAGCCAGTGTAATGAATTGGTATCTTGTAGACCTGGTTAGTTTCTAATAATTTGCTGCAGTTTAAGCAGCTCTTTAAGATGGAGAGACATGGTTTACAGTCCTTTAAATATAAAAGCAGAAGAAATCTAATGGAATTTTACATTTTTTATTATTTATCATTGTGAGATATATATTTTTTTAAACAGATGCGATGTGCGTTCTTCTGAAAATGGTGATTTTTCCAGAGGGTGTATGCTGCCTCCCCTCCTCTTCCCCCACGCGTGGAAATGATTGATGGATATTTCAAACAGCTTCAACCAAACATGTAACAATGTCATTTATTAATATAAGCGCAACAGGGAGGCTGAGCCTTGGTGATCTTCAGGACAGGGTTTAATCCATTAATAGACTCCACCTAATCTCCCTTGCCGTAATTCCAGCAGGTGAGCCGATCCTCAGTGTTTACCTTGCCCTCTCCCGACGCGAGCATCCTGCTTGACCGCCTGCGGGGATCGCACCGGGCGCAGCAGCCACCCTCCCCCAGCGGGGACCGGCTGTGCTCCCCGTCCTCCGCACTGACCGGCTGAGGGCGTGGGGGGGGAAAGGGGTCCCCTCCTAGCTGCAGGTCCCCTGTGGGGTACGAGGCCTCCAGATCTGCAGCGGAGGTTTCTGCTGTTCGGCCAACAAGCCCCCTGCATGTGCAAAGAGGGTTCCCGAAAACCAGGGGGCAATGCAGAGGTGCTGAACCACACCGGCTGGAGATCATTTGTTTTCTTACAGAAGCCCTTTGCCTCCCCTCCTCGCCTTACTCATGTTGGGTAACGAAGAAGTCCGTGTTGGTGAGGTCAGAAGTACAAAAGAGCTTGATGTAAGGATTGGAGGGAGATAAAAAGATGGAGAGAACTGAAATAATGTGACAGCTACAGGAGCTGTAAGGGAAAGGCGATTGAGGTTCTGAAGTGTGATGAGGGAGGGGGTATTCTCTGTGTCCAGCGGGGCAGGAGGGCTTGGTAACCTGGTTTTGCGTTTCTCTTCTTATGAAAAGAACATCAGAAATGAGCTTGACTTGCCATAATTTTTGGTATGGCTAGATGGTATTTATTACTAAGAATCTGTACCTGTAATCACTGGCAATTTATGGAAAGAAAACAAAAGTTTTCACCCCAGTTTAGCCATCCAGGCTTGAAAAACAAGTTCCATTTTAGTGAGAGTCCAAGCGTGAAAATCTGAAGCTGTTTCCTTACTTACCATGTTATTTCTTATAGATAAATTATTATTTTTAAAATTATATTTCTTCAAACATGCTCATCAGAGTTAAGCTGCAGCCCTGCCGTGTGCTAACGCCTGAAGGGTGTAAGCGATGCTGTGCAGCCAGGTTCTGCAAGGGTTCCTTTAATCTGCAAAGAATGATCTGAAAAAGTTAACGAAATGGTAAATAAAGCTGACCTGGACGCTGTAACTAATTTGGATATTCAAAATTGAAGCCTCCCTTAAAAGAAGCTATTCTGGAAGATAAATAACCACAGGGGAAGGAGGCAATTTAGCTAGAAACTAGGAATTAGTTTTGTGATGTGCAGAGTAGAGAGCCAATGTAAGCACAGACCAAGTTCTGGAGATGTTAAGTACGTGATTGCAGGTGGGTCCACAGCCAGGGCTGACACAGCCTGACCTGAGAGAGATCTGAAAAGATCTCTCTGAAAGAGACTTGAATATATGGCTGAGCAAGAGTGTGTAATGAATTAGCAGGTGCATGGCGTGCAGGGTGTTTTTATCCTGGAAGTAGAAGAGCAGAGATATCTTGATTAAAAAGAGAAGGAAAAAAAAAATCCATTCTTCAGTCTGACCAGTCAGATTCCTTCTGCCAAAGTGAAATTAAAATATTGTATAAAAGGAGTTGTTTGAAGTCACAAGTATAAGAGGCCTGGTCTGGTATTCTTCCTCACAGCGAGTTCCCTGGTCAAATATCTAAACCTTAGATTGGTTATGGTAATGATATGATCACCAGTAACACTGCGTTGGTGCAGACTGAGATAACAACCCTAGCTGAAGCTCACAACTTGAAAGATCATGATGGGTGTTAGGAAATAGTTTTCTCTTTTGTGTTCAGCTCAGCACCAGATGTTTAATTGGATACTTTTGCTTTCTGTAGAAACGTAGATGGGGCCACAGTGAGTTGCAAGATACCCAGTTAGATGGACCAATTATCTTCTATAGCAAATTTTATATTCCTATCCACAGTTTTGCATGTTTTGTGTATTCTTGTGTAGGTCTCCTGCCCAGATTATGGTACGGCGATGACGTGAGTCCACATCTTCCACTTTATATTTTTTCCTTCTCAGAAAGCTTTCTTTCAAAGGCCTTTTAGATTGCTAGATCCTTTATTTCTCCTTTCTGGCCTCTGCCCTGATATATGCTATCAGGTTTCCCAGATTGCTCTGGCTTTGTACTCTGGCAGCGTCGCTCCGCTTGTATCCGCCGCCTGTCATCTTTTCATCAGGGAGTCCAGCCTCTGCTTCCTCCAGTGTTTTGTCCCAACACGTCTTGTCATTCCTCCATAATGACAGCAGCTTTTTTTCATGTTTCTTTTTACTTCTGGCTCCATTCAGTGCTTGTGATCCAGCCAGTGTGAAAGCACTTGCCCTTTCTTTGATCCCAGTGTGTTCCCTGGAAGTGTCCTTACCTGCCTCTGCTGCATGGGATCTCAGTTCGCGTCCTTCGTTTCGCTGTTGAAAGCCTTGTTCACCGGTTAACAATAGTCCGGGGTCACAGCTGGAGCTGTAGCTTGGTGCATTGGCTGGCTGATTTTCCTCTCTCTTGTTTTCCCTGCCTGCCCTCGACCTTCCTTGGTTCTGGCTTCCTTGGTTTAAGTTGAGAAAGGGATTTCTTGTCATGTCTCCCTGGTCTGGATCACAGACTCCTGTGTAGCAGTTGAAGTTAAGAAGTCCACATTTGCAAACGGCAGTATTTTAAATGATGTAATTTTTTTTTTTTTTTTTTTTAAATAAAGACCACTGTGGAGACTACTTCTTTTGTTAGGACTTCTCATCTTTCATGATCCAGTTCTTGGTGTTACTTGTATTTCCTTAGGCCATCTCTGTAGAATAAGCCAGTTCAGTTCCTGTGCTAAAGGCAGAATTCTGTATCTTTCCGTTTCACAGCTTGTGTTATTTCAGTAGCAGGTTTTAACAAGGCAAATTAAATTAGAAAAATCCAAGTGTTTTAATCAGGGTAGTTTTCTTAATTTAGGTTTAGAAATTTGGTAAATAACTTAAAAATCCCAGATTGACTCTTACCTTTTTGTGCTGTTATTTGGTTTATTTTTATTACATAGAGAAAGAAATGTCAGTATATTTCTAGTTATGCCCTGAATCAGGAGAGGAGACAGAACTCAACCCATTGAACATGTTTTTAAATGCTATCCGAGTTTAAAGCTGTAGTCAGTTCTATTTCAGATTTTGTGCGTGTCCCTAGCTCGGTTGCATAGGCTGCAGGAGAATGCACTGCTAAAAAATGAAAATAATATTTTTCACCCTTTTTTGGCATAGGTTTGGGAGGAATTAGTCCAAGATTCAGGTTTCCTATATATGATTTTGAATTCTAAGGATCCCTTTAATGACATTTACATAAATCTGATTGTCTGTGTATGGCCTCTACTCAGCTTGCTTTTGACAGTATCTGTGGTGATTATGGCCCATATTAAATACAGCCACAGTGACCCAGCTCTCATTTTCTTTGAGTCTTGGATCAGGACCCCATGTGGAAACGAGCCCAGACCCTTCCCCGCTGAGATGGAAGTGCAGCTACATTGCGGCTCAGTCTCCAGCTTGATGGGAGGAGCTGGCTGTGGTGTGGGGTTCTGGCTCCAGGCTGCAACCCAGATCCTTCCCTGTTCCCCCCAAAACCCCAAGTTAGGGTGTTTCTGCGGGGGTTTCTCTGCCGGAAGGCTTCACCATGCTGTCTGAATACCGTCCCACCACACCTTACCTCTTTGGTCCATGGAGCTCCAGTAGTTGCCTTGAGCAACTGTGAGCTCTGCCTTGGCAGCGGATTTTGCTCTAACGCATTCTGCATTCGCTTGTACACGTGCAACCTTATTGATTCACACTTGTTTGTGATGCTCTGTCCTGTTAAAAATATGATTTATATTGTTTATATGTGGTTGAGTTATCTAGGGAAGCTGTAGTTAGACCTTTTATAACACATCCCTGGGAGGCTTTGCTTCTGTCAGATTTTTGGTGCTATTTTAGGGTCTTTGTGCTATTTTCGGTGACTTTTCATTTACTGTGGGAATCCTGTTTTGGAATTAACTAGATGTTTCAGCAGTTTGTGGGATTTCCAAGAAAAGTTGTATTATCTTTTTTTGTATCATATGTCTTCCCTACAATTGTGGTTTCATAGTCTTCCAAATTAATTATGTATGGACTTTGTATAAGTTTAGGTTTTAGAAAAATTAAACATTTTGACTGCTGTCTGTAGTACATTGGTATCCTATATTAGTAGTAATGAGTCAGTAACAGTTTTGAGGGAATCAACATGACTAATATTTAACTTAAATAGCTCTTTTTTGTTGTTTGTTTTAAATATTTTATTCTTATATGACCATTGTTTCATTTTGTCTGTTAGGGGTTTGTTCAGAAAACTTAAGCACAATAACTGCTTGCTTACAGTAATGGAAGGTAGCTGCAGTTGTTTTAAGTAGCATGCAGTTCTTTGTGTTATATTTGGGAAAAGCATGTTTTTGTTTTTGCCTGGGTGAGTAGAAAGCCAAGTGAGTATTTTCAGTTTTATCAGGGGCAGTCAGTGGGTTTTTAAATAGGAACCAAAATTTAGGATGTTCCTTTTTCATTTATAATTCTTAAGGCTTTGGAACCAAAATCTGAGTTGCTTTAAATTCATGTAGTATTGTCAAAGTCAGTGGATTTGCTGAGATTTGTACCAGCTGTAGATGTGGCTCTGTGTCTTTTGATAGCAGTGGAAATCATTAAAAAGAAGAAGGAAAAAGCCTTGTTTTTTTCCTACAGATACGAGCACTTTTCTCAATTAGAAAGAAACCTCCGCTTGTTGGCTCCAAGTGCTAGCATGTCTGCACATCGAGCAATCTCAGACCGTTCCTTGCTTCCTCCAGCAAAGAGTTTAATCACCCTCCCAGGGTGGTGCTTCGTTGCTCTGTTTAATGAGTTGGTCAGGAGAGAGTTCACAAAAGAGGAGCTAGTGGAAGAGTTGGGCACTTGCATAGGCTGGTCGGTCAAGCTCTGCTCAATAAGAGGTTGATTAAATAAACTTTTATTATTCACCAGCTTGCTGACCCCACACCGTCTTTCGCTTCTCACCCAGTGGGGCAATGCATGACATTAGAAATTCAGCAAGAAGGGCAAAGGAGTGGAAACCCACCAGGATTTACTACTTTTGCTATGCTCTTGTGCTGGTTAGGGCTGGAAAGGACATGTGTTAGGGCAGGTTAAGAGGTTATTTCCATGATGAGCTTATGCAGTAGACACATGTAACCGACGCTACTACGATAAACATAAAATACTGCTCATTGTGGTATGGGTTCGATATTTGTATTGTATTAATGTAGCTTCAATTTCTGCATCTGTGTCCCTGATACGTGAGGCTGTAGGGTAGGAAGAGGATTTAAAATCAGTGCATGTTTAAATGAAAGGTTAAAACTCCTGATAAGAATTGTTTTACCCAGGCCTGTTGGCTTGCAACAGGTCCTCTGAGAGGTTTGATCAGCGTGGCTGAGGGGTTTCTCTCCCTGCAAATGCAGCGGACGTTGTCTTCCTGGGCAGCGGGGATGGGTGAGGGCACCCAGAGAAGTCATGAGGACTCAGTAGAGAGGGAGAGAGCCGGTGAGGCAGCAGCTCCTCAGCAGGCTGGGGAATTGCCAGGAAGGGCGACTGCCTCCCCAGTGTGTCTGCGGCATTGAGGAGAGCAGGGATGGGACATGGGGAACGTGTGCTCACTGCATGTGTTTTGTGGATGCACAGGGAAGGCTGTGTCTGGCTTGTGCCATCTGTTTTTCACCCAAACTGAAACGGTTCAGGAAGACCCAAATAATGGGTGGCCCCTTGTGTGGAAGAGACAACCTAGCGTTGGTGTTCATGCTTCCTTGATGAAGACCGGTCCCATGGTTGTGCTTGAGTCTCATCACGCATGTTACCCATGTGTAATGGGCATGGCCATAGTGCTTGCGGCATTTTGGTAGCCGGCATTTTAACGAAGTTTAGTTTAAAAAAACCACCACAAAACCACAACTCTCTTTTTAAATCCCACGATGTGGCAGCTGTCATCCTGTGACAATGCCTTTCACCTTGCCTGTCTCCCTTTACAGGAAGCCCGCCGACCCATGGAGTCGTCGTGTAGGTATTGCTGGCATAATTTATCCTGTCCCACATGCAGTGAGGAATTCATCATCAGAAAAGCGGACTCTTACATATTTCTGAAGTGTCAGTTTGACAGAAGTACTGACAGCTGGCGTCCTTCCAACAGACCAGTAATTGCTTAACTGTGAAAAATGGCAGAAGATAGACAAATGTATTGGAAAAAGAAAATCTCTAAAATACAGAAGTGGTGCTAATGTGATATAATTCATAACTGGTTGCTGTTACAAAGAGTCACCTTCAAGCATTTGGGTCTATTCTCCTTTCTTCTCTGGCAAGTAATTTACTTGATGACAGGTAGCTCAGCAAAGCTATCTGACTGAAATCAGATGGTTTCTTACCTTGTTTGGTCTTTGTCCGCCTTCTCTTGCCCATATTTTGAGAGTAGGATGGGGCTGACTGGACTAAATGCATTTTACAAATGCTTTTGTCAGGTTACAGAAGAGCAGATATGAAACATTCATTTCTACTGAGGTTGAAGTGGGATTTTAAATATTTAAAGAAGTAATTTATGTAAAGGGAATTCCTACTGCTTCGTAAAATGATCATTTCTCATAATTTGGGTTTGGATACCCATATTCAATTAATCTAAAATTTCTATTGCTTTCGTCTTGCTCCTTTCACATTAGCCTTTTATATTAAAATGTGTTCTCAATACATGCCAGCAGGCCTGTATTTTAAGCTAATTATGATTGTCATCCTTATCATACTTGATTACTTTTTCCCAAGGACAGAAATTGTTGGGCAAGTGGCATGGGGGTGGAAAATGGAGCTCTGAGCCAACGAATGTAATGATGACAGAACTGGGACACATTACCTGGTCACTAAAATGATTCAGACCACTTGCAGATGAATTGTTTCCCTTGTTAATTCATGCAAATGTGACCTGGAGGTTAAAGGAATTGATCTTGAGATCGGGAGGTCTCTGTTTTATTTCCAGCTCAGTCACCAGTTTGCTTTCTGACCTTCAGCAAGTCATGACTGTGTCAATGCACTTGCATTGATTTTTCAACTCATATGCATGATGTGAAGTGAGTACTTCAATATACTGCTGGATTTGGGCTGAAGTGGTATGCCCAAGGTTACACTGTGAGGGAACCAAAAGTAGAGACCAGAAGTGGACTCCAGTGGGAGGTATAAACTGTGGGGCACCTTTGCTTCCTGGGCAAGAATTTTGGCCCAAGACTCAAGGCCATTGACTTTGAGAAGTGCATGTTCAGATTTAAGAACAGGGCACAAGGTATATGATAATGATGTGGAGAAAAACTATCATGGGATTAGGCATTTCTCAAGCTGGGTGGGTTAGCTCTTGCTAAATAAATAAGACCTGTTCTATAGGAATTTTAAATGCAGACTAATAATAACAAATAATTTTTTTTCAGTAGGGAACCTAAAGTCTGAATTTGTTTGCTGAAGCTGTTCTTGAATGCTCAATTTCAGATGTGGTATGTTTCATCATCAGCTGTATTCTTTTGGTTTAAATACTGGCTATTTTGCAGTTTAGTAACTAAAAAATTCTTCAGGCCAAGAGTAAGAGTTGTTGAAGTCGCTCAGTGGAGGGAAGGAAGGTGAGAAGTAGGCAGCGCTGAGTAACATGAGTAGTTGTTCTGTGTATAAATTTGAGAAAGACAGTAGATGTTGCTGCTCTTGCTGCTACCTGAAAAAAATCTGTAGTTTTTCTCTTTGCTTCGAAGTGAAATTCAGATTTTACACATGGAAAATTAATCTGACCTCCCAGTGACTAGTTTACTTCTGTCTTCCGTACGGATATAATCCTCAACAGCATCTTTTACCCTAGTGACATTGTTAACTCTATTCTGGTTCTTCCCCCATGCTTTTTTGGCCCAGACCCAGGCCTTTGCTGCAATGGGGGTATTTTTCTCTCCATTGCTGAGAGCAGACTGGTCGATGTTTGCAGAGAAGACAACGCAGTGTGACGGCAGTGGTACCAGCGGTCTTGGCTCGCCCCGTCCTGCCCGGCAGAGCGTCCTGCTCTCCTCGCTGTCCCGTCCCGACACCCCACGCTCACTCTGTAAGGAGACTTCTCCATGCCCTGCTGCATGATCTGGAAAGTCCGGTTTGGCCTGAACCCAGCCGACTCGGAGCTGTCATCGCTGCACAGAAAGTGACAGTGAAGTTGGCTTGCGGCCGTGCTCTCCTTGCCTCAGAATCCTCCGTCGCTCTCTGCTTTCCCCTGGAAGGGCTCTGCGGTGTGCAGGGCGGCGGGGGGAGCCAGCTGGGTGTCTGGGCGACCCGTGTCGCTGTTCCCTCTTGCCCGGGGCTGTGTTTTACAGGCTGTGTCTGCCTGCGGGACCCCAGCCACCCAGCAGCACGGCTTCTCCGCCTGCCTCCCTTCAGCTGGGTGCTCCTTCTCGCTGCGGAGCACGGGCAGCAGCCTGCATCGGGATAGGTGGGTGGTTCATAAAGGACCGTGCTTTTATTTTTATCCAGTGTAGCCAAGGCATTGGTAGTATAACTCAAAAGAACAACCTAATAATAAACCCGTGCTTGTGTTCACAGTGTGGGCTGAGTGTCCCTGCTTGGCAGCTCTTCTTGCTGCTGCTCCCTCTTTTGAAGCGGTTTGGATAGACATGGGTTGGTCATGCCTTAGCTGCAGTTAGCAGCGTGGTACCAGCCCAGATTTTAGGAAGCAGCCACAATTCAGGAAAGCTGTTGTGTTCAGTGCTGGATTGTGTCACTTTTATTTTGAATAACCTCCTGGGTGTGACTCTGTGTAAATTCAGTAACACTGGCGCCTGTGTAATGCCAGCAGTGAAGTACAGAATCAGGTAGGAAAGTGGACAAATCTTTCCTGTAAAGGCTGTCATTGAAAAGAGAAAGGTAGTAGAATTTGGTTAGGGTTTTTTTAAGAAACTTTCATTTTTTTGAAGCTTTATAAATTTTTTTTTTAATTTGTGCCAAATAGATGCAGCTTCTTATAAGTATTATTTTTGCTTCATCATTTTCTCCTCATTTTCTTCAATTTTTTAAAACTAACTTTTACTCCATTGCAGAGGAGAAAGATCATGGGAAGGGGAAAGAGGTGATTGAGGGAGGAAGAAGTGTTTGTTCTTGCTGTGTTCTACACTTCTCAAGTCAAACAGTAATGCTGGTTGCTGCGATGTCATATCTGTTAGAAATAAATTGCATCATTAGTGACCATTGCAGGTGGCCTGCAGTTCGTCCCGCTCGTCTCCTCTCAGTGCGATTTGGGGAGCGAGATGTATTTAAGTGCTTGTTTGAGGCATTAGCGCATAGAAGTGATTTCACCAAGTGACAAGTGGTGGGACTGGCTGTCACCCTGCACGTGGTTAGCTTGGCGCCTGGCCTTGATGACTGCTTTTAATGGCTACTTTTTGCTGGGGAGCTGAAAGTCTTCCTTGGGCTTTCATCATTCCCTTCTCATACGGTACTTGACGTTGCCAGTAAAAGACCTTTTGTGTTTCAGACATTTCCCCCCCCCATCAGTCCTGACCTAAGCTTTGCTGGGAGGAGAGGAATGGCATTCCTGGGAGGGAGCTGCGGCTGTGGCAGGAGATTGCAGAGCCCGGGTCAGCGGTACACAGCTCTTCCCGTGTTGTGTCTGGGGAAGAAAAATGCTGTTTGGGTTTGGAAGAACCATTTTGGTCACTCGCTTGTCAATATTAAAGTCTGTCTGAGTATCTTAATCTCTAGTTGAAAGGGAGGGAAGAAGCCTGTGTTTTGCTTTGTCTGCGGTGAACAAACAGATGCTATTTGAAACATGGGAGAAAGGAAATGAAGACTTGAGGTTTCTTCCTTCAATGTTGTCCTTGCAATAAAAAGCCCGATGTAGCTTGTGGACTTTTTGATTAGACAAATAGCGTTGGGAAACCCCTGGTGCTGGAAAGCCTTAGTCATGTGCATAGCTTAACTCTCGTGTTTTGACTGTAAGAAGAGCTAACAGATGAAGGAGAGAAACCCTTATGTTTGTTTGGGACGCGCTGTGCTTTTGTTTTGTTTCCCCTTTTCTCTCCCTGCCCTGTGTGTTTTATTCGGGGTTGACTTGAGGATAAGGATGACTTGACTGCTAGCTATTTTTTGGGGTTGACTTGAGGATAGGGATGATAGCTATTTTTTGAGACAAGCAGGTTGGGATGTGCCCCAACCTGCCCCCAGTCCTGAGCACCATCCGGAGGGAGACCAGAAGATTCAGCTCCCGCCTGGCCATGAGGCGGCTTCTCCGAGGCTTCTTTGCGTGGAATAGGTTGGGAATGCAAAGAAGCCTCAATGCAAAGAACCAGCTCCAGCAGGGACTTTTGAAGCAAAACAGGTCTGGAAAGAGATGGTTGATGCTGTGTTGTCCAACTGAAGATTGGTGTTTAGCAGTAGCTGTCGTGGGGGTAATATTTGGAAAGTTGGATGATGCCTTCAGGGTGTTTTGAAGAAAAAGCCACAAGTGAAATCTTGTGGAGGAGCTCACACCAAATCCCCAAACACCTATTATTCCTAAGAGCTTGAACTTTACCCTAAGACAGTTTATTTGAATTCCAGTACTTAGTAGCATTACTAATATGGTACGAGTTTGGCAAAGAGAGCCTCCTACTTAAAAGGACATTCCTCAGTGAGGCAGGAATTAAATGAGGTCCTCTGAGTGCTGGGGCAGCGGTGGGCTGATGGAGAACATAAGCATTAGGGCTGTTGTCCTCTCTTTGAAGGGAAGTAGCACAGCTGCAACAGAAACATTTAAATTGTCTTGACATTGTAAGCAGAGTGTACAGCAAACCACCCTGTATTTTAATTTCCCCATAGTATAAGGAGGACACAAACGAACATCTGCAGAGCATGGAATTATTCTGTTCATGTGGGAGGATCTAAATAAAATCACTGGTTACCTTCACCCTGCCTTCTTTTTTTATATTGCAATTACCTCAGAGTGATTAGAAGCTCTGATTTTTCAGGTTCACACACATCCTCATCTACAGATGTTGTACCCCTCGTTATTTGTGGGCAATGCAAAACAACAACAAAAAAAGAATATAGCAAAGGTCTTGAGCAGCAAAATTAGTCGGTGCTAGTGGTTTGGATTTGTTTTTTTAAATACGCATATTCAGCTCTCATTTGAAATTAGCACACATTTGGTGGAAGCCACAAATGCAATATAGCAAAAGTGGTTTCTGTAAGGTTAATGACAGTGGGGTTATCATCCTGAGGTTTTCTAATTTTCTTTTCTATTCAGGGTTCCTGTTTCAAGAAAACATTCATAGCTGAGGTAAAGGTGGTCTTCATTTCTAAGGCTGTTTGTATTTGCCTGAAATCTTTGTTTTTCTGACACTAATATTAGCTGGAGCACAGCCTTGGTGGGAAGACAACATTTCTTGTGCATCCTCTCGAAAAGTAACATGTATAGTTTTGGACTCTCTTCCATACTCATGGCCTTTAATTGTGTGAGGGGATGACTGCTCTTCGTTTAAACATTTAGGATAGAGAATTGAAAGTGAGTGTATAAAATGGAAAGGAAAAACTACTGTTTGTTGAGAAACGGGAAAGCACTCAGCAGCATCGCTGCCAAACCTCTCGTCTGATTGTGCTTTCTGCGCCTGTGACAATGCTCCCGACCTCGAACTCTGTCATCTTTCTTAACTGCTTTAACTGCAGGAAAAACAAAGCGCCGAGTAAAAACTATAAATAAAACCAGGCATGCCTCCTGGCTTCTCTGTGCTGTAGCTCTTGGCCTTGTAATTTGCTGGCCTTTCAAGCCTTTTGTTCATTATTTTGCATTTTATGTATTTTAGCTAATGTGGGGCCTCTGGGTGGACAGGGTCTCCTGGGAATAGAGGAAGGGAGTGCGTGGGGTGACAGCCCTGAGCTGGGAGTGGGGCACTGAGATGATGGAAAAAGGGGTGCCAGGCTCAGGGGCGGGATTAAAGCCCTGGAAACCTAGGGGGACGGATGGGAGAGGGCTGTTTTCTGGTTCCTCTTGAGCGACTGAAGCCAAGCCCCCATGCCTTCGGCACCTTTTCTCCCCACCACCCCTTGCCACCTCCTCTGCCCCCTTTGCCACCCCTTGCTCTGGGTTGAGCGGGACCCGGATTTCCTGGCGTGGTGGCTGGGTTAGGGAGCAAGTTGGGGTTTTTCTTGGCTTGTTGCTGTGGGAGAGCAGTGGGAGGGAGCCAGATGGTGGTGGAAGACTAGAAGAGGCGAGGGAAGAGAAATGGTTAGTAGGGAATGAGCTTGAAAGATTGGTAAGGGATGTGTGGGGGCAGCCGCAGAGTGCCAAAGGGAATAGTTTGGGGGGAGAGGATAAAGATTTTGGAAAAATAGAATAGGTTTTGACAGGAAAATATTATGTCAAGAGCTTGATTAAATAGAAGGGTTGAAAAGCCGTGTGTTCTGGAAAAAAAAAGACTATTAAATAAGAAACTACTATTAGACGAAAAATTCACATTGCCATTTTCTCTGAATATTACTTAAGCTTTCAGCCTGGAAACCCTGTAATGAAATAGATAGGAGCAAAATATACAGAATGGAAAGGAGAAACCAAAATGAACTGCCATTTAATTGTTGGATTTGAACAGTAAAGTATGATGCAACATGTTACAACTCTTGAAAATGAAATAATTACAAAATAAAAAAATACCAGCATCTAGTGGTGGGTAAAACACTGGTGTGCTATGTCAACATCAATAATGCATGTATATATTCACTCATGTATGGATGTAACATAGTCAGTCATATCATACCTGCATGAATAGCTGCACATATGCATGCAAATGGTATCTTTCCCAGCTGAATAAAATGCTTGGACTCCTTTGCCTGCTGAGGACTCAAGCAGTCGATCTCAGTAAATCTTCCTTTCACTGTAGACAGTTCAGGTGTGCTTCCCAGCTCATGTAGAAGGACAGAGATCTGTTTGAGTTCATGGAGCTGAGGTGATGCATCTTAGCTTGGAAGGGAGTAATATGTGACAATTCCTTATTGTAAACGTGAAATCAAATGAGGTTTTTTCACTTGTTGGGTTTTATTATTCAACATAGCTTTTATATATGCCTCCTTGGTAATGGCTGATTAATCAAGACAAATAGAGTTTTCAGCATAAGACGTAAGGGTTACCCCAAAAGCAGCAGCCTTCTGAGATTTTTCCCTCCAGGTCAGTCATGTTTGCCATTCAACTCTGTGGCTTGAGAAAGCATCAGTTAAACTGTAATTTTTATTCTGCTTTATATTTTTAAGCTGAAAGTGTAAAGTATTTTCAATTAAAATGCAGTTTTGCTGTTTCAGCTTTCAAAAACTTGTGATAAAATTAACCCACGCAGAGTTGAGAGCAAAGCAAGACTGCAGTATATCACAGAAGCCTTCTCTGCAGCCTTGGAAAGTTAAAGATAGACAACTAACCTAAACATTTTCCATAAGTAAATGTTTTAAGATGAATTCTCCAAGCTGATGACCCTCATTGTTTTAATGATACAATATTTGAATGTCAGAATTACTCCTATATAGGTGCATATGGGAATGAATAAACCAAACGTTAAATTGGTGAGTGAATACGTATCAATCTGGCACAAATAATCCTGATTTAAAAAACATTTGACAGTTTGTAAAAATAGCTGTAACTGGGAAATCATCACTAAGCAGATACATTTCCCCTGGGATCCTTGGGGGACCAGATTTTGGGCTGATGCTAGTTAAATGTTCTAATTTATGATCCAGAACAAAACATAGTCATTTATTGATCAGGTTTACAGAGGATGCAAAAGTTAGGGCAATGATAAATGGAGAGGAGGAAAACAGCAAGTCATTAATACAGAGTTGTGAATACCTAATGACTTGGGTGGCAGCAGGTAGTCTGAATTTTAGTGAGGGTGAGTGTGCAGAGGAATAAAATCTAAGTGATGCTTACTGAGTCGAGGACCCTCTTCTGTTGAAAGGGAGGTCTGAAAAGGGTTTGAGGACGATGGTTCGCTAGCTGGCCTGCCTGCTCCCTGGGCTACAGGAGAGCTAATGCCGCCCGGGCACATGCAAGGGTGGAGCGAAGGGCTGGAGAGGGAAGGTTGCGCTCGCTCGTCATATGGGTCCTGCTGCAGCCTTTGCTGCGGCACTGTGCGATGTGGGGTACCCTGGTTTCAGAAAGTTGTGGTGTTCAGAAGAAAGCAAGAGAAGTGAGGAATTGCCTAGAAAACTTGCCACAGAACGATGGAAAGTTAAGGGGTGCCTTGATCACAACGTATAGGTTCCTGCATAGAGAAGAGAGCTATGGCCATGCACCACAAGATCCAGTGGCTGGAAGGTGAGTCAGTTCAGCTTAGCAGAAGGGTATGTTTGGAGAGGAGAGTTTCCCAAGGTGGATTTTCTGCTCCTGACAAATTTAGAAAGAAGATGAGTTGTCTTTCTGAAAGATGAACTACAGCTTAATTGGGCATTATTTTAGGGAAGCCTTCTGGAAAGGATGCTTTCCTTTTTTTCCTCTCTCTCCTGCTCTTTTTGTCCCTCTCTGCATGAGACCTCACAGGTGAGAGAACAGAATTTGTTTCCTATGGAAAAACCTTTAAGTCCATGGATCTTCCTAGCAGTTTTGGTGTCTGTCTCCTTCAGAGTCATACTGTCAGAGTGATCTTGTATTTTAGATATCAGTCACCAGCTGCAACATTACGAGAAATTTCACAATGCATTTGCAGGCTATTAGTGACTGAAACCAAAACTTATTATTTTGCATGCTAATTATGAAATATTATTACCAATAAAGGTCAGATAGGTATCCAGTATTCTGGAGCCTTGAAATAATGTGAGATTCCTTCATTCCTGTTCATTCCAGAAGAAAGCTACTTTCATAGTGGCATCATATATATTACTATCCCATGCTTTATAGCATATCCATAATATTTGATTTGGAATCAATTTAAAATTTTTAGTCTATCCAGCATCCTATTTGGTAGTCATACCAGAAGATGTGTCATTTGCAACTGCTGCCTGGTTTGGTTCTCCTTTAAATGCTCTCATTGGAAATAAAATCACAGAAAGATCTTTCCCCATTCACTCCTTTTTCCTCCTGGATGTGGATTTGGTGTGCTTGGCCCATCCACTCGGGTATGTGTGAGGCATGGCTGCATTTCCTAGCTGCAGACAAAGTGCATCACAAGGTTTTAACTGAACTCATTCAAATGATGGGAGCAATGGAAGGAGATAGAGGAAGGGAGTAGAACTGCTGAAAGATAAGCGAGCACTGAAAGCTCATACATTCGCCACTCTGAATGGTTTTCTTGTGTTTCTCCTTAAAGAAAGACAGATCCAGAGTGCTCAGTACATCATCCGAGGTTGGCTGTAAAGCTGGGCTCTGTAATGGAAATACAGATTATGCTAACTGAGATGAAGTTTTGTAGTGCTAACGTGTATTTTACTCTTCTGTGTGCTGAAGTGCAGCCTGGGTCTGAGGGAGCTGACAATGTCCTATTCATATGTAAAATGTTTTGAAGGATCTGTGGTTTGGAATATTTCAGAACTGCCGCGTGAGGCGATTCTTACATCTGAAAGCAATATCATCTGTGTACAGCTCGTTGCTAACAGAGAGAGAAGAATGTGTGAAAGCAGCTCCCAGCCTGCGTGTATGGGTGTAGGGATCCTGCTGGAGGAAGGCAGGAGCACTGGAGAGCTTCCACGGTCCGATGGGGCTGGACATGGCCCAGCAGTGCTCTGCGAACCTGGACCTGCCCTGATCATGTCAGCTGAGGCGATAACCAGCTGTTGGAAAAGTGAAAGATCTTGTGAAAAATGAAAAGGAGCCGATTGTGTTTGTGTGCCTTGGGATTACTTGGAGTTTAGAAGTATTAAGTGGAATAAACGCTTGGAATAAGACAGCAAAGCCCAGCTGTGTATTAATTATTAGTCAGGACATTTTGCAAATAGCAAAATCAGGCCTTTACTGTCTGTGGTACTTTTTTCCTTTTATTATCAGCATTTGGCCTTTGCATTGCCAAGGAAGTAGCATCCCTAATTTCTAAGAGCTCATCTGCTTATCCAGCAAGCTGCAGTCATAATCCTCTTTGCCATAATGAGTGACAGCCCTGGAAGTGATTACTGCAGGATTTCATACTTTCTTTCCTGCTTATCAAATTGTTTAGTCCTTCTTTTTTGTAAAGAAAATTATTGTTCATAAATCACACTAAAGTATCAGGAGGATGTGATCACACTAAAAATATCAGGGCCACTGCTTCAGAGGTGGTAAATCTTGGTCCATCTGGGCATGTTGCTAGGACAGAAATGGCTTGTGTTCCTTGATTTCTGTTTGTGTCAGGTCAGGTGTGCATATGTGTGTGTGCAATACTTCTGCCTGAAGTTCAGAGACCAAAAGTTTGAGCCTTTCATTGCTCCGGGTTAAAATGACTGCTGCAGCTCTATTTTCTGTTCTGCTTGGCTTGTGAGAAGACTTGCTGTGTGTTTGAGTTTATCCATAGCAAATATGATTTTGTGTTTCATCTTCAATGCACATCTGTTGAAGAACAGCAAGGAAACAGTAGCTCAAATAGAATGCAGCTGCAGCAGCCGTCGTTTTCATTTTGACTGTGATTCAAGATAAATGCTTTTAAAATTACAGCTTTCTAAAGAAACCTTCTTCCTTTAAAGGTTTTTCTCTCACTCCCTCTTCTTTTTTGGAGCCAGCTCATACATCATGTTTGTTAAGTAGACTGGTACTGACAGTGTAATGGAAGTAGTGGGAAATACAGAAAAAGAAATCTAGCTTCTCATTTTTTTTAGGACAATGCAAATGTAGCTTTTTTTCCCCTGGACCTACATTTACACAGTTTTCATTGGAACTTGCATCAGAGAGATTGGATATAGCCAGCTATCTACAGGCTTGAAAACTAGGCTGTTGAGAAGAACAGAGTAGAGCATTCAACTCTTTGCTATAAAGAGAACCCAGCAGCAGATGTGCCTGCTGATGTTGTTACAGTGAGTATCTAGAAATTGGAGGGAGGCATGTTTAAAAACCTGTAAGCTTCATGAGAAATCTTGCAACCTTCCCAGATTATTGCAATCTAGGAAAAAGTGTAATGTCCAGAAAGAGAGTTTTTCTTTGCATTTTGATATACTGGGTCCACAGTGTTCCTTCATGCAAATTCATATTAAACATGTTTGTTTGTGAAATAATGTAGTTAAAGTTGGTCACAGTTCCTTAGTTTCTTACTTCCTTTGTAGAAAGTTGCATCTGAGACAAAAAAAAAGGAAGAAAAAAGGAAATAAAGAACAGCTTCTTAAGTTGATGTGGATGGTAAAATTTTTTTTTTTATTTATGAAGACATAGAAATAGTTCTGGGAGAAAAGAATTAGAGCATTTTGATCAACATTTTGTGACATCTGGTTTTGCTAATGGATGGCATAAACCAGGGCATACACAGAGGTGAGCAGGCAGCTGAGGTGGTCAGCGATCCATCCAGAGCTGACCTGTGAAATATTGTGATGCGCCTGAATCTGCATTTCATGCCAGAGAAAACAAGGTTGTATCAGAAAAGTTCTGACCAAGTCTAATGTAGTTTGTAGTTTGCACCCCCAAAAGCTTGCTGCATTAAAAGCAGTGTATGCCTGTGTGTGACAGAGGTAAACAAAACAGAGCTCTCCTTGTGTGAGAAGTAAAGCTTATGGAAAAGTCTCTTGATTTAGGTTTGTGGATAATTTCTTGAGACTGCTAAAGAAATTCCGTATGGATTAACATTTTCAAAAAATTGCTGGGAAAAAGTTGCTCATTGTTCATTAACAGGAAAGATGTTGTGCTAATTTATGCCACATGCAGTGTCTGTAGGGTGGCCAAGGATCTAAGTCTCTGCATAATTTCACCCAAGGATATTAACTTCCCCACTGTGCCCAATTAAACCCATCCCTATGCTAATCTGAGAACAAATAGGATAAAATACAAATTTATTTCTGGAAATCTGTCTAAAGCAAAAAGTAATTAAATATCTCTCTATTCTTTGGAGGGCATTTACAACCTTTGTAATTAGTGATTAGAGCTTAGAAACAAACATTAAGATTCATTTCCTTGCTGTGCCAGGATTTATTTCATGTAACTTCAGCCATCAACCCATCTAGGGTTGCTGGGCAGTGGAAAGGAGGGGAGCCACCTCCAGGGGCACATGGGGCGACCCGTCTCTGCAGCTGCAGCTCTCTTGCTAATTGTAGGAGCTTAAATGAGTAGCTTAGAATAGACATCTCGCTTCCTAAAATGAATTCAGTCTGTAGCAACTCATTTGCTTTGTGGACGTTTTTAACCTCTTTGCCTCTATTTTTCTCATCTGTGAACTGAGGACTGTTACTTTGCTGGTCCCTGGTCCCATAACTAGCGGCTTTGCTGCTCGTCTCAGCCGTAATCATTTTACTAAGGTGTGACCTCTTCTTTATTTTTCATCCTTCACTTTTGTCGTATCCTTCCAGAGTCTTACTTTAGTAAATCCCTCTGGTACTTGAGTGGGAGGGGAAGATGGACATGTTGAATCAATAAACCAGTATTGCTAACCCAAAATACAGCATTTCTGTTCCTCAGGTGGAGCTCTGAAACATTGGAGCTTTTGGGATTGTTTCTTTGCTATGTGCATCCAGCATCCAGCATCCAGCTCGGTAGGGTCTCTAGTTTGTCAGTTTGTCCGTGAGGCAGAGTGGTGTTACACAGGGTAAGGTGCTCTGGCCACAGATTTTTGCTTGTTTCTCACGCTGAGTAAAACCTCGTGTTACTGTCTGGTGTGAGGCAAAATCTGGTTCAACATTAACATAGAGAATAAATATTCTGTCATTCTCTGCATTTAAGACTTTGGCATGCTCACATACAATACCTAATCTGATTTTTACTTTCTAAAAATAGATCTCTCACGCTCCAGCAAAGAAAGCTGCAGTTTTGCCTTAAGAAAACGAAAGAGACAAGACGAGTTTAGTCATAAATCTTTGTACCTGCGGTCTCTGGATGAAGGACCAGTAATTTAGTCTAAAACCCTGATCTGAACATAGCAAAGCACAAGGCCCCAGATGACACAAGATGTTGCTATCAAGCCGTTGATCTTTGTGAACCACTGCTGAAGGATTAGTGTTCATAAATCATTGCCGGGAGAGCTATCGAAGTGTCTCCTTATTCAGGCTCTGGAGCCAGTGCCGGGTGACAGCATTTGCATTCACTCCTCATGCTCCTGGTTGCTGATTGAAAATTAACCCTTTCATACAGTTTGGTGTCCTTAGCCTGATAGTCTGTAGAAGGGAGCATAGGAATTTTAATGAAGTTTGAAATTAAGTAGTCTTTTTGTCGCTGAGTTTCCGATTTTGCCTGCAGTTTGGACTTGGCTGAAGTCTTGCAGAGCAGATTGTTGTAAATTATTATGGGAGGCTCGTTTTCCTGAAGCAGAACGAGCTGGTTACTAATGACAAGCTTGTTCAGCATGATTTTAGTGCCTGAAAGGTATGTGGACAGGATGTTCCAAATTGCAAAAAATTAAGTCCAAGAGCCTCTGACAAACTCTGAAAAAGGGCTGCTTCCTAGGGTCACTTACTTCAACTTTGCCCTGAGTATTGCCATGCTTCAGGAGTGTTGCATGCGCAAAATACTGTCGGATTGAGCATTGCTTGGTTTGTATTCAGATGTGACCAGTTTGCCCTGAGCGTAATTCTTGCCGGTACAGATGGAGTAGTAGTTTTATAATATCATTTACAGACATATACATATGATTGAGCTATGGATGTCTCTGTGTCTCTGAGAAGGTGTTTAGTGTAGTATTTGAATTTGTATTTCAGTGTTTCATCCTATGTACCCAATAGAAGTAATTTTCGGTGCTGCTTTGGGGTCATAGCAGAAGTCTACGTGAGAGTTTGGAAGACAAACCATGTCCAAATCTTTAGCCAAAGAGAATCTCTAAACCTTCAGTATGGGTATAGTTAATTATTCTTGCTTCGCTTTAAAAATTCAGGAAGTTTGAGGGCAGTAGCTTATTTAAGCAGGGCCAGAGACGCCAAAGATGTAAGTAACTGTTTTGATGCTGCTATCTTACCTGGGCCAAGTGGCACTGATTTTTCTGTCTAGGTTGGGCAGGGAATGTTGAGGTGAATGTTCAGCTCTAACCCGCTTGTTTACAGCTCTAGGAGAAGGTACTAGGTTATGTACCTGCTCTATGCTGTCAGTAAGATGCTTCATGGAAAGCATTAACCCTGGCTTGAAATTAGGGGCAGCTGGACAGCAGTGTTAGCTGGAAAGCAATGTGCTTTAGCCAAAAGAAGCAAGTAGACTGCTGTCAATTTTCAGCCTTTCATACAGAAATGAGACCAAAAAAGAAGAGAAATCAGACCAAAAAAAGGGAATAGATTTGACTTTTTTCTTTAAAACAAGAACAGGATCCCATCTTCAACTGGAGTCTCGCCATACTGCTGCCAATGCATGCTTTTTCCCAAGCAAGACAACTTGTATCCCAAATAGGTGGAATGAATTATGTATATCAGCTTTAAGCAATGCTGTATTAGGGAATTTTGTCTTTGTACTTTAGACCAATGTAATGAAAAATTAAATATTAATATGTCCTCAGAACTTTTCTTAAATATTTGTAATATGAGACAGTTACATTTGAGAAGCAGTGAACAGAGGTGGAGTTTCCACATTTGGTTTTTGTTATCGTGCAAGTAATTAGAATAGTCCAAGCAATGTAAATTAGATGTTACCAAGTAGGAAAACAGTTGCTAGACAGCAGTTGGAGAACTTTTATTCTACAGAAGTCTTGGAAATGGGAGCCTCTGACATTTTCGGGATTGTAGGATGGTAGTGATAGAGGTGGCTGCTGAATGCACGCACCCAGCATTTGAAATGTCACTTGTTTGTTTCTGTAAGTCCAGTGGAAGAAGTGACAGTTATTTTGTGTGTCTCTTCTGGTGGAGTCTCCTCTGTGACTTGACCCCACACAGGCTTGTGAGAAATGGTTTCATTTGCCCCTCTGACACTTTGTGAGAAGGTGACCTTTATGGTTTTAAGTCTCCAAGAGTCTTGGTTCCCATGATTTTTCCCCCCCTTTCTCTTCTGTCTAGAGAGTCCCAGTGTTTACATACCTTTTCAGGCCAGTAATCTCCCAAGAGAAGTGCCACCATGTCCCCTCTCTCAGTTTCTCTGTAGCTCCTGATAGGGAGAGACAGAAATTGCATTGATGTGGCTTCTTATTTTTAGTATTTTCTCCTGTCATTGTTCATCCTGTGGGAATACCAGAGGTCTCCCATTCTGGAACAGGGACTTTGTAGGTTACCAAGTGCATTATAAATGCCTTCTGCCAAGTAGAGGTGAGAACTTAAGCCTGGTTCACATGTTTCCATGTGAATGATCTTCAGTCTCTGAAACGTCACACAAAAAAATGGAGGCTTTATACCATGCCTGCCTGCCTGCACGTTCCCCCTCCCCACCTGTGCCCATTATTCTAGGCACTGTTGTCTTGCATTTTTGGCTAGATGCAACCTGGAGGTGTCATCCCCTCTTGTAGATGCCAAGACCTAGTGGGTGCCTTGCCGTGTGCCTTAACTCTGTCACTTGTAACCCTGCCTCTGCCATCATGGGTTCAGCAGCCGGGGGACCCAGGGAGGAGATGCTGGTGAATACATCAATGGTTGGACCGCACCAGGAGTTTCAAAGGCTACCTGGCCTGGATGATGACCTGCAAGCTCTCAGTATACTCCCAAACTGTCCAAAGGGTGTTTTTAATTTGAGGGATCTACGTTTTAATCCATAGTCACTTAATGGGTCAAGACTGTGGCAAAACCTCTGGACTTTTTTTCTGCAGAGCTACTAGAGGAAGGTTTGACTGAGGAGTGCTGTGTTCTCATGCTCAGCACACTGTAATTCACAGGCCAAATTCCTGCTCTTGGTACCAGTGGGTCTATATAGAGTTTTCTAGAAGTTGTGCATGGATGCGTCTGTTCTGAGATAATTTAAGGCCTGTGCATGTAGTTTCCTTCTCTCTCTCTGTATATATACACAGATGATTATTATGTTGATAAGCTTTTAATTCAGCAGGACTGTTTAACTTTCTCTCTTGAGAAGCTGAAATTTGGTGCCTAGATAACATGCTCTCCAGACTTGCTATTAAATTAATGAGTAGCAATTCCACAGATGTTAACAAGATGGGCCAAGATTGCATTTTGGACAAATCATTCCTGGAGATGGAAGCAAGGTCTTGTTCTTACAGCTCTTGTTATTTCAGTAACAAACTAACAATCCATTCAGTTGCTCACAGTCCTGGCTAAATTCAGGGGACTGCTGATTTTGCTGCAGTTGCAGTATTAACACAACTCTTTAATCATTAAAGGCATTAAGTGCTGCTGTCAGCTGCTTCACACGCTTAGTGTGCATGATCTTTTAATCAGTTCTTGGAGCCATGCATATGCAATACTTATCATTGATTATAATTAACTGTAATTATGAATGGAGATCAGCCCAAGCCATAAAATGTAAATTTAGATATTTACTATGTTAATAAGAAGATTTGGTGAAGATAAAGGGCTTGATTTTTTTAATTTTCACTACCACAATTGTGCGACAGAGTCTTAGTAAAAGTGTTGCTAAAATTAGTATAGCTGCAGTTAACGTCCATATTACAGTTTTCTTATGAGATTCAGGCCAAAAAGGTTATGTCATTCCCATAATGAAACACTGCCTCAGAGAAGCTGAGAAATAGAAAACTGGTTGCAGAAGCCCTGAGAAGTGAGTTTGTCCACATGCCAGCAAGTGTTTTGAACTATATATAAATATTCCTGATAGTTATTCACCAAAGGACAATTTTGCAAAAGGCGCGGGTGGGATTTCTGCTGAGAAAAGGGCAGTATTCCCCTTTATTTCGGTGCTGCAGTTAAATTCCAGGCACAGGTATTTTCCAGGTGTGCACAGAGGTGCTGCCTACAGCTGCGTCAGGGCGTGATGTTCCTGACACCGATAAACAGGGAACCAAGCGCTCTGTTGAGCTGCTGTGTTGCTATGCTAACTCTACAGTCTTCTTCTGAAGGCTTTATTGAAAGAAAAAGAACAATTAAGTAATCATAAAAAAGATTTTATGGCTTCTGTGACTAAGGTTCTACATTAGCATTTAGCTTTTGCTGGGGAGACAGTTGCTTTTTTTGTTTGTTTGTTTACATCTGGGAATCAAATCTTGCACATTGTGCCAATAATTTAATCTTTATGGCTGTTACTGCTGCATATAAACTGTTGCCGTGTTGATACCTGCTGGCTAAAAGTGCAGCAGGAAGGGATACATTTATACACTTTACTGTTTACTGTATTTAATGGAAATGAAAAGTAAAGTAATAAATTAGGGAACACCACACTAGAATTATTCTTCTTCTTCATTTTGGAACAAAGAATCAGTGTTTCAGGATCCTGGTTAATCACAGTCTAATGACCTGGATACACTGAAATGTTCACCTCTCCCTTTCCCCCTGCTCTGGTGTTTTAAATGGAAATGATGTGTTTTGCTGTTGACTTGAAGGCTCCATTTTGGAAAGATGTCTGGTAATGGTGAGGGGGCTACAAAACGATTTCCAAAGCATCCCTGAACACAGTTGCTGGCACAAGAGTATGGGGAGGGACGGCAGACAGGGACGGGACGGACAGGAGCTCTATAGTTAGAACGACTGCTGGATGTCTTACACCCTCACTTTAGTGTTTTCTTCCTAAAACCACTTCCAGGCACTTGGAAGCTGACATTACTCATGCGACATCTTTTTAAAGTTTTAACTGTTTTAAACACTTCCTAAGCTAACTTTTAAAAAGACACATTAGTGCAAAAACGAAGGAAACGCAATACTTGGCTGTGTGACTAAAAATGCTTGGAAGTTAATCAGGTATTTAAACATGTAAATTAAAATTACAGCCTCTAATAACATTACTGTCCTAATTGTGAAGAAAATAAAATTATTTACCCAGTTTGTTTACTAAGCATATACATCCAACTCCTGCCACAAGACCCGTGGAATCTCTCTTTGCTCAGGGGAAAACCAACACAGCTCATTGTTAGATAATTACCTTCAGTTGAAAAATAGATACGAAGCGAGTGAAGGAATCTATTATAGTTTCCAGACTGGAATTGTATACAGTTTTCTGTGGTTCATGTTACTTGACATATCAATTATGATTGTGTATCAGCCCTCTGTATTAAAACCTTACTTGACTGTATTCTCTAACTCTTGGCTTGAAGCCTGCAATGTCACGTCTGGAAGTTGTGTGGCTCAGAACCGTTGCTCTAGCACACTTTAGTAGTTTCTGGTTACAAAACATGGCAAGCGGTGGTAGAAGTGTGCCCGACTCTGTTAATGCCTTTGGATTCCCAGCAGGATCATCTCTTCTTTCCTCTTGGTTGTGTCTTAATTAAACCTTGACGAGACGAATCTCCCCTCGCTGCGCTGCCTGATGCGGGCATCTGAGTGCCTGATGCTCCTTCCGTAGCTAGCAGAGCAAGCGGGGGCAGAGGGGTGTTTGCAGAGGATGATGTGGCCCACGTGAGATTAGGACAGGCAAGCTCTTGTTTTCCTTGTGACTATAGAGGGTGATTGGAGCCGAATGGCTTCTTATGTAGACTTTTATGGCCACAAAGGTCTAACTTGAAACTGATGATCTCTGCGCCTGCTGGGGCTCAGATCAAGGTCTCTCCTGGAAACACTTTATCATCCAAAATGCTCCTCAGTCAGACCTTTGACAAAGCCTTTGGTTTGAAAACCTGCTGGTCTCCAACTGGGATGACATAGCATATGTTGCTTTTCGGATCAGTCAAATATTCAGTTGCAATATGTAGAGCAAAGTACAGTTTGTAGCAAGAAGTGCAGCAATGTTTGACTATATGTGCGTCGTGTACTGCTGAGTGTCTGTTCTAGGAGAAACCACAGTTAGGCCAAAAGCTTTAAGATCAGATATTTTAATATTAGGTTCCTGTGTACTTCTGTATTTAGGCTGACAGAGGCTCAAATGTTGCCTCTCAGAGATGCTGATTATAGGAATCCATCCAACTCCTCCCTGACGATCAGAGAAGCAGGTACCCACCACTGCTGAAGATTGTGTCGCTTTGGTCCCTATGCTTCAATTTTTGTGCACCCAAGCTGGAAGTTGTTGGATAAGAGCTTTTATAAGAGGGGAACCAGAGAGCTTTTTTTTTTAGTAACTTCCACAATAGATAAAGGGTTTAGCTTTCAGATGATTTCTAGGGAAAGTAAAATTAGGAATTAAGACACAACACTGTCTGGAATCCCCTGATCTGTCAGAAAATCTCTTCTTGCTCTAAGTATTGCAATAGGTTACTGCTAACCAATGTTGCTAACCTGTGTTAATTTCAATTTCCCCTTGCAGTAATGCGTAGAAATCCATTTGGGATGGACATTTGCTGCCGGAAAGGATCCAGAAGCCCACTCCAGGAACTGTATAATCCCACCCAGGTGAGTGTCTGGTGGCTATGATCAAACTTGCCAGCCCAGCGTACAAGTACATTCTCTCTTGAAGGTATTTTGGTCTGGTTTTTCTCATTTATATGCAGTAGCTGCCTTCAGCTTGGATCCTGGGGTCTGCAAAGTTTAGCCATAAAGTTCTACAGTTTGAGCTAAGGGCCTGATTTTTAAAGGTTTTTAGTCGTCTAATGATGTGGACTCCTCTAAAATTTTTTCTTATGTACCTAAAAGCCTTGAAAGAATACCTTTTAGATCTCCTAGCTAGAAGCCGAGGCATTGTAATTTAATCTGTCGATCAACACACGGAGTGGCAGGGTGGGGTGAGAGAATGCGACATGATATACGTGAAACAAGGAGTGCGCTAAGACTGTAAATTGCAATAATAGTACATGAATATATAATTATATGGCTTTCAGGTAGCCAGCTGCCCTTCCTGTCCTGGTTCATTGCTTGTATGGAGTCTAGGCAAACATGGTAGCTGATACTCTTCCCTACATTGTCTGCTATTTAACACCTGATGGTCTTGATGGGAGCTTAGGATAGTCTGAGCTAGAGTTCTTGTTACAGGCAGTGTAGGAAAGGTACCTGAAATTTGTGCTCCCGTTTGCTCCTCTAGATCAATTTATTCCCTACATGTGGGCTGAATTGGCACATTCAGGAGCAGCATTTCCTGTTGGCAGCCGAGAGGAAGTGCTGCCATTGAGAGAAAATGCCAGCTGACTATTAAACATATTTATTAAGGTTTAACAACCGCCTATTATATATTTATCCATCAATGAATACATTGAGTTTTACTAAATTGGCTATTAAGGAAAGTGACTATCCCAATAAATCTAACTTGTTAGATTTAACAAGGCAGTAAATGTTTTAAATACTTTTTGATTATGAAGAGACTCACTATATAGTGTGCAAAATGAAGTCTAAGTGATTTGAAGTATTTATATGAAGAATTGACAATAACCCAAAGATACGTGATATCTGTTACATAGTGCAGTAAAGCTCCATTTGCTCGATAGTGTTGTTTTTATGAATGTAGGCTGACTTTCTAATTCAATTGGAATTCCGTGCATGGCTGGGAACATGAGTTTATCATACTAATATACTGGCCTTTATTGACCATTATAGGAGTTAGCATTGCATAAATGGAAAGTGCATGTAAAAGCCCTGAAGAGGAACAATCCAGTGCTACAAAGGAAAAGTATTAGCATTTGCAGGTTAAATTTAAAGACTCTTTGCAGATGCTCAAGAAGGGGAGGGGAAGGAAAAAGAGGCTGGCAGACTAATTATTCTCTTTGGGGTCTGCTGTGGGTCAGTCAAAACCTTCTTGCCCTTTAACATCGTTAAAGGCCCTTCTGTAAGAAAGAAACATCCCCATCCATTGAAGGGCTGTAATCCCAGAGCCCCTGAAAGCTTGGTCAGCTGAAATTTCCTGAGCTTCCTGAAGCAGGGGACGCAGCTGGCAGCTCCTTCACTGCCTCTCCTTCCTTTCTGTGTGCCCTGACCAAGCAAACCATTAGCATCCCTTTCCGGGCTCGCCTACGAGCCAGCCAGAAAAGTTGATGTTTGAGGAAGCGCGGCAGTTCTTGCAGCTGATGTTGAACTAAGCAGATGACGTTTTTTACACCGAAGTGTTTCCATCAGCTCGCTGACATCCGTTCTTATCAAGTTTTTTGTTTTTCTTTTTTTCTTTGTTCTTGGTAATTGTTTGCTTTTTGGATGGGGCTTTGCATGCCGCACTCAGTCCTAGAGGGACTGGCGATGTCAGGCAGGCMAGTGCTTGCATTTGGGGAGAACGGTAACAAGAAAAGGCAGTGAGTAGAGGCTGCATAGAAGACAACAGACTGGACATGACCTCTAGAATATTTCTTCAAGTACCTGGGTCATCTTTCTTTTTCCATTTTTGCCCAAAGAAATGTCTGTCTCACCTTTCTTAAGGTGGCAGATTAGGGACTGGTCTATATTTTGGCAGTAAGGGTGCTTATTCCTCAAGAATTCACCAGCAGTTGTGAGTGGGGGGGGACAGAGGTCAGACCCCTAATCTTTCTGCAGTTCCTTGCTGAAGCAGTTGTGATCAGCCATTTGTAAAGTCAAGTCAGAAATCAATATATAATAAATATGCAAGAAGATGTTTTTAGCCAAAATCTCTCTCTTACTGATCTAGATAATTGAAAACATTGGTTAGATCTTTAACCCTTGACCATCAAAACCTGTTGGACTCCTGGTGTGGTGAACCCATGTTTTTCTCCTGGATACCGATGGCTGTGTGTGCTGTCACAGGAACTCTCTGGCACTCAGTTTAACTGCCTCAGAGGAACGGTGGAGCTGATCGAGCAGATATTTGTAGTTCTCCTTGTAGTTCAAAGGAATCTGTATAATTCAAACACCAGAATTAGGCCTCTGAAAGATGCCCTGCAGCTATGGCTTTGGATTACTACAAGCTAGGTGCAGTTGTGATTTTTTTAAGGGTAGGAAATATTTAATTATTTAATATTTAATTATTAAATATTTAATGTGTCCACGTGTATGTTTTTTACATGATCTAGTATAACAGGAGAACTCACCTATGGCTTGCCATCCTCTGCTATAGAGTGTACTATACATTTCATGTGCTTCAGGTTTCCTTGTGTAGACAGCAGTGTGCAACCATGGCGGCTGCTGCTGCTGTTCCTGGGAATGTCTCCAGGACCCCTGAGAGAGGTGGGCAAGGGAGGGGGCTGTATGGGGCTCCCTGCTTTGAGATGGTATTGAGGGCCCATACGTCCTCATATGGAGCGTGCTCCTGGCTGTTCCCTATCGGGAGAGATGAGAGTTTGGCCATCAATTGAAATAGGTGCCAGATAGGGTCAATACTCTCTCAGATGTAAAATGTTGTAGTTTAATGTGAATAAGGTTTTTCTACTGTGTATTCAGCACTAGGTTGCACTGCCCTCATAAACCCAGATGGAGACAGGTTGATTTACACCAGCTGAGAGTTTGACTACGGGTATTTACTGTATTGACACATAACAGCCTCTCTGATCCTGCGCTGTTTTGTTTCCATCTATGGAGTAGTTCGAGTTGTTCGCAGATGCCATAATTTGTCTCTTGAATCTCTTTTGGCTTGGTGAATATTTGTGAAAAGGAAAGGAAGAGAGAAAAGAACAAAAGAAAAAAGCAAAAGGAAAAAGAAAAAAACATGAAAAACAGAAAGGAATCATAGAATCATAGAATCATTAAGGTTCGAGGATTTGGCTTGAGTAAATTAACATGTAGCGATGATCTGGAGGTGATTGAAAGAGTGGACTGGTGGCGTGTAGGAGCTGAATGTTAGAATTGAAGTCAAATTTTCGGTGGACTGATCATAATTGTTCATACAATTGGTGGAGAAGGAGAGGATAAACGGGTGGAGATAGCACTGAATTAGGGCCAGAGAAAGTGTCCTTAACAAAGCCCATGTGTTATTTATTTCTTAGTTGAGTGTCTGGCCTGGTGATTATTGTAAAGGTAGGAACAACGCTTTTGCTCTTGTGCCTGTTGTGATAGAGCAGAATGTGGGAAGTGCATTTGTCTGTGGACAAAAGATTTATATAGATTTTCCAGGGCTTTCGCTGCAAGTTTTTTCATGAGCACTAATATACTGTGAGGGAAAGAAAAGTCAATATAACTGAACTGGGTTTACACTGAGTAAGTGGATTTCCAGGCTGTGGTCTCCACGTACATGACAGGCAGTGCACAGCATGTCTTTGAGAGCCTGTTATCTTTTTTTTTTCCTTTCATTTTCAGGTAGAGGTTTAGTAATAAGGTGCAGAGGTACCTGCGGCAAATTTTGAAGGCTGAAATGGACCATTTCTTTAATGAGTTTATTAAAAAGCCAATTTGGATCTGTATTAAGTGGAACTGTTTCCTTCTGCCACATAGTTGTAAATGGATTCAACACACAGCAAGTAGCAAAGGAGAAAATCTAGACATGACTGAATACAGATAAAGAGCCTTGCAGGAATGTGACATAAGCTTGCATTGTATCTTGGGTGGGGGATTTTTTTGTGTATGAATCCCCAGGAACTTAAGAATATGGGTAAACAAGTATTTGCAAGACATATTCTTAGAAGACAATGTATGCAACTGTGTCTTGTAATTTGCATGACTGAGTACAGCCCCACTGCTCCAAAAATAAGATAATTGTGGATCGGCCCATTGAGCTGGAGTCACTGGAAGTTCAGAATTGGGCAGCATCATACTTGAGGCTTATGCACTTTAGTGGTTAGCATTGATCCGTTTGGTGCAATGAAAGTCCTACTGAATTACAAGAAATTGCAAACCAAAATAGACCAAATGTTAAAGGAATGGGAAATAATTACATCTTTAAGAATTTGTCTACTGGTTGCCAAGATTAACATTTAATGCTCATTAAATACAGGCTGCATCATTGTCTGATCTAACTATCTAGACTGCTGAGAGAAACACAGCAGAGATCCAGTCCTGTATCCATTAGGATCCAAATCCAAGGATGAGTTTGTTTCAGTTTCTAGTCTGACATTGCCTGACTTCAATTTGTGAGTCAGCTTGACTCTCACTAATTGTCACGCTGTTTGCCATTTGTTACTTGCCTTTTCAAACACGTTTCTTTTTGTCAAGGAGATGTATTTCTAGGTGGCTGCTTTTGGTGTAGCTGGAGCCAGGATGTCTGGTGGTTTGCTAAACCTGGTGAGTCAGAGCTGTGGACCTCATCTTGCCTTTGTATTATGAAATTGTGTTGGACTGTTTTGGAGCAGTCGTTCCGAAATGGCCCATTTCTTTTATTATTTCTGTCTTTTTTCTCCCCTCCTTCCCAGCAGGTGAAAGGAAAAAAGTGAGCTGTTGCCTTGCAGACAGTGTTTATACATCCTCAGTCACCTCAGGCCGCAAATGCTCCTTTTTTAGAGCTGCTGTGTAATTATCCATGGCTCAGGCTTCCTGGATAGCATCAGCAAACATCAGCCTTGTTCAGTTCACATCACTTAACTTTCATCTGGGTTGGTAACTTCCTATCTTCAGTTGATTTCCACTCAATAGGATGACTCTGTGGGCAACTGTACCAGTTCCTGGACAGAGGTTTGTGGTGAGCTTCGTGGTCCGAGGTCTATGTACACATTGTCCATAGCACTTTGAATCCAAGGTTCAAATGCTTAAAACCTGGTATTTCTGCCCTTGGTGATCCTGAGGCACTCAGCACTGTGTAGTTTGTTTCTGTGTGAAGGTACAGGTTCTCGTTCTTAGAAACACAAGAACCAAAGGGCAGGCCGTTGAGTAGGATGAAAGGTCCAGTTCGCCTGGTGTTTTGTCTCTGGCAGCAGGTGACCAAGACAGACTACAAGAAGGATAAACAACTCATGATACTCTGCCAGTGCACAACCACCTGTGGGTCAATGGCTTCCTGAGCCAGACAGCATCAGCTGCATCATGCAAGAAGAGTCTGAGATGCCAGACAATTGCTGTATCAATCAAAAGGGGGGAAAAAAACGTAGGTCTCTGGAGTTACTTGGCAATTTCAGTAAGACAAGAAGATTACACCAGCACTATACACCAGTGCTATACACTACTTCTTCCCCCTTTTTCACATATATATATATACGTGAAAAGTGCCGAATTTCCTCCCAGGGACAGCAATACAGATATCCTGATGTGAACTTTGGAGTATGAGAAACCATGCAGCTTATGTAAAGAGCAATACGTTAGAATTTATTGATGCTTTGCAACTGAGGTGATAGTCATAAATACGCGTGTGTCCTTTTTGAGGGCAAGAAGTGGCCCAAAAGTTTTACCAATACTGAAAACATATGTTGTGTGATTGAGGCTGATCTTTGTAGGCAGACCTGTGGAGGTAACAACAGCATGGTAAGTGCAGCTCATAATCACAGTATTTGATTGATCATAGATTAAAAACTCCTTAATGGAAGAGATGCAGAATGGAGACATAGGGAAGAAAAGTCAATGTACAATGCCAAACTTTGGGTACATGCTCCTGTTGCTAAACAACAACTTTATATCTAATTAACCTCCCTTGCCGCAGCAAACTGCCTGCTGATGAAAGAGGAGCTAATTGATTTACTCCGTGGATGACTTCTTATGCAAAGACATTACTTACTGTCGTGCTTGGAAGTCATAAAACAGCAGCTGGCCTGGGATGAAATATTACATTAACCTTAGCAGAAAAATTGCACTAGTGAGAATGCTTTGTTATTAATTACTGATTACAAATGATAAGAGCCCGTTTTAGATGCTGGCGAAATGACTTGGGGAGGGGAGGGTTTCACGTACAGTGTGCTTCATAGATCATTCATTGTGACATGATGGATGCCTTTGTAAGTCAAGAGGAATTAATCAGACAAGTATGTACAGTAACTACCAGCACTCAAGGCCAGAATTATCCCCAGGACATGCTCATTCAAGTTACTGCAGTGCATTGGGATGAATTTTTGGGCACCTGTGTTTAATAGAAGACTTGTTACCTGCATGAAATGAAAAAATACAGTCGTCACTCAAAATAGCTCAGATTTCCCTGATAGAAAAAGAAGCAGCAGAGACACCTCTCTTTAATTTCTCCAGTCCTTGACTCATATTATATTATTTTGAGAGCATATGAGTTTTAATATAAAGGCTTTCTAGAGGCATAAAAGTATGAGAAGAAAGATTTAATGATACAGGAGACATGGCCAAAACCAAAGGGGTTGTATGTGTTGGAACGGGAAAGAGGATAACACAGCTTTCAAAACTGGGTATCTGTATGCAACGTGTGGGCTCCCCGTCAGACAAGCACTTGGGCAGCTGGGTGGAGAGAAGTCCTGGGCTCTGGTACTCTGACCTGGTGCCGTTCAGCGGCTTTTTGTGTTTAATTGTCTCCAAATCGGGCCTTTGGTGACCTGAACCATGTTGGTTCAGTCAAATGCTTGCTCCGAACTGAGTGATGTTCAAATGGGGCACCTGCCTCTTTCTCTGTATTAAGTTCCTTTTTTTTTCCTCCCCACTTGAAAGTTACATACCAGAAGACCTGGATAATCATACCTCAAAATGCAGGGGGATGTGGAGATTTGGAGGATTAGGAAGCAAAAGGCAGTGGGAGAATATCAGTGTTTGCAAGTAAGTGTGATGAGCAGAGATTTCTGCCACTGGCTCCTGCAGAGGCAGAGAGCATCCTTTCTGTTTGCGCTTTAACAAGCACTCCAGCATCACTGGCTAAGTAGCTGTATCCCAATACCCTCAGCCTAGACCTTGTAAACTGTAGCCTCTCTTACTTATTTCTGGTGCAAGTAATTTTGGGGCAGCTTTCTCCATTGTATGAAGGGTAGCAACTGTGTTTGTCTAAACATCTGCCTTTTTTTCCTGCGTTTTTTGTTACCAGAGAGGTTTCTTAACTCTGTGCAGCAGAATCGTAGCCCACTTGCAACAGGGCCAGACGATCTCTTTAAATCCAGAGAGCCCAGCTGCAACCTCTCTCTCCCTGAGGGACTGTAATGTATCCCAATAGACATAATTATGAGAATGAGAGAATACAGACATAAAACCTATTTACTGGTACTTGTAATTCTCATTTACTATCTAACTTTAATATTGAGGAGGGGCAGAAGTTGTTAAATTTGCAATTATTTTCAGGAGATTAGATTCCCCAAGTCTCATTTTTACAGACAACTGTATCCGATGTAGCACCTCAAGTCCTACAAACTGACCTGTAGTATTCATTGGTATTGTATGTAATATTGATATGTATTATTCATTCACTTTTTAGCTCTGTACAATATAAATTATCATCAGTAATGTAACCAGTTGTCCCTTACCAAAGCTTTCTTCAGTAAAAGTGCAATAATCTGCTTGTCGGTTTATGCAGAGAGACTCAGGAATGCTTCTCTGTAAATACTACAGACAAAGGAAGATTAAAATACTGTCCTTTGAAAAATCTGGCTGCAGAAGCCAGCATGCCTTTTGGGACTAGTGTGCTAAGGAAATTCATGGTACTGCGAGGAGGCAGCCTGTAGAGTTTCTGTACAAGCGTGTAAATCGTTAAATCAAGCACGGATTATTTAAGGATGCCTTCCAAGTAAGTTTTTTCTTTGCTGAAGTTTGTGGGGAGGTGTAAGTTGGGTCGAGCCAGGTGCCGCAGGCTAATCCATACCGCTGGCGTAGCGTGCTGGAGAAGCACACTTCCCCTCCCACGGGGCTGCACCGCCTGGTTATGGTCAGGGCTGAGCAAAAAGGTCAGCTGGAAAATACGCCATTTGGGGAGGGCTGAAAGTAGCTGTGAATCTGGGCTGTGTTCTTCCAGTAGTGGTAGCTGGGAAACACTTGGGTTGGCTTGGAGTTAACCTCACAGGTGTTGGGGGGTAATGATGGACTCAAGGCGATTTGGCTGTGCATCCCACACGTGGCAGCGGGGTGCTGAAATCATGTACACGGGTGACACAGTGCAGTGAGTGTCTTCAGTCTCTCCTGTTGATGCTGTCTTGCGTTCTGAAACTAAATAGAAATGAGCAGGTTTTCAGGCTAACAGGCTCTTTATTAAGCCTCTTGTCCTGACGATCTGAGGCTATAATACAGTAAGAGCCATGGTCATTTTAAGACCTTGTGTGCTTGTCTGTTGGTCTAGTAAAACAAGGAGAAAATTGCGCCTTGCTCTGTCAATCTTGTTTGTCTGATATCGTCAGACCCTCGTGACGGCAGTAATTAACAGTTCACTGAGTCCAAAGTATGAACTGGAGGGGCCCGGGCTGTCGCTGCCGATGGTCAGGGCACTCTCCCAGGACCGGAGAACTGGGAGCGGAATCCCTGCAAGCACGGGAACACCCTAACTGCTGCTTGTTGGAGTTGTTCTTATGTTTGCTTGTTTAATCCTCAGACTGAAAGATTGGTTGTTTCAGTAGTCATCACCTGGGCCAGTCACACTTAAACTGCTTTTATTCATTGATTTTCAGACCTTGCTTCTTACTCATAAGGAAGAGGTGTGGAAAGAAAAGGAAAAAAACCCCAGTGTGTATATTGTGTATGTCTTTTTTCCCTCTATAAAAATAACATAGTAGGAATCTTACTGGGGCCACTCAAGTAGATCTTTGTTGCTCAACCAGCCTGTAGCAGTTGTATATCCTGGTGTGGATGGGGCTTTATGTTTGAACCATCCCTACGTTCGTGGGGCAAAATGTGGGGGGCAGAATGAAAACAAAATTTTATTTCCTTCACACTGAGGCTATTGTGTAGTTGCATTGGAGGGGGAGAGTGGCTTTGTAATTCTAGGTTTTCCAGCATGCTGTCAGTATAGATGTTTCTGCCCGTTTGTAACACTGGGAGAAAAGTGAAACCTGATCTCTTGAAAATTGATGGCAAAACTCCTAAGCTCTAAAGAGGCCAAACTTCCAAAGATCTGATCCAGGGGATCAGGAGGGAGCTATAATTGCAACCGTTGTTTTGTCTCCCTTTTCACCATACCACACATTCTATTGCACTAGAAAATGCTGAAGAGTGTAAGTCTGATGCTGAAAATATTTCCCTTCCCCCTGCCCCGGTAGTGACATAATAACTATAGCCAAACCAAAGAGAGTTGGCAAACTTACAGTGCGCTGAAGTTTATATGTATTTCTGGTGCCTGGAAAATCCAGGAAGGAGTGTTCCTTTCTTTTCGATCCTAAATCACATCTGAACAGTATTCTGAGTGTGGTTCCAGCACATGGCTAAAAGCAAAACATTACATCCAAGCTTTAGAGGAACAGTAAAAAAAAATCACAATATTCCCGCAGTCAGATTGCCTGGCTGCACAGCAAATTAGCAAACCTCTGTAGCTATCAAATTGGTGCCCTAATATAAATCTTTTCTCCCTGTAAACGTGGGCTGTGTCTTAGATCATTTCAGACAAGCACCTGGGGATTAGTAAGAGGAAGTGAATATTAATTCAATTAGAGGACAGAAGATGAACGTACAAGCTGGCGCAGGGAATTGACATCAGGAGCCGAAGTAACAAAGACACCTCTAGCTGGGAGAGGACAGTTTCATCTGTTCAAGTCAGGCTTGGCTTTTGCCTTGCATACATTTTACTTATGAAATGGTAGTTGAAGGAGTTGTGTTTACATAGCAATATAGTTAATGTCATTTTTTGGGAACTAAGCCTTGATGTCAATAGATGGATGGAGAGCTGGAGAGCAGATGCACAGTGGTAGCTTTCAGTTCATTTTGATATATTAAATATTCATAATAAGCTCAGCTGAAGGAGAAAAGAAATGTTTCATTGAACTGGTAAGGAGAAGCTGAAATCGTTGGTACTTCTCCAAAGTGTAATGTCTTACTTAATGTAAATTGAATGAAGGTTCCTGTGGTGAAGGTGAGATGCAATATTAGGTACTTCCACAATTGCTGCTTTCTTTCTGTAAGAGATTGTTGTGCCAGTGACATCACTCTATAAAGTAATAGCCAAGAATTACTATTCTGAGCAGTTTGTGTAGGCACAGCAGAGGCTTTTCCCTTCTTTTTTTCCATAGCTTTGGACCTACAAAAGCCTGTGTATGGACTTTCTTACATTTAAATGCCACATATTTACAGCCTGGAAACAAATCCTTCCACACTGCACTTCCCAGGCATGGGCACGCTCTCGCTAATTGGGTAAGTCCTGTATCTGTAGGCTTCTCTCACCCCCTCTACACACACTCCCGTTTGTGCATGGTGTGCTGCTAATCTGAGTCTCCACCTGAGGAATGTGGGTGCCGTGCTCTGCTCTCTACCTGATGCATGGATGTGAGTCTGCAGGGGCGCTTTCGCCCCTGTTTCTGCACAGTTTCTAACCTAGGTAGGGCTTGGCCTCTGGCGAGGACTCAGGGGCTCTGGGGTAACGCTAAAAATGAATGCAATGTGCATATACAAATATGTGGTCGTGTATGTTTGGGAGTAAATTTTACACCATAGAAAGCTTTGCATTGACAGTATGATGGTGGAGCGCGGTGCGCACAGCTGAGTCATGTCCAGCTCCCAAACAGCCTCGTAGGGCTCAGTTACGCCGCACGCAGGGCGTCTAGCTGTAGGGATAGGAGTGATTCCCCTGCTTTCTCTGCAGCTGTTTTTATTTTCTTTATTTCATGTAAACTTCGGTTAATAAACTGTTGGTGAATTTGCAGCTGTGTGCAGGGGGGTAAGGTTGTCTCCTTGCCAAGGCCTACTTCTCTGTTCTTGCCATTCCTCCTCCCCATTTCCTCCAGCCCTGAAGTCTCCCCCTCAGCCTGATGTCTTCAGCTCTGCTCAGTCTCCCTCTCCCGTTCCTACCTTTTATTTTACAAAAATGAGAATATTTTTACATGAGTTACTGTGCAGGTTTATGGTCATGGCTTTATCAGAAGGTGGTGGAGCCAGTGAGAGAACAAGGGTGGACAGCAGATAGAGACTTGTCCCTCTGAAAATTACGCTCTCGTTTGGTTTTTTTTTTAGTCGACTAGTGCAAAAACAAACCAGGCAAAAGAAAAGATTTTTGTCTGTCTGCTGGTAAAGAGAGCTTAATGTCTCCTTTTGAGTTTATAAAAAGCAGTATTGCTTTCAATGGGAACGTAGAAAAAAATCTCTTGTGTCAAGAAAGTAATGGCAGGCCAGGTCTTGTGTTTATTAAAAATGGAGGGAGCTAGAAAACAGACAGTGCAAGATCTGTGGTTTCACTTCCAACAACCTCTAAAGAAGTCATGGGACACTGAGATGTAGATGCATCGAAGGACTTTGTTTTTAAAAGGGACGTAACAGATCGCTCTGTGCATCCTGCTTACGATCCCTGAATTACACAGCTGCTCATATGTAGCAGATGGATTGGTGGAGTTTTCAAGCATCACCTTCATGCCTTGCACAGAGTATCATGTCCTGGTCCTCTTTGACAGACCAACTTCAATTTTCATTTGAACTGTTCAGTGAGTTACTGTATAAAATATTGACGCTGAAGGAAGAAAACTGCCTTTTTACCCAAGTGTAAATGATCTTGAAACAAAATACATGGGATAAAAGCATGATTTCTTAGGCAGGTTTAATGAATAATTTATTTTTGCTTCTCATGACATTATCAGTGTAATTAAATCGGTGGCTAAAGAAGTAAGACAGAAGGTATCATCTGCTAAGACATTGACTCTCTCTATCTGACCATTGGCAAAGTACTGCCATCTGGTATTAAAGGCTGTTCTGCAGTCGTGCAGGTTCAAGATCTGTCTTGTCACTAACAAGTCAGTCTTGTGTTAAGTACCAACAGGATAAAAATCCATGTATTCTGTCAGTTACCTGCATCCAAAAATAACTTAAATAAGCTTCCTTCCTTCTCTGCCAAACCTGCTCCTGTCTTTGGAAGCTGTACATTGAAATGATTCTTGTTTTGTGCAGATTGGCTTTGCACAGCGTATGTGGGTATTGGTGTGTGTTTCCAATGGATCTGTCACAGAACTAATGGTGGTCACTATCTTGGGTCACTCACCAAGCCCCAGAAACTGGTTGCTGTTGTGATTCCTTTTGCTCCATTAAGAAGTATGTTGAAAAATCGGAGAGGCCTGATGGATAAGAATAGGGGATAGGAAAGCAGTCTGGATGCAACTGGGCTTGGCCAGCGTGTATATCTTCAGAAAACATACGTATATGGGACTGTTTCTTCACATGGATTCTGCGTTGGAGAAACAGGGCACGGAGGGTAATTGCAGAGGCCAAGCAAAGATAAAACTAAAGGGGAGACCTCAGCCTGCAGCTGCAGGCACTGTAAGTAAACCACTCATTTAGAAATTAGAGTTACAAATTAATTACACTTGACAGATACTCTTGCTTTATTCTGCAACATTAATTCTGAGAAGCAGCTTCTGACTTCCCTCTAAGTAACATCTCCTGGACACCGCAAAGGTCTCTTGGAATAATGCGGTCCCTTGTGCGTCCTCACTGTCACACGCATCACCTTCAGATCCCTCATACAGTGAGGTGCTAGAGTACGTTTCGCTGCAAAGCTACAAGTCCACGTGGAATAGGAAATCTAAATACCGTACTGCTTGGTAGGTCAGCGTGTAGGTGATGAAATGGTCCGATGTCTTTTGAAAGTCAACGGAGATCTTTTGGCTGGCTCTTGCAGATGTTGGAGCAGCCCCTTGTATCATGCATAAGAGGAGTCTCATCCAGCGGCTACTGAAGTCAGCAAAAAGACTCCCCCAAAGTTTCTTACTTTGCCTTGGGGTCAGTCCCTTAGTTGCACAGAGTTAAGGAAATGCCCCATTCACATTGTTAGCAGCTCTGATTGTGTTATAAATACTACACTGAGCAACTGATCCTGGAGAACTAACGTCTGTTCAGTGATACTCAGCCATGCATATATTGTAGTCTGTGTCTCTAAGTGTGGGAACATTAATGCTTTTGTTGAATCACCATGATGATAATACAGTAATCATCACCGTGTCAAAGTCACAGCAGTAGTGGCCTGGCAAGGCGCAGTTCTTGCATCCTGCTGTGCTGCAGCAATGTTCAGCCAGTGCTGTTGTCTGAGCTGGTTTGCGCAATGAGCACAACCTACATTTTAATACTGGTTTTGCCATTAGTATTTTTTGTCATCAAATCGTTATGTCTCTGATTCCACACTTGTAAAACGAGTTACGCCGTTTATCTATTTCTCAGGGGCATATTGGTGGTATAATTATTGTCTGCATAGTGTTTTGATTGTAGAAAATGACAAGTATAATTACCAGTTACAAGTTAAATTGTGCACCTACCAAAACTACACAGCTGCTATGAGATGTATCTCTCAAATTCCTCACTTACTTGAAGGCAAGCCAAGTATTTGGTCCTAACTATAATGAATCTAAATCAAGATGTACCCATTTGATTTTCTGACATATAATATTGTCGCTGCAGCATCCACCAATATATACCGAGTCTGAAATGTTCGTCTAAATGACATCAGGGAGAGCCAGTGCTTGCATGGAGGCCTTTATAGACCAAGGGCAGACTGCTTTCTCATGCGCAAATATGAACGTGCATGTGTGCATACCCCAGCTGACGCTGAAATCCATGAATTAGGGATGTGCGCAGTCCTGCCAACAGATTTTGTACCAGTCTTGAAAAGTGATGGTTTTGTATGCCCGATGCTTTATTAGGCATACAAAATACGTATTAGTAAACCTGAATTTTGATTCCACAAGATGTATTTGCATGACTGGGTATGGTTGGCTTTCTGTACTCCAGCTGCTGAGCTTTGAGCTGAAACAAGTAATTCTCAATGGGAAGAGTAATTGTTTCAGCTCAGCATTAAGTGGCTAATCATTAGGAATTCAATTGGCATGAAGTGCACAACATTAATCATGATACACTAATGTGTCATCAGTGTGGATGTAGCGTGTACTCCACTGAAATTTGCTAATTAATATATGTAGTTTTTATTGGAAAGGGTTAATGTGTGCTCGGTTAAGCAGGATATGGGAGTGTCAGAGGCTGAGAACCAAGGGGTTTTCAAGAGACTGCCCTGCTGTTATATAGTTCAGAGCACACATTAATGAGGGCTGAAACCCTTAGAAAGGTACCTTTTTTTCTGAAACCTGATACTAAAGTTGACACTGAAGACGTGGCTTGAATAAAGTAGTGTGCAACACTAAATACTACAATACTACATGCCCTGAACATCCCTATGTCATGTCCAGGGAGCCGCAGCTTGCACCAAAAGTGCAGCTGGGTTGCATGTGGCTGGGACAGCTCAAGCAGGGAACAGAGGTGCAGGTGCTGCTTTCAAGCACGAGGTAGATCTGGTCCGCTGTGGAGCGGGGGGGACATTGCCACCTGCCTGACAACTTTCACCCGCACCCTCAGACCCCAGAGGCAGGGACCAGCTGTGATCTGCATCCGCACGGGCCGCGCTGGACCTCTGCATCGCAGTCCCGGCGCTAGAGAGCCGGAGTCCTGCACCTGGGGCTGTCTCTGTGTGTCCTTGCTACCGCCTATGTTACCCCAAAATGTTTTTGATCTCTGTTCTGAAACTACTGAAAATATGATACTATAACATCTTGAATGATGATGAATATTAAACTGAATAGCATCTGGCTTATTCTGAATAACTTCAGATAAAATCTTGCTATTTCCCTGTATTGTGGAAAATTCCCTACTCCCTAACCAGCAGTTACCGCATGTCTCTGAAACAAAATTATTCATTGTATTCATTTGCTTTGCAGCAATTCTCAAACTCCCGTGTTGAGAATTAAAAACAGTCTCCTATGTTTAACGCCTGAGGGCACAAATGTAACCTGTTTAAATATCATTCTTCAATTATCCTTTGAATCATCTGCCTTCCAACTCTTCCCAGACTCTGTAAAACACCCTTCTGACTACCTATCAAAAAAATAGTACATCTGTTCTTTCAGTTCATTTCCCTAAACTGTAATCAAGCGCTGTCTGTGTAATAAAAAGAAATGTCTAGCTGGAACAGCATTCTTCACTTTCATTATTGAATAATGCATTAATGTTCCTTTATCAAATATATCCATTTAACAAATCATTCCATTTCCTTCCATCTTCAGGTTTTGGTTTTTTTTAAAAAAGGCACAGAGAGCCATTCTTTCCTGATCATGAAGGCCAGGCTTGATTTGTTTCTTATGTTATAATTACATGAAACCTAAAAATGGATTATGGTAAATAGCCTGTTGACCTCTCTTTTGTTTAAACATAGCTAAAAGATTATAGACCCTTACTATGTCTGGTCTGAGTTGCCATTTACATTAAAGCAGCATAGCACAGGCTGTTAGTGGAAATTATATTTAGACGTAGGGTAAAACCTTGTGTGTTTTAGGTTGAAGTCTATTTACAGCCTGGCTTCAGCAATTAGGAAAGTGAGTGATTCATTCAGGTTTCTGGTGGTTCAGTCTCAGGCACTCGAGCACTTTTGAACGTGCTTCCTTTTCTGTCTCTATTCACAGGAAAAGAAACGGAGGGAGCACTTCAACTGCTCAATTTGAAGCCTTATTTTTTTTCCATTTGTTGTAGAGGCTTTATGAAGTTCCTTGAGTCGGCAAAGGGATGCAGACCAGGCATCTTAGTCTGCCAAATCTGAACAGCGTCATTCTGCATCTACTCTTTGCTCACTTACACCAGGTTCAGGGCAGTGGAGGGTTGGCCTGAAACAGCCATGGTCGGGTGCCTTCTTGTGGGTCCTCGCAAGGCAGCAGCAATATCTATATATGTATCCGAGTGAGGTTTGCTTTTAGGCAGATTCCAGCCACATCTTTCCAGGCGGGATCTGTCCAGCTGCAGGAAATGGTGCTCTGTGGCCCAGCTGTCTAAGGTGTGAAGAGCCATGGTGAACCACCCAACTTCCCCAGCAGCAAAACCTGGGCTCCCCAGTGCCCCGTCCCAGTGGTGGGACAGGGCATGGTCAGGAACTGCTGGTGTGCTGCACCAAAGGGAGCTGAAAAGACCAAATGGACCAGAGGATCTCCTTCAGCGGTGGCCAAGCACCATTAAAAAGCTGTGTATAATGCCTGAGGCCTGTTTAGCTCAGGAAGAGGGAGAAAACGTATTGGTTTTAAGAACTGTAATTAGAGATAGTGGCTTGGTGGTGGTTTTCCCAAAAGACTGAGATACCATGGATTTTCTGAGATTCCCAAGTGCCTAGGATGTAGACGCTTTGAAAATCTCACTCGGGGACTCCAGAAGGCAGTTAAATCATGCATTAACATCAGGCTTGGTGGGCACCCAGCAAACATCAAAAGCTAGGCCTGGGGTTTAGAGCAGTCAGCAGCTTCCTGGGTGGAAAAGGCCCGTGACCAGCAGAGCTGCTGCGTGCTAGCCTGTGAGATGCTTCAAGTCCATGCAGAAGCGACGCACTTGGCTCCAGCTCATTCATAGCATATATACTTTCAATAAAGTGGAGGCAATTATATGTGCGTATTCAAGGCAGTATTCATCTTCATGCAGTATTTGAATCCAGTAATTATCAGCATTTGGCTGTTCTTACAAGTGCTGAAATCCTGAGGAAAACACAAGGTCTATTAAGACTCGCTGCTTCCCCAGGCATACAGATAGCACACAATGTGCAAGTGCTGGGATTTCCAAGGTGCTTTTTTAACCTTGAAACATCACACGTGTACTTATTTTAATGTGTCTGTAAAAAATAATCACACAAAAAGACAACAGTTGTGGGAAAAATAATACTGTGGGGAAATTAATAGGTGTTTTGGGCCACTAGCTTCTGATAAAATTAAAAATCCATGGTTATTCAGTAGCTAAGGAAAATAAAGCCATGGCAGGAAAAAAAAAAAAAATCCTGCTGATGTGCCTTTTTAGAACAGAGCTAACATCAATAATTCTTGCTTTGTGCATTAAGTTTTAATGTGTAGACAGGCACTCTGTGCATAGCGGGGTGTCTGTGGAGTCATCATCAGTGAGAGCTAATAAATGCCTGCCATATGAAGAATACATTACAGAGAGCGCCAAGTTAAGTGAATCATTTAGTTACCATTAGTCATTTTTCATTAATATTTTTAACTGTAGTATTATCCACTATGCATTAAGTAGGATAGAGGGGATAATGCCTGTGATGTGCTTTATCCTGTAAACAAAGGTTTCTTCCAAAATGTGTGGTGGTGGTGGGGATCAGGATGAATGTTCCAGCTCTGATCTCACCAGTGTCCTTTTTTTTTTTATTTAAGACTATAGAAACCCAGATGGGAAAGGAAATAATTTCATCACATGGCTTGGCATTAACCAGCACCCACCATTACATTAATGACAATTGAATAGTAGTAACTGTGCTGGAAATGGAATATCCATAAGCATGTTTAATACTGGGTATTAAAAATAGCATCTAGAAAGGAATTTCCACAGTACCAAATGCATTACTCCAATCCGGTGTGTCCCATTTTGGTATATGCATCTGCTGCTGCGATCCTGTTCAGCCGTAACCTTTGAAGCACAACCAAACTGGGACCGGCCGGTGTGGAGGCAGGAGAGTGCCGGGGGTTGGCCGTGACCCTGCAGGTCCCGCTCCGGTCTCAAGTCGCCCCTCGGCAGGACTCTCTCTTCTGGCACGTCGCTGGCTTGGGGGACTGGGTGAAGCTGAGTTCCTGATGGTCTGTCAGCATGAAAGAGTGTCGTGGTTTAGCCCCAGCCAGCAACTAAACACCACGCAGCCGCTCGCTCACCCCCCCCACTCCGGTAAGATGGGGGAGAGAATCGGGAGGGCACACGGAGGAAAACCCGCGGGTTGAGATAAAAACAGTTTAATAGTGGAAATAAAACAAAGGAGAACAGTGGTAATAACAACGATAACAACAATAACAGAATATACAAAACAGGCGATACACAATGCAACTGCTCACCCCACGTGTTCCGCACCAGAAACCCCGCGAACCGTGCCCGACACCGGGACCACCCCCGGTTTTTAAGCTGGGCATGATGTCACATGGTATAGAATACCCCATTGGCCAGCTGGGTCAACCACCCCGGCTATGCTCCCCCCAGGTCCCCCTGCACCTTGAAGGGCGGGGGAGGCTGTCGGTGCACCCGGCAACAACCAAAGCATCAATGGGCCATCAACATTCCTATCACCGCCAAACCCAAAACACAGCACCCCCTCCAGCTACAGGAAAGAGAGTTAACTCTGTCCCAGCCGGAACCAGGACAAAGAGTTAGAAGAATAAGTATGTTTGATCTTACTTATGCTCATAAATTTTTCCCCAGGATAATGTACCTCTGCCAGCTTACACTTTTTCCTTTTAATCTGTTATTTTTCATCACTTTCTGTTCTAAACTCCCAAATTCTGAATTATATATCCCAAAATAATGGTATGGTTGGGCACACATGTGAAGGTGTATCCTTCCCAAGGTGCTGAGTAGTTAACAGATAGAGTGAGAGGTACACACTTCGTTTGCATGATATAAAGGCTCGTCAGCATCGATTTAGGATTACTTTCAACTTTGCATCATTCTCGACTTACATCAATACTGTTCCACTTGTAGAACTACTCTCCAGTAACCACAGAGGCTCCAAGGAGAGAGGGAAGAAATTGAAACAAAATTTTAGAAACTCCTACAAGTTACTTTACACAGTTTTTTCTTAACTGTAACAAAATTGAAAATAAAGTTTGATGGTTCAGTATCTCTGAAAGCTGGAAAGGGACATTGTAATTCTCTTTGGAAAAATGAGACATTGCCTTTTACAGCATCAAAAGCTTCAGTCTCTGCTTTTGATGAGTTGTGAAATATCACCTTCAAAACATGTAATTGTCTTGGAACTAAAATTTGCACGTATTCCAACTCAAGCTAATGTTATCCAGTGGGAAATGAATGCACACTGTAGGAGGAAATACATACAATTTTTTTTTCTTTGTGAAGCAAATTACCCTTGTTACTATTATCTATGTAAAGTGTCCCAAATTATCTTATTATATATGCTCCAAAAGTAATTTAAGCATACGTGTGGACATGAATGTTTTATTTTCTGAAGGATGCTGAACTGTCAGATGTGGATTTAACCACAAATCAGATATGTTACAGTTTCCGCTGCTGTTCCCTGGGGACAGTCACCCAGGCAAAAGGAACAGTATCCAGCCATCAGTTCCTTGCAACATTTTCCCGTGACTGCCAAGTAATGCTGTGCCTTGAGGATCAGGTGTGGTGAGTGGGATGGCAACCATGACGTTTGTTTCTGTGCACCACTAAATGACTCCTAAATTTTAACACTGTGTCTGGTGCAGAAATAACCTTTGTCTTTACCGCTTGATTTTAGAGTCAGGTTCATGGGGGTGACCCACAGAGCTCCAGTCAGCTACTGGGATGTCATATAAGCACTGTGGCCCTGTGGTGCAGAGCAGCGATTAGGACATGACTGTAAATCTTTGGGGGAAATAAATTTAAGGGATGGTATCAAGCTGTAGACAATTTGCATACCAAATGAATCTCAGGAAAAGTGATTGGGGCACATAAATATTCTACCTTTCTGGGCTGTGTCTGTATGCTGATTATCTAGCACGAATGGCTTCTTTAATGAGTAGAAATATTTCACTGTTTCACATTCTCCAGGGCTTAATTTTTATAAGTGAACTGCTGATTCAGTTCTACCTCACAAAATAACCCAGTTTGGCAATAATTCAAGGCTAAAAATGTGAGCTGTAACTGCCTGCTATTTATCAAACAAGCCATTACACGGAACAGTGCATCATTCCATCGAAAAATGTTTAAATTCTCCTAATTGTGTTTTATAAAGTAATGTCTCCTGGTTTTGCTTTTGTTACTCAGCAGTTCCCAATACTCTGGCTGTAGGCAGCCCGGGACTCATCAGAAGCTTCTGGCAGCCCACTGCGATGGCTCTTCGTGATAGCCTTTTCTCCCAGCCTCTGCAGGTTTTGAAGGGTCAGGGTTGGTGAAGGAAAGCTAATGTGTTGTTGCTATTGAGTTTATCCATCCTGTAGCTAGATTGAGTCATCCAGCTGGGTCTTGATCCGCTTTCTGTGTCCTTTCCCTCAGCCACTTGGCACAAAGTGTTTTACCACAGTATTGCTAGCACAAGGTCCCTTGTATAGCAATACATTATCTATATATCATCTATACTTCTTCACATCTTATATAGAGAGCTGCAGGGATTTACACTACACTCTAGATTTTGACCTTAAGGCTTGGATGGACCCCTTTGTCCTCAAAGCATCTGTACATGTTAAATTTGAAGGCCAGCATATGTCTTCATTCAGCCGCATCTTTCGATGGTGCTGATGTTATTCACTGTATTCATGCCTGACCTCCTCTTGGCTCTGATAAGGTAGAGGGCCATTGAGTTAATCGGTGTTTGGATGGGAATGTCATGCTGCGGAGGTGGCAAGAGGAGTATGTTCTTCCCTCATGTGCTCATTTCTGAAGCCGTGGTCCCAGGACAGAGGTGGAGGTGTGTTTTTTAGGATTGCTATAAATAGCGCTCCAGGCAGACAGCACCGTGGGGAATTCGAAAGCATAACTCTGGCATAAAATAGCTGCTGTATAAAAATGTTAAATACGCAGGTTGTGTGTTCCCAGCTCACGCCGGGAAGGGCTTCTCGAGCTTCTCCTTTTGAAGCTCGGTTTGGGCTCTGAAATTTGGACAAATTTTGATCTCTTCTTCTTCTCCCCTCCTTTGCCATGTAATCAGAAACAAACGTTCAGCAGGCCAAATAACATCCACAGGGAGGCTGATCCAGGCACTGTAGTTTCCAGTTTGGCCTCTTTTTGCCCCCTTTGCCAGTGTCTCAGAGGATGAATGCAATAACTTTGCTGAACTCCTCGCCTTTGGTGTGGCGGTAATTGTCTGAGTCTGAAATAGTCTCAACAGGATTGTTTGATGGTGGAAAAGGAGAAATAGGATGTAAGCTGGGCTTTTTTTTTATCAGGACTGACTCTGAAGGGTTGAAAGCAGCAAAATCTTGCAGAAATTTGAGCGGCAGGACTTGGGTTTTATTTTATAATCACTTAGGACTGTGTATAAATAAGCAGTTTTGTGGAGTAGTGTGGTGCCATTTTTGCATTAATGCTTTTCAGAGCTAGGGCATGTTTTGAAGGAGGGAAATTCTCCTCGTTTTTAGTTTTTGTAAATGCTTCAAGGTGGTTTCGTGATTTGGGTGGATATAGAGTGATCACCATTAAAAATTCAACATTTACCACCAATTTAAGGTTAAACCTGGAACAACACAGGATTTCCCTGAATTTGGAATACATAATGCTTCTGTCAGTTGAGACACTGTGATCTGATAAATAATGATCTCTGTAGATAGCCATATAAATTAATATCTAAGCTCATGTGGAAAACATGTCCTTCATAGATAATTCTCTATCTTTTGATAAAATTCTTGAAAAACACTGGCACAATACCATTTTTCTTGCTTGGTTATTTTTCCCCGGTATTGCAGACATCCTAGCAAACCCAAAATTGAAGTCCTAAAAATTGCATTATGCTGTCAACCCCTGTCACAAGAGTACAATAGTTGTTTTATCATTGGCAGTTCGTACGGTAAGTAATGATTTCTAAGCTATACCCCTACATTTGAACAGTATGCAGTTAAGTCATATATCCTAAATCAGTTTAAAATGGAACAGAGATGAGATTCCTGCCTGTTAACATGAGACTAGAAAGGGATTAATAAAACCTAAAAACAGAAGTCCATTATGGCCGCTGCAGTCATAAATAAGCTTTATAGTTAGTCTCACCACCAGATGTCAAGGAACCTCTGGTACTGCAATGTAGTAATTTTCAGTCTTGTTCCTTTGCATTATAGAGATGGAGTTGGATTTGCTAGGTGTTTCTGCTGTCCGCTTCCTGAACTCTCTCTTTTGACCCTTTTTTTGATGAGTTGACTGCTTGTGAGACACCTGGCAATTACTGTTCTTTAAAGAGGCTGGGCTCATATTAACAGGTTAGGAGCCTTGGTGACATGCCGCGAGCTGATCATGTGCATGCACTAAATAACTATTGTGATACGGGGAATGCTCAAGTGAAAACCAACAGAGAAACCCCTGCTACCTTCTAGCAGCGCAGAGCACGTTTCAATGCCATTCTTCAATACATGAAAGGGATGGACTCCTCACCTCCTCAGGGTGCTGTTCACCTGTGAAGCTCTTCATGCTGTATTGAGTGAGACTCTCGGTCAGTGTTTTAAAGATTTTTATTGCACCCCTCACCGTAATTCCTGGGCTCTGCTGGCTTCTGCGTTCCCTGGCTTCATGCGCTGCTGGATGCTGAGACCTTCATTCAGCAGTGTTCTTAGGCAAGTGCTGAGCTTCAAGAGCGAACTTGAATAAATTGCCAAATTGAGGCTTGTATGGGGAATGCTGTATTACTAATTCTCCGTCCTTTTTACATAAGATATTAGCTGCAGTTGCCGTCTGCCAATCTGACTGTGTGCGTGAATACTGAAGAGGCAGTGATTAAGGAGACTGAACTATGTGGTTGTTCGTCCTTTGCTTTCTTCATTATTCATAAATTCACAGTTAGTGTCTCTGTAGTTAATAATTCTCTGTACTTCTGTACAGCCTTCAATCAGAGGATCTCTAGTACTGTGTGAACATCAATGAATTAGCATCCTCTCACCTTGCTGTGGGCACTTTTAATCCTGGTGCAATTTCTTGCCCAGCGTGCAAGTATGCTCTGTGCTGGCCTCGGAGCACTCAGCTTTTATTTTTTAAGGTCATTACTCCAATGTACTAAAACCAGCCATCTAACGTTAAAATCAAACTCAGGAACTAGAGTATAATTTAGACTTGTTTTGTATTACTTTATGGGCCCACTTAGTAATCAAATCCAAGGGAATATATGTGTATGTATTTTACAGGCTGAGGATTCAAAGAGGGGAATAGCAGAAAAAGTGATTAATTCTCAAGTTTTAAATAACTGCAAAACCAAAAAAGGAAATTTTGAGTTCAATCTTTAATGTACACCCTCTCTCTCTCCCACTCAATGTCTAAATTGCACCAATTCGAATCCTCTTTGGGCTGTGTGGCCCAGCAGAGGCTATCAGAGATGATTTATTAGAAGAGATGCTCACTTTGTTTTGTAGGATGCTGTTTGAGACTAGTACGGACTCTGCCTGTTGTTGTCCCCTGCTTCTCCCCAGTCCAGCCGGCAGAAGGGATTACGTGAGTGCTTGCTAATTTGCTGCAGACAGCGTTAGCTGGGGTTTAGGTTAACGTGGTGATGAAGGTAGGAGGGGAATGCCTTCTCACCTTGCCTGAAATGGCTTAGAGAGACCAACCCATCAAAGTTTCCAGAGCTTCTGCTGGTGCAGATGGGAGCAAATGAAGGGTGCTGTTTGCTGTGTCTGTGCTTTGGAATTAAAACCCAGTGGCTTTCTGTTCTGTATAATAAACAGTGCGTTTACCAACAAAACTTGTTTTTCAGGGTTAGATTCACAACACTGGCAGAAGAATTACTGGTGGGTTTCTCTTACTTGATAGCTTGGTGGATGTAGCTAATGTCTCTCAATATGAAGGATGTAGCATCAGGTCTGTGACTTAGGACAGTAGTTTTTGGAGTCAATGCACCTTAGATCTTCTTCCCACTAGAATGTATGTTAATTATTTGTACAAAATGATACTGCCCACAGAGACTGAGCAGGCTACAACCATATTGCCTGATAGCTAAGCAGTAAGAGTGAGTGTATGGGAGAGAGACAGTGCCATGGATCGTCCCACATATTGCTCTCTGCCCTTTGGAGTGAAATCATAGAATCATTAAGGTTAGAAAAGACCTCTAACATCATCAAGTCCAACCATCAACCCAACACCACCATGCCCACTAAACCATGTCCCAAAGTGCGACATCTACGCGTTTTTTGAATGCCTCCAGTGATGGCGACTCCACTTCCCTGGGCAGCCTGTTTCAGCGCTTGACAACCCTTTTGGTGAAGAAATTTTTCCTAATGTCCAATCTAAACCTCCCCTGACACAACTTGACGCCATTTCCTCTTGTCCTGTCGCTTGTTACTTGGGAGAAGAGACCAACACCCGCCTCTCTACAGCCTCCTTTCAGGTAGTTGTAGAGAGCGATAAGGTCTCCCCTCAGCCTCCTTTTCTCCAGGCTAAACAACCCCAGCTCCCTCAGCTGCTCCTCATAAGACTTGTGCTCCAGACCCTTCACCAGCCTCGTTGCCCTTCTCTGGACATGCTCCAGCACCTCAATGTCCTTCTTGTAGTGAGGGGCCCAAAACTGAACACAGTATTCGAGGTGCGGCCTCACCAGTGCCAAGTACAGGGGCACGATCACCTCCCTACTCCTGCTGGCCACACTGTTTCTGACACAGGCCAGGATGCTGTTGGCCTTCTTGGCCACTTGGGCACACTGCCGGCTCATGTTCAGCCGGCTGTCGACCAGCACCCCCAGGTCCTCTTCCGCCGGGCAGCTTTCCAGCCACTCTTCCCCAAGCCTGTAGCATTGCCTGGGGTTGTTGTGACCGAGCTGCAGGACCCAGCACTTGGTCTTCTTGAGCCTCGTACAATTGGCCTCAGCCCATCAATCCAGCCTGTCCAGATTCCTCTGCAGAGCCTTCCTACCCTCAGGCAGATCAACACTCCCACCCAACTTGGTGTCTTCTGCAAACTTACTGAGGGTGCACTTGATCCCCTTGTCCAGATCATTGATAAAGATATTAAACAAGACTGGCCCCAAAACTGAGCCCTGGGGAACACCACTTGTGACCGGCCACCAACCAGATTTGACTCCGTTCACCACAACTCTCTGGGCTCAACCATCCAGCCAGTTTTTTACCCAGCAAAGAGTACGCCTGTCTAAGCCATGAGCCGCCAGCTTCTCTAGCAGAATGGGGTGGGAGACAGTGTCAAAGGCCTTACTGAAGTCCAGGTAGACCACATCCACAGCCTTCCCCTCATCCACTAGGCGGGTCACCTGGTCATAGAAGGAGATCAGGTTGGTCAAGCAGGACCTGCCCTTCATGAACCCATGCTGGCTGCGCCCGAGCCCCCAGTTGTCCTGCACCTGCCTTGTGAGCGCCCTCAAGATGAACCACTTCATAATCTTCCCCGGTACCGAGGTCAAGCTGACAGGCCTGTAGTTCCCTGGATCTTCCTTCCGGCCCTTCTTGTAGATGGGCATCACATTGGCAAGCCTCCAGTCATCCGAGACCTCCCCTGTTAACCAGGACCGCTGATAAATGATGGAGAGTGGCTTGGCAAGCTCCTCCACCAGCTCCCTCAGTACTCTCGGGTGGATCCCATCTGGCCCCATAGACTTGTGAGTGTCCAGGTGGCGTAGCAGGTCGTTAACTGCTTCCTCTTGGATTATGGGGGGTGTATTCTGCTCTCCGTCCCTGTCTTCCAGCTCAGGGGGCTGAATACCCTGAGGATCACCGGTCTGACTACTAAAGTCTGAGGCTAAGAAGACATTAAGTACCTCCACCTTTTCCTCATCCTTGGTGGCAATGTTCCCCCCCCGCCTCCAATAAAGGATCGAGATTCTCCTTGGCTCTCTTTTTGTCATAAATACATTTATAAAAACATTTTTTGTTGTCTCTTACGACAGTGGCCAGATAGAGTTCTAGCTGGGCTTTTGCCATTCTAATTTTCTCTCTGCATGACCTCATGAGATCCCTGTACTCTTCTTGAGTTGCCTGCCCCTTCTCCCAACAGTGGTAGACTCTCCTTTTTTCCCTGAGTCCCAGCAAAAGCTTCTTGTTCAGCCAGGCTGGTTGTCTTCCCCACCAGCTCTTCTTGCGGCACATGGGGACAGCCTGCTCCTGTGCCTTTAAGACTTCCTCCTTGAAGAACGTCCAGCCTTCCTGGACCCCTCTGCCCTTCAGTACTGCCTCCCAAGGGACTCTCTCAACCAGTGTCCTGAACAGGCCAAAGTCCACCCTCCGGAAGTCTATGGTAGTGGTTTTGCTGACCGCCCTTCTTACTTCACCAAGAATCGAGAATTCTATCATTTCATGGTCACTAAGGCCAAAACAGCCTCTGAGCACCACATCTCCCACCAGTCCTTCTCTGTTGGTAAACAGCAGGTCAAACGAGGCACCTCCCCTGGTAGGCTCACTCACCAGCTGCATCAGGAAGTTCTCTTCCACACACTCCAGGAACCTCCTAGACTGTTTCCTCTCTGCCATGTTGTATTTCCAGCAGACGTCGGGTAAGTTGAAGCCCCCCACGAGGACAAGGGCTAGCGATGGTGAGACTTCTGCCAGCTGCTTGTAGAACGTTTCATCAGCCTCTTCACTTCTGGTCGGGTGGTCTATAACAGACGCCCAGCAGGATATCTGCCTTGTTGGCCTTCCCCCTCATCCCTACCCATAAGCACTTGACCTGATCATTACAGTCGTCGAGCTCTGTACAATGGAAATATTCCCTAACATACAGAGCCACCCCACCGCCTCTCCTTCCTCACTTATCCCTTCTGAAGAGCTTATAGCCATCCATGGCAGCACTCCAGTCATGAGAGTCATCCCACCATGTTTCTGTGATGGCAACTAAGTCACAGCTATCCTGCCGCACAATGGCTTCCAGCTCCTTCTGTTTGCTGCCCATGCTGCGTGCATTGGTGTAGATGCACTTGAGCTGGGCTATCGACCTCACCCCTGACATCGGCATGCCACCCCTAGGCTCACCTCTAGCGAGCCTGGTTTTATCCCCTTCCCCCTTTGAACCTAGTTTAAAGCCCTCTCGATGAGCCCCGCCGACTCATGGGCGAGAATCCTTTTCCCCCTTTGAGACAGCTGAACTCCATCTGTCGCCAGCAGGCCCAAGTGCCGTGTAAACCTCCCCATGATCAAATAACCGAAATTCCACTGATGGCACCAGCCTCTGAGCCACGTGTTAATCAGGTGTATTTTCCTGTTTCTTACAATATTATTCCCTGCTACCGAAGGGATTGAGGAAAACACTACCTGTGCTCCTGACCCTGCAACCAGTTGCCCCAGTGCCCTGAAGTCCCTTTTGATCGCTTTGGGACTTCTGTCCGCAACCTCATCACTGCCAACCTGCATAACCAAGAGCAGGTAATGGTCAGAGGGACGTACCAGACCAGGGAGTCTCCCGGTAACGTCTCTAACCTGGGCCTCAGGGAGGAGCAGACTTCCCTGTGGGACGGGTCCGGTCGGCAGATTGGGCCCTCTGTTCCCCTCAGAAGGGAATCGCCTATGACAATTACCCTCCTCTTTTTTTTTTAACAGAGGCAGTCATAATGCACGGGGCTGACTGACTTGACCTAGGCACCTCCCTGGATGGACCTTCATCTACATCCTCATTTGCCTGGCCCTCAAGTCCCAGAGCCCCATATCTGTGTGCAAGGGCAACCGGGAAGGCGAGGGAGGCCGGGAGGGGATTCGCCTGGCGCCCCGAGCAGGGATCTGTTTCCATTCCCCTGCATCCCTTAGGTCCCCTCCTTCTGCCTGCTGGCAAGAGGGAAGGGGATCCTCTGCTTCTTGCGGAGCCTCCACCTGCTGCCTTTGCCTCAGGGATGGCGGCGTGTGGCTCCACCAGTCTCCCTCCCTCTCACACTCCCTGATACTCCTTGACCCTTCCACTCCCTCTTCCCCGCTGGCACTAGTGACAGGCCCAGGCGCTCCCTGCAGCCGGGGACCTGGGCAGCTGCATGCTTGTGTGGGGGCTGCGGCTGGGTCGCCACACTCCTCCTGGCCATGGCAACCTTCATTTTCCTGACGGCTTTGATTTTCTTACAATGACCAAAATTGTTCTAACTTAGTGTTGAGAAAAAAAAAAGACATCTGGTTTGGTTGAAAACTTCACATTTTGCACTGGGCAATAATTTGCATATTTCTACAGATGTGTTTCAACAGCTCTGGGTGTTTGTTATTAATGTAGTGTTATAAATAAAGCAAAGGGTGTTTGTAACAAATACAGGAGAAAAGTTTTGGTCTAAGAGATTTAAATAAATGAAGTATTACTTAAGAGAGAATGAACAGATTAGGCCAACTGAGTATCCTTAAATTCATGGAAACCTTCATTCTGGATTTGCCTCCGATCTCCTGATTTGATCAGTATCCTAGCAGCCTTCCTAATGAAGTTATGTCTTATCTAATAAGCTTTCTAGGCTTATTAGGCAATGCCTAAGTTTTAAGATAAGATTTGCAGCTAAGGAGGAGAAAACTCTAACCATTAGAAATCTCTCCAACAAAGTGGGTAAGTTTTCTGTGGCACAGAGCAGACTCAGAGTTGGCAGGATTTTAAGTGGTCACAATATTAAACACTGAAAACTGTAGTTTGCAAAGGAGAGTCAGTTTAGCCATTGCTTAGAGAGGTGCTACAGCGACAGTTTGGCTGTCTGCACAAAGGTTTAATTTCCAGCTTCAGCTTTAGAGGACTTTCACTTCTCCCTCATGTTTGATTTTCCTCATCAGCCATTGCCCTGTGCCCTTTAGCGGGATTGTTTAAATGCTGCTCTAACACGAACCTACGCATGCCTTCATCAAGTAAGGTGTTTCTGATATCACATTCATTGAAATCTATCCCCATTTGTCTGATCTTGATTGCACTCAGTTCGCAAGGTGGTGTGTTGCGTGATTCATTAAATGCCTGATACACACTAGGCCTTTTCAAGATTGACAGAACAGGCATGGTGAAAATGTCAGTAATCTTCACCATAAATGCCTGTCATTTTCTTATCAGCACGCTTCTGTACAGCTATTGTGTTTCAGTTTTTTCACTTTCTTCCTGCTTGGCTTTCATAATAGAAAAAAGTTGCAGCGGTAGCTGGTGGTAAGTCTGCTGTTTCCACCCTGGAAATCACAGTGTCACAGGATCTTTTCTCTCTCCCCTCCGTGTTTGCTCCCGCTCTTTGTCTCCCTCTCTCCCTCTTTCTTTCAGTGCATCTGAGAGCTTAATGCTGGTGGGTCAGTAGGGTTTTGTATATAAAGAGGTGGAAGGATGGGGCTGCTGAGGTCAAAATTTCGTCTGTACTGAAACGTGCTTGCTGAAGTTTGCCGAGTGGCTCAGCTGGTACCCTCTGCCTCAAGACCGTGGTGTTTACCAGAGAGAGTCAACTATTGCAGCAGTTTCAACACAGAAGATGTGAGTGCTGCAGAAGCTGCACGTCACGGTTTGCTGTCTCCTAAGCAGTTCTTTGTGTAAAAGGAAAATTCATTTATCAGCATAACAGCTAAAACAAAACGTATTTGTAACCTACAGGGGGTTCTGAAGGAAACAGCAATAACATTTGGTGACAAACCTTAATGTAAAATATACTGTTCACGGGAGTCCTCCTTTCAAATCATTAGCTTTGCATAAATCCGACTAAGAAAAACATGCAGGTTGAATAAAATTACTATTAATAAAAGCTCCAAAGGTGTAGTATGTAGATTTTTACAGCAAAAGCAGACAGTGCCTGGAGGGATATAATTCTTCCTTTTGTACATGCACATTGTTTCTCTTTAAAACCCTGAGTTTATATTCTAATGGAAATGGAGCTAGTCCTGCCTTTGCATGGGCTTTATAGGCTCCTTAAAGTCAGTGGAAGCATTTATGGGAGAGCAGAACTGGACCTCTTGTTTTTCTAGCTTCTGTAGCAACTAGACTAATATGTATTTGTCCAGAGGTACGTCTTAAAGGCACCAATTCTTCCAGAAATGGGACAATAAATAGAGTATGCTGCTGTACCTGTAACATATGGTGGTGACACCTGCAAAGTTTAATGTTGTATTATCTGTCATCAATACATGGCAGCCTGGAAGTTGAAGGAGGTGGAAACCTTTGACTACGAAGTGGATTTCTTATTAACTGGTTTTTGTGTTGTGTTCACCATGTTAATGCTTCAAGCAGTTCGGAGAGCAAAGAGGAGAGACATGGCTGCCAGGCCGGGGAGGCACAGGGACTCCTTCCACACTCCCCTTCGGCATCCTTTACAACCTGCCATATTTTCCTGGTATCTTATGTTGAGGAGGGGAAAAAAAGCTAGGAAAGGATCCAGAATCAGACTGGGTTTATTTGAAGGATGGTAATGTTTTTAGTTATTATCCCAGGCATAGGTTTGGAGTGGGCAGGTTGTATGGAAGGGACGTTGGAGCTGAAGGCTCCTCCTTCGGGCTGTAGCTGAAGACAGTGAGGCTGCTCCTGGTTGGACATAAGCAGAGTAAGTTGGTATTATTCAGGCTTGAAGTTTAGGGGGAAAAAAGACAGCTCGAGGGAAAAAAATCCTAGCTTATTAGGCTAGGTTGAATGTAGCAGCTCATTATCGCTGCAGTGCTTTACCTGTAACAGCCACAGTCTCTGGTCCAGGGGACTCCCGATTCATTTGTCAGGATTATGGACGTCCTGCTTGGAAACACCATTACTGAGCGTGCTTCCCCCTTTGGCTTATTAGGAGCTGCAAAAGCTCTTCCAGACGTGCTCCCCATGTAGTCTCAAACTTGTTTGGTCTTTGGGCTGTCCAGATAACATACTCTATGGATACGGTTGCCAAATTGGTATTAAAATGAGAAAAATATCAGTATGGTGCTGGGAAAAGAAATCCTTTTTCCTTTTTGTGTCTTAATCCATTTCAGAAAAAATCATACTTTAAAGTCAGGACCCCACTTTGTGGGGCTTGACTTAGTCTACTTCTTAATAAAGCTTAGAATAATATATAAATCTCCAGTCAGCATTTTGCCTGTACAATGTCACTGTTCTCTTTTGCCTCATCCTACTTCAATTTCTACTCTCTATCAACAGCAATCTTCATCTTTTCTCCACCTGAAGAGAGGATAGAGAAATTAAGACCTCCCAGCCTAGCCTGTATGCTTTAACCCTTCTCCAGCATGATCAATTCCTGCAAAATAAAGAAAATTATATTAGGCAAACATTGCCAGGTTATTCCAATTGGATGATAAAAGTATTAAGACAAAAGGTCATATACTTAGCTGACATAAATAGACATAGTAGTACTGAATATTTCTACACGATAGTTGATATAGAATTTGACCTCTGCTTTTGTGTTAATATTTGCTTATCTCCTGCTGCTTCTGGGAAGATAAGTTACTTTCTTCCAGCCCTGTAACTGAAGTCTTAGCGTTATCTGTCTACCTAATTATAATAATTATTATTATTGTTAATATTATGGACTTAAAATAGTGCTTAAAAGGTGCAAATTGGGTAAAAATTGTGCTTAGTCAAGAAAAAGTCTGTGTTGCTCTAATGGATCGGAGATAAAATTCCACAGTCAACTGAGACAAGTGGTGTTGGAGGCTGCTTTGACATTTCAACTTTAACTGTTCCTCCAAACTTTATATTTGCATGAAATATTTAATCCAAGCACATGACTTCTGGTTTAAAATGACAGCTGTTTCCTTTTAATGTGCACAAAGATACTGCAAAAACCACAGGAATTTCTGTAATGAACTTTTAAATTCCCCTCTCTTTTTTTCCCCGGATCTCCTAGTGAGGATAACAGTTATTGCCCTCAGTGTTACTGTGTAAGAAAACCAGATGACAACATTACCCAGCGCGAGCTGTAGAAAATTTATGATTTAGTCTAAAACATGCGCTTGAAGAAAAAGGTTGCTTTTAGGTCTCCACTCATGCATTTAAACACTTGTTTAGGAGCCTCCAGAGCTGAGGTCTGCAGCCGTTCCCTGGCTGGAGGCACGCTGCTGGCTGCTGGCACCCTCCTAGGCAGGGGAGCCGCAGCAGGCCCCAGCCCGACGGCCGGCGGGAGTCCTCTTAGGGACTTCGGTGGGACCAAAATGGGGCTCTGGTGATCAGGCAGGCTGCAGTTTTAGTATCCAAAGAGTTGTTAACTGAGGACTATGGAAAAGGCTGAAATGCATGCAGGCAAAGCCATGAAAAAAAACCCAAACTTGCTCTTTTACCCACCTTCTTTCTCCCAACAAGCCCAAATTTAAACACAATAAATGAAGAGTAGGGATTAAATCATGTCTTGGAATAAGAAGAAAAATATGATCAGCATGAGTAACTGTGGACAGCTTTTGCCACTCCACAATGAAATAAACTGGAATGGGAAAAGTAACAGAGGCCGCTCCCCGAGGCAGGGAGGAGACAAGGGAGTAGAAGACAAATGACTTCGAGCTTTCTCCTCGAGGAGGGAGGAGAAGAGTGACCATTAAGCCCTGCAGCCATCCCAGTGTTGCAGCCTGGCAGGGGCATGGCGTGGGAGTCCAGGGGAGCCCTGCACAGGGAGGTGGTGGGGCAGGAGCATTGTGGCTGATAGCAAGCTTTCATTTGGGTGTGAGCGGAGGGGAGAGGACATGCAGACCTGTGGGACAACCTGGGCTGCGGCTCAGGGAATGGGTGGATGGGTTATTTTCTTGTGGTCTGTCTTCCCATCGCCGCGTTTGTTGTCTGCTGCTCCCTGTGTGACAGCAGTGGATTACAAAGTACTTTGTACTTTGCTGCAGGTGCCTGTGAGGAGACCCGCGTTGACCTGAAGGCTTGAGTTTGCCCTATGCCTTTTTTAAACCACACATGTATTACAGGAGCACTTGGGAGTCAGTTGAAACCGTGGCCCATTGTACAAGGATCTCCTCTCGTAAGTAGGTGAGGCAGATGAGAGGTTCCCATCCCTGTTTTACAGGTGGAGAAATGAAGTGTAGAGAAATTGCATCATGTGGTGGAAATCACAGAAGAAGCCAAGGGGAGAATAACAATTGAATCAAGATCTCGGGAAGGCTGTTCTTTGCCTTTAATTAGTCTGTCAGAAACACGCCATAGTTTCTTATACGGTGTATCAGTAATTACAAAAGCATACACAGCAGCCTGTATTTGGAGGGATGCCCAGACAGGAAAACAAAACTGTTTGTTGAGCAACTAATGGGATTTGTATGAAGGCATAATAAATGAAATTTATTTTAAGGTAGCTTAGTAGGTAGACATTGGTGCGGGGAGGCAATGCGTACTCTGTACAGTGAGAAAATGCAGTAGTTATTTTATTACAGTATGAACATCCCTACTAATTTATTAACAAGTCTTTCAGTGGTTTTCTATGTCTGGAAACGTAATTAATGTTGCTGGCAACAAATGCCACATCTGGCAGTGGAGTAAAATGTAGCACCTCTTATTGCTGTGTTCAAGCAGAAGTGGAGCTTGCTGCGTGTGGCTTTGCTGCACAGTGATGTGCAGAGTGGTAGGTAGTGTTTGTCCCTGGGGACGTGCTCATCTCACCCTTGTGCGGCAAAAAAAAAAAAAAAGGGGCAAAGAAACCTTACAGATCCTGTACCTTCTGGTAAGGAGGGTGATAAAAACTTGGACTGATACCTGATCCTCTCAGTGCCTTAGGTACCTGAGAAGAGTTTATTTCTGTTAGCTCTCTAGAGGGATTGCCTGACCGGAGCTCTCTGAATTGGCAGCATTATTTAGCACTCTGTATTTTGTAAAGATGATCCCAGAAAAGGTGAGGGAGACCAGCTGATGGCTTTTTGGTGTGTCTGTATGGCAAACAGCAATGGTAGATGAAATGGCGCTCTCAATAGTTTCTTTACTAATGGTGGCTGAAGTTGTAATGGCAATGACAGACTTGTCCAGGTGATCTGAAGGACGTACTGAAGTGTGGATGGGTTGGAGCTAGTCCCTTTAATCTGTCCCTTGCCATGCCCCTGGTAAATCTGGCCACAAGGACCATTCTGCAGTAACGACACTGAGCTCAGGACCTGCCACGGCTGCTCTTGGCTCTCCCATCCTTCAGCAGGGCCATGTTGTAGCTCTGCTCCATGAAATTGAAAAACAGTCTTGCAGTCTCTATGCAGAGCTGAGCCCTCTCTTAGCTGCAGGTAGAAGTTGACTTTGGTGCAGTCTGCTGAGGGTTTTCAAGAGAAATTTCCCGAGAGTTTGCCGAAAGCCATTTTCCCATTCAGTGTCATTTCCATATGTGACAGCAGCCTTTTCTGAAGGAACACCCTAAATTACTAGGAAAGTTGACTCATCTGCTGCCTTACTGAAGAATAATCTTTAATTCATGATCTGTTTGCAGTGGGCTGGGCACTACTTAGCCATGGATTTGAAGGGGAGTTCGGCTTGTTTAAAGGCTTCAGTATTAAGCCCAACGGGTTTAGTTGAGTCTTTCTTGGCACATAAAAGCTTGGGAGGGTCATAAGGCACACAAGTTCTGTTATTAATGAATTATTTCTTCTAAAACTTACTTTTTTTTGTGATGCAGTTGTTGAAGAATAAAAACGGTTTAGAAGAATAACCAGGAGAAACAAAAAACTAGAGACAAGCTATGAGCTGCCTTGTGCCTCTAGAGATTGTTGGCATTTTGCAAAGTCAAACACTTAAAGGATTAAACAGTTAATATCCAGCTGATGATAAGAAGCAGGGCTTGATTTAAATCCCCATTAATGTAAACAGAAATAGTTCTTGTTGACTTCAGGAGTGGACTTTAGATCTGACCGTATGATCCTAATGCAAGACAGTCTGTGTATTTGAAGTAACCAGACTGGACAGTCCTACATGCAGGTTGTCTCCTACTGATGGCAAAAGTGCTGGAGCGTCACTGGGAGAATTTTTCTGTTGCTCAGGAGAATGACAGATGCAAGCTGAAGGACTGGAGGCAAAATGTTATTTTCTTTAATAAAAGCTGTCAAAGTATTCAAAACTGTCTCTCCAGTTTGTGCTGTCTAACTTCCTGGACTGTTTGTTTTGCAGAAAATAATATTGGGAAACTTCTCGGATGTGTTGTTTTGATGTATTTTTTCCTTTCCAATCCTAGAGGAAATTGTTATTGATAATGTGTTCCAGCAGCTTAGGAGACCGCACTGCAATAGGCTTACGAGAATCTTTCATGTCATTAAATCTCCATGAAAAATCACAAATTGGATTAAAAAAATCCAGTTTAGTCAAATGCTTACATTGTTGAAATAACCTTTTTTTTTTTTTTTTTTTTTAAATCTGATGTGGTGTGTGGTAGTTAGGAATCTCTTTCCTAAGTGGACAAAAATGAACTTTACAGTGAATTTCAACTAAAATATTTTAATTCCCTTCCTACTTCTACATCTGATTAGGATTCTGCAAGGGATGGGGACAACTCTCATGATCTCATCGTCTGTGGGATACCTCAGGAAGCGATGCAGACCCGGTCTGGATAAAAGGGAAAGGACGAGGGTGTCTGCAAATGAGCATACGTTCCATTCCGTGTGCCCTGCAACCCTGTCTTATGTGTCTGACTTGTGTAACTGCAGGGTGAATACCTGCATACAAAGCAGTTGGGAAGTTCAGACCTCTGTTCTAAACCTACGTTTGGATTCATTAAGTCATTTTCCTTCTACTGTATCTCGGGGAATTGCCTAAAGTACATTGGGACTCACCAAAGCCAAAGTTAGGGGGTTTATGATCATTGCAAGACCACCCACTGCCATGCGTGGCAGCGCCAACACGAGTGGCTGTTTGTTCATTCCACAGCCTAAAAAAGGAGAAAGCAAATTCTCCTGAATGAACTCCTAAATCTCTTTTCATCCTGAACAGCTCAACATGGGTGGAAAAATTTCCTTTTTTATTATGTCTGTGGTGAAATGTGCTGTTAAAACCAATTTCCCCAGAACCAGCACAATTTAATGGTGATTTATGCACTGAAGAAGGTCTGACATTTAGATCCCTACTTGGTTCTTTATTATAATGTTATCACCTGGGCCACCTCTAAATTCAGGGGAAAAATGGCTTTTTGACTAGAAGTAAATTTTTGCAAAGGTGTTTCATTTTTCATTAGTGATGCTTAGGATTTTGCTAAAAAACAAATAGCCAATTAAAAATCCTGAGCCCAACACAGCAGTCAGCCAGTGAAAGACAGAGCTGTGTGTTTGCAAGCCTTTAGGTTTGCAGCCCTAGAAGGGAAAATATATACAGCAAGTAAAGCACAGCACCGCAGTCTATGCAACAACTTCACATTTGGGTGATGGTAATAGTCTAATGACGGCAATGTCAATCTCAGAGCAGGTCAATTTATTCTGCCCAGCAGCAGTGAATCTGTTGTAGATATACCCGTATCTGAGATCTATCAGAACAACTGTAATGTATGTGGGGAAGAGAAAGCTATATACCGGCAAAACAAATTTCGACAGAGTATGCCAGGCACCTCCTAAATGGGTGCTGGATATCCAAATTGCTCATGCTAAGCCTTGAAAGTTGTCCCCTTGACATGTCAGAAAGGATCTTTTAAATTAAATGGAAAAGACTATGGAGATAGTGTTTAGTTAAGCAGCTGGATGCTGTGGAAATTATTAGCATTAGTACATTCAAGTCCTAGTGGCCTTGGCAATTTTCAGTCACTCAGCGCACGACAGAGTGAAACACTGGTATAAATGTGTTAACAGTGAGAGCTGAGCATAATAGCAGACATTGTATTCTCATCATGCATTCAGCAACACGCTGTAAAAATTATCGGAGGAATATGTCAGCAGAATGTAAGCATTTGCTAGTCATCTGTCTTTTGGGATTTCAGCCTGGCAAAGGGCCTCGGTGACATAGCTTTTTACTTCCCAGTATCAATACAACAAGTATTTGAATATTTCCATATAATTTGTTCCGAGGGGAATATAGAGGATATGAGAGAAGGAGAAGAGACTGAGATTCCTGTTCTACTCAGAGTGGGTTTTTCTTCCCCCTCTCCATTAGTAAATTGAAAAACACCATCAGTTTTGGGGAATGTTTGATATGAAACAAGGAGTGGAGATGTCATGATAGCATTTTTGTTCTTCAGAGATCTGCCCACCGGGGCCCATAATCCCAGCACAGAGGGATGCTGGCTTCCTTGCTTTGCTGCATCAGCCACTTTTTTAGGGGATTTTTGACGATGGTTTCAGCACCTGGTTTGCAACCTGCTGCAGAAAAATTGGAGGTGAGATCCTCGTGTATCACAAGACACCACCTGAAGGTGCGTCCCTGTCTTCCCCTGTTGAGAGGGGTTTAATATCAGCGAACATGGGGCGCAGCTCCTGCCACAGGCGGTGTGTTGTGCACTGTCAGGCAATGAACTCTGTAATCAGGGAGTCCGTCTCCATCTCACACTGCTATGAACAGTGTTTTAAAGGCCCCTTTCAGCACTCCAGCACGGCTTTGTTGCCGCAGCTTGCAGCACACGCTGGGCTCCTCGGGACAGCAGCGGCCGGTGATAAACACGGGGCTAAAAAGGAAGTATCTCATGAAGGTCCTTAGTGATCGGCTGATGGAGGAGAACTACCCCTGGCGCTATTAAATAAAGAGTAGTTTTTTGTAACCCAGGACCTCTTGGGGAGAGGAGGAATAGGAGTGCTTGGGATCAGATGCTCTTTTGACCTGGTATTGTTTGCTCAAGTTTGGAAACTTGGCAGCCTCAAGCTTTCATTAAATTTTGATTCTTGTGTATTTAGAAAAGACTACAGGAAGAGGTACAGCAGTTTTGGCGGAGTTTTCATGCTGATTATTAACTGTAAATTTTAATATGTGCTTTGTGTTTTTTGTAAGGTGGGAAAACTTAGTAACTCTTTTTCTCCTTTAGGTCTTTTGCTTTCCGTGTCCTTTCAGGCGGCTGTTGAGTTTGTTCCCATTGAAGCGGTTTTTGCCTCGAAGAGCACAGGCTGTGGCATTGCAAATGGGCAGTGGGCTCAAACTCTCACTGATGTTTTGGGGAACAGATAAATGTTTTAGTTTAGCTGCCACAGTGATCCTTAACTGCCTTTGTGTCAGTCCTTGTGTGGAAGGAAGCCTTTGCTTTACCATAAGCAACTTAACAACTGCTCTGCTCAAATACTCTGATTTTAAATACATACACTTTCGTCTCTCTCTGCACCATTTTTCACTTTGCAAAACATCTTTTAATCCTTTCCCGGTTTCCACAGTGCCAGTTTCTTCATCACCTGTTGCATACCATAGCGTTTTCCTTGAATGCTGATGAATTCCCATCTCATTGCGAGTTGTCTTGTCCTGGAAAGCTGTCAGACATCTTCACCTCGCCAGGCAGGCTTTGCAAGTAAGAAGTAGTAGATAGAGAGGAATTGAAGTGAGGTCACTCAGCTTTGCCTTCTCATTCATTCCTCTGGTTCCCTCACACTTCAGTAGTCACAAGTGGTAACATATTTTTGTTGAGACCAATCATAATGAGATTTTTAAGAAATCTCTGCAATGTTTATATTGGCACTAAGGTATGCTTAATGCGTATTTTACAGGTCAAAGAGCTAATTTTGAGAATCTGCTAGCAGCATTTCAATGCCCCATTATAATGCCTGCATTTGTAAATTGAAGCTTTGAATAGGTTTGGTTTAAAAGCTGAGGGAGTTAGATGATCTTTAGACCAGTGCTGCAAGTTTAGACCCTAATAGAAAGTCAGTGGAAAATCAATTCGTCCTTCCATTTGCCTTAATGGACTTTTGGATCAAGCCCATATTCTTAAAAGCATTTGAGTGCATGAATAGTGTCAGGTTTTTAGACAGGTTTTTAATTTGCGAGCCTGAGTGGTTGCTAGTGGAACCCCAGGTATGTAGACATCTGCAGATGGGGACTTCTGCCTCCGACTGACTGAACCAGAGCCCATGTATGCTTGTGTCCAAAAAAAGGGAAGCCCTCTTCAGCCCGATGTAAAAATCAGATGCTTTTCTTTTATAAGTAGTTTATTAAAGAAATTATGCTTTATAAATAATAGTGCAAAAAGACAGTCCACCCTCCTCCTTCCTTAAGGAATGCTGGAAGTTTGGGAAAAAAGGGGTTTCCTCTGTGGTGGTTCGGTGCTCTGAAGGCTTAACTGTGAGATAGTGCCCCGAGCCTACCCCTGCAGTCATACAGAAACTGCCTTTAGTGGAGTGTGGCTGAAAGAGTATGAGGAGAGCCCTGTAAAAGATAACAAAAAGTTTCCCTGTGTTAAGAAAAAAAAAAAAAATCAACAGAAGCCCTACTAATCTACATCATTATGTTATAGATCTTTTAATTGTAAATGGTTTATTACTTTGCCCGTACAATAAATTCACTGCAAAAACAACTCCTCACATTCCTTATGTTTTTAACCTTGGCCTTGACTGCTGAAAATGTTCTTTATTTAATGCTTCAGCATTCCTACTGCTTGGCAAGCTTATGGTTCAGCACATAAGGGGAATTTGATTGAAAGGCTGCGCTACATTTAGGATCAAATTCTCGGTGGCCAATTCACTGAGGATGCGGCACAGCTCAGTGAAGGAACTGCTAAGGTTTGTGGAAGCTGAGGTTCGTTCTGCTGAAAAGCAGTTGCCTTTTTAGTTAGTGCAAATTGGCAGAAACCTTCTCTAGCAGGTGCCTTGTTGATCTTGTCCTCCGTTTGTGTGAAACCGTCTCCAAGACTGGTGGTGCCTCCCAGACGTGCCGAGAAGCCTCTAGGAGCTGGGATCTGCCATAAGGTGTGGGAGGGCAGCTTTGCACGCTGCATCTTGCACCTCCTATATATGGATCAAGGCAAATATGAGATAATATGGTTTTGCAAAAAATGTCATTGAAATTTTAGTGCCCTTCATGCTGCATGTGTGCATGCCCACGACGTAAGCAACTACCAATAAAATACTTTGTAAAGGGTCTTCTGAGTTGCGATCTTACATGTGAGTTTGGTTGTTTTAAGTCCAGTCCGACCGCTCCTTGATGGTGCTCTCTTTTTTTCCTTTTCCCCCCTCATTTGTGTGAGCTTTATGTCAGAAATCAGAAGTAATGAAACAAAGAGAAGATAAGATACTTGCATGAAGAAAGTCAAGGCCATTTGAAGCTTCTTGTATGACTTTTATATCTCCTTTTATTGCATTTGATTGTTTGGCTTGAGGCAGAAAAGGGAGATAGCAAATTTGCATGAAGATGGAATTACTTCTACTCTTTCTTTGAATTTACATGGGCTACTCAATTTTTTACTGAGGCCTAGGGGGTAATTTCATCAAGGTCCACTCTAGGCAGGAGACAGCACATGAGATCAGCCTTCCTGGCCCAGCCAGATGTTTCGTGCGGCTTCGCTGCTGCACTGGGCAAGGACAGAAAAAAACCCCACGCTCGCCTGCATGAATGCAAGAGACGTTGTTTGTCTGGGACTTTGACAAGGTCCTGGCAAAACGCACTTGCAGTCTGGCTCCTGAGGAGGGTCTACCCTACATGTAGCCCTTGGATAGCCTAAAGGAAGCCTGAGGAGGTCTTGGGAGTCTTCTCAATTCTGCCACGATGAAATATTACGTTGGCCCCCATCCTGGAGTGCTTACATGCTTTGCCAAATTTGAGCTATAAGCAAATAATGAACCTGCATCACAGGCATGTTCCTCATCTTTAATCATTCTTGTGTATAAAGAGCTTTGATGGAAAGTTCCAGCTGTAAAGAGCAATCCTTGCTCTTATCAACAGAGTGTTTGCAAATCCTGTCAAACTTTTATTGTAAGGGAGTTTAAAACTACCTCATTGTCCTTGTTTGAAATCCAAAGAAACAAAGTGTTCCAGCACTTTTGCAAACACATTACTGGACACAGAAATACTTATAAACTTCCAACTGGCTGCCCAAGTCCATACAAAAAGTTGGTGGTAGAATGAGGAATTTCACCAAGTTTTTCCCCATCCCAAATTATGTCCCAAGAGCTGTGTTACTCTGTCTGTAACTGTACAGCCACCGGAGAGGAAAAAGCAACCCTTATGTTATTTTAAAAATAGCTTGTAACCTTTCACAATTACTCAGTTACTTCTTTTAAAGTTAGTAAAAATCTAACTTTCATTAAAAACCAGGGCTCAGGGAAAGGTGCACAAGGGAGCTCGATGGCGAAATTACCTTGAAATTCAATAGAAATTGGGTACTTGAACTCCTCCCATTTCTTCTGAAAATCTCAGCCTTGGTCCCTCCGTTGCAGTGGGGTTTTCTGCAGTCTGGTGAAAAATTGTTCCCTTTCAGAGCTAAGTAAATCCTAATGATTTAAATCCATCTTTTACATGTGTTTGGGGGCAGGAGGGATGTTTGTTTATTTATTATAGGATACACTAGCTAGCTGTCTGGCTTCCACTGGCACAGAGAAACGCAATGAGAGACCCTATTCAAAACCTGTATTAGCGGTGGATCGAGGCTGCAGGGAGCAGCCTGCAAATTCAGAAAGTACTGAAGTAAAGGTTGCCCAAGATCACCCTTCCCTACTCTTTTTTTTTTTTTTTTTTACACCATCAATGTAATTTTAAATAATTACATACTTTTTTGGTTTGGTTGTGTTTGTTTTGTTTTTTCCTGCAAGGCACTGGCTTTGCTTCAGAGCAGGGATTGAGAGGTTTGCCGACACAATGCACCAGGATTGAACACTGAGGACAAATCTGGGTGTTAAAGAGCTGCTTCGCCTTTCATTTTGTCTTGTCCCTGAGCCAAACTGTATCTAGGTCGTTCAAGAAAAAATCCTGAATGATCACCAGCAGCATCAATGTTAAGTTCACTTAATCTTTGCACATTTCACTTTGAAGCCCAGCTTACTTGCAATTAATGCCTTCTATGAAGGGTTGTGTGGCCACCCTGTCGTACAGTCCATGTCTAGCTTGCATACCTTTATACGGTTTCTCTGGTAAAGCCATGTTTTGATTAGGCATTTTCCCCCATTTTTTTGTTAAAAGCTATTTAATCTTGCAGAAAGCTTTGTTTTTAGCTGCTGACAATTAAGACAGCTAATTAAAAACCACTTCTGGAATGGGTTTTGCCTTACTTTGAGGTCTTATGTCTCTGCAGAGGAAGTGGGAGCGGATCCTGCGGGGATCTGTTGGGCACCGCACTGCTCATAGACTATTAGGATCCAGCGGCACGGCTGCCTGTTGCGATCAAAGCACCGCAGCCCTGGCCCCATGGGACTAACGCAGCTTTTAGCCGTCTTTGCATCCTGCTGCTCCCAGATTAGTCGACTACTGACCAAGCGTATGTCAGCCTTCCCAGGCTGAATTGCTGGGAGCAGCTGTAGGGCAAAGAGAGAAAATTAGGGAACAGTTTGTCTGCACGGATTAACACAGACTTGTCACACCTCATTTGCTCGCCTCTTGGACCTTTGTGCAGCGTGGTGCCTGGCCGTGCCATCGCGGCGCCTCGCGGGCATGGGGTGTCTCAGGTGGCAGAGTGATGTGCCACTGAATCCGTGCCTTCGGAGCAGGGCCCAAGGTTCAGATGACCCGGTGTTCCCAAACCCCGGCCGCCTGCCACGTAGTCCCGCGTGCAGCTACAGTGTGCCCTTACAGTCTTAAGGTCATTTGACTTGTTGCGGGGGATTTCATTCGAGTTGAGTGGGCTGTAAGTAAACTCTGCAGGGCTCCTTCCCTCACTGTTGATAGCTTTTTTTTTCCCTTCCTAAAATTACAAGTATCTCAGTGCCACTTTTTTCTTACCTCAGTCATTTTCTCCAGCAAAAGTCAGAGGACAACCCCTTTAGGTGGAGAAGGCAGCTCTGAGGTCTGAGAAGCCGAGGGCAGTGCTTCACGCCACCTGATGTCTTTGAGGTTGGCTCTCCTCCCTCCTGCCCTCTGGCCCCCGGGGAGGGAACCTCTGCACATTGCAATTCCCACCAAAGCCTCTTTGCCTCTGCTTCCATGTGAATCATTTATTTACAGAAATTGTCTTTTCAGAAAAATCTGCAGGATGTGCCCTGAGTGCACCTATGTATTTTTAAAGAGCTTTTAGCTGATTCCCCTGGTGTGAATGATGAGATTGATTAGGGGAATAAAGACCTGTTAAAACAGAGAAGTAAGAGGTCATTCATTACCCTATACCACCGCATACTGCTTGGTTTCCAGCTATTAAGAATACATGAGATACAGGGCTGTTGGAAGTGGACACACAATCCTTACTTTTATACCAATGTAGACTCTAGCCCATGTAATTTAGCAGTGTCCTAAAAGTCCTGCTTATATTTTACAGGCTCCCGCTTTGAAGCGTGATACTGTTAGCACTCAAGATACAGTGGGCATTAAATTTCAGCACTTGTTAAATTACGAATAATTGTCTCCACACTGCTCAGTTTTGTGTAAGGAAAGAGCCAAGCAAGATTTCCACATTAACCACTAGAGCTCGGTTGTGCCATGCCTGTCGAGTAGTGGAAAGTGCTCAAGTTCCCCATTGCATTTCCACTGCTTTTTGGGATTTGTAAGTATTTATTCTCGGCTAAGGAAGTTTGAGGACTTCAGGGTAACCTGTTGGAAATGTGTGGGAACGTCTCTCAATAGCAATCTGTGACTGCTTTGGCTTAAGGTAAAATTTAGCATCCAGGCGAGCCTGTAGAGGAATAAAGACGTGCTTTCTTTCCCCCTGTGGCGCGTGGAGCCGGGGCTGGGAGGTGAGGGTGGAACAACGCTGACAGTGTTCCTGGACACCCGGCTGCCTCCCCTGCCATAGTTTTCCACGGTGGCAGAGCGAGTTGAGCAATCTGCAGAGGCAAGGCAAACCTTTAAAGGAAAATTATGTGCATAGAGAAAAAGAAAATAAGGCAGGGTAGTGACTCCCAAGCCGGCATCTTTGCTGTGTGCCTTCAGTCAGTCTCCAAGCAACCGGCAACGTAACAAGGACACAATGAGTCAGACTCAAACAGTGCCGTTTCTGCACCTTCATATAGAGGTCTGTATATATTCAGTCTCTACGAGCCCAATCTTAGCTTCCTTATCCACACTAATTTATTAAACGCAAAGAGCTGGCAGGCGCCTGGCCACCCTGCACGCTCGGTGCAGGCTCCTCAGCCAGATCTCCAGGTGGAGCGGCTGCGTTGTGGGTCATCGTCCCTGCTTCTGCCAGGCCTCCCTGCAGCTATCCTCAAAGCCTACAGCTTATTTCCCAGAGACTCCTTTAATTTCCCAAGGCTTTGTGCTGAGTCTGTTCATCTTCCTCCTGTAGATTTGCAGCTTGCCAGGGCTTTGAAAGATGAGGGTGCACGGAGATGGGTAACAACTCGTCTGTGAAAAGAGGTCCCTGAACTTTTGAGTGCGCACGGGGAGGATAGGCGAGAGATGCATGGCGTGCTTGGATTTATTGGCCCCGTCTCGGCGGCAATGTTGGCAGTACCTGTGCTTGGCACAGGTAAGCGCTTTGCTGAATGCCTGGTCTTGATGCCGGTGCCGCTGCCGCAGACAGCACAGCTTGCTGTTCGGTGGTAGGAAAACACACTGGGGTAGTTTCATCTATTTTAGGTGCGTCATTGGAACCGGCTCAACACAGATATAATAAAAGCACACTTTATAGCAGAGAGGAAACTACTGAAAGAGAATACTGTTGCAAAAAAAGCGTGAAGGAAATTTCCACTGGTCGCAGAAGCCCAGCTAGGAATGGCCTCCGGTGGTGCCTTCTTCAGTCCCCAGTACTATTCTTTCAGAAGAGGCCAGTATTTATGTTTGTTTTTTTTTTTTTTTTTTTTTTTTACAGTCAGGACAATTTGGAGGTGATTGATAAATGTGAGAAATCAGAAGTACAGTTTACATTGTTTTGGGTCTCAAAAATATGAAGGGGCACATGTGGAGCCCCTGACCGGCCCTGAGCTGGGGTGCGGCAGGGAGGCCGCAGGAGGCGGGGCTCTCCATGGCTTCTCAGGCCCGGCTGTTTGCTCGGCCACCGCTACCTCTGGTAGCCCCGGTCCCGTCAAAAAGCTCCAGCAAAAAAGAGCAGGGGGAAAGAAGAAAATTAAAAACCAGCGTTCATTGTTTACTTCGACTCATTAGCCCCTTTCTGTTGGCAGTAATTGCAGCAGGCTGGTAACAAAAGCCAACCCAAACCAACAGCACTGTGGAACTGGTAATTTTTAATAAAGACAGCAGTGCAAGCACTCAGGATCCTTGCAGTATTTTTACTGTAAAAAAAAAAAAACTCCTCTTCACAGAAAGTGTTGGCCCTCAACTAATGAGTGGAACCAAGAAGCCCGGGGCAGAGCCCTGCCCTGCCAGCAGCCCAGGCAGTGCCCGCTCCATGGCACCTCCCCAGAGCTTCTTGGTGGAAAACTGTGCGAAGTCGCAAGCTCCCGTCCCCTCGCGAGGGGAGGTGGGAATACCCTGACAAAACCTCAGGATTTTGGCATGGGTAAAACCCACGCCTGGGTTCTCTGTGGGATGCACCGGCGTTGCTGTGTTAGCTTTTAATGGGAATTAATTGTCAGGCTCTCACAGTAAATGCAGCGGTACGTGGCCTCTCCTTGCCGGTGCGAGACTGGCATGGTAGTTACAGCATGTCACCCCTTCTGAAGAGAAGTGCCCCCTTTTCATCAGGGGTTATAGCAGCTGGGACACCAATCTTAATTTAGGTAATCTCTAGGTCTGTTCATCTCCATATATTATGTTTTCACCTGTCTGGCCAAGATTTGTCATTTTCTTTTCTTGAATGATGCAAACTTTTTTTTCCTCATCTTGGGTGTCAGTTAAAAAAAAGATTTTTCTGGAAAAGAAAAATGCCTTTTGAGGAAAACAGCAAAAAAAGACGTTTATGTATCAAAATAGAAAACTTTACTTACTTTAAAACACCCGGCTGTGAGGTTGACTCAAAATAGATTTGTTAACCATACAGTCTTGATCCAGACCAAAAGATTACACTTCATGGATAAAGAGTCACATTTATTTTGTAAATTTTGGTATGTGTTTTTTTAGTCCGCTGGAAAAAAAAATCACTGTAATTTATTTTACCTTTTCACTACTTCTTTCCCCCTTCCCCATTTTTTGCATTCACCTTTAGTCTCCATGATCTATAAAAATAACCCTAATTCTCTTCTGGTCTGGATAAACCAGTAGCTATTATAAACTAGAAGAAAAAGCCCCTTTCATATTGTTGATATTGGATGTTTGTTTAATTTCAGTAGGGCTTTCTAAAGGTGTAATGCAAGTAGAGTTTATTACTATTTGAGTCTTTAATTGCTGTAGTAATATTTTTTTACAGCTCCTTATTTTTATGTTTAAGAGTCCCCAGACACTTTGATTTATTGGCATTGGTGAATGATTGATAAATGATTGAGGTTAAATAGGAAAACTGAAGGCATTGTATGAAATAGAAATGGTGCCAGAATGACCATGCAGGACCCACCAGTATATTTAATGTGATGCATACTACACAGCTGCTACAAGCTACAGCCAAAGCTACCACAAATATCAACTGTTCCCTGGGAAGGGAGAAAAAAATGTAATAACAATGAGAGTGGGGTTTTTTCCCTGCTAATCAGGAGAAGTGTGGTTTGTTCTGTTGCAGTCCAGCTTTTCATTTCAGTGTCTCAGGGTGTTTATTTCTGGAATATCATAGCCACAGAAAAAAAAAAGAAAGGTTACAGACAGAGTTTTCACAGGCACCTAAAGCAGTTAGGCACCTAATTTCTGTGACGTTTCGATGGGAGTTGGTTATTTTTGTCTCTTCTGCTCTTTTGAAATTGCAAACAAGGGTTTCTGTTTCAGGCTTGTTCAGCACGCACAGCTTCCATTGCCATCAGTCGCTATTCTGCTTATAGACAGATTTCGGGCTCGGGTGCCTGGCAGAACCTGTATTTTTATCCTAAATTATGAACAGTTTATGCTTAGCAGAGTAAGGAGAAATGGGTATTTATTCCTGGGTGAATGCAGAAGACACTTTGCTGAACAAAACACTTCTGCTGGTAGCACTTTCCATATGTAAGGCAGCACACGCTCAGGTTGCTTTTCTTTCCTGAGGTCTTACAATATATTGAAAAGTTGGTGCTTTAGGAGGAAAAGCACAGGGACAAGCGCACGATGCCTGTGTTGGAGCGGGAATGGTCAAACACTGCCAAAGTTGAACAGCGAGCATTTATTGTCAACTTTTCATGTGCTTGTTACTTAATTCCTAACTTTTAAAGCTCCTGATATCCTTCTCTCTGGTGTACGTTTAGGCAGGCAATAGCTCCCAAGGCGGGCGGTGGGTGCTCCTGCGGGGCCGAGCCCCCGGCGCAGTGCAGAGCCAGCCCCGACGGCTTTGCGTTCTTGGCAATTTTGTGGAGATGTGCAGGTAACTGGGAACGGGCTGTACCCAGCAACGCTTCTGTCCGATCGATGAGCAGATCTGATTCAGGCAATGCTGGGCAGGGCAGGGAAACCCGGACTACTTGCTTCAGCAGGAGTCCCCCGTTAAACCGAACGAAGCGTGACACAGACCTGCACCCTGACAGGCGCCAGCTGACTTCAGCTGGGATCTGGAGTAGGCCCAGCTATGGCATATGTTCGCAATCAAAAAGTCATTAAAAATTCACATTGACAAGTTACTCAGCTTGGAGCCTGTCTGTGAAACTGTGCACTCCAGCCGATGCAGTAGCTCAGGCTTGATGTTCCTGGTAATCTTTCCTAATCCTATGAATCTGCAGGAACTGGGAAAAGGGTACTTGCTCTGGTTGGATTTTCATTTTCTTAATCTTTAGGGAATTATTTCCTCTCCACTGGGCTTGGCGCAGATGTCCTCTGAAGGGCTTAGCTCTAAACATCATCTTTCTTGGCACACATTCTGATGAAACTCGGTGTGGAAAGAAAAAAGAGTAATTAATTTTGTCCTTACGTTAATAGTGTGGGCCAGTGCAATCATCTGGTTTGGACTCTGGATTTGGTTGATAAATATAAAGGTCATTAAAAGGGTTGTGTGTGAGCCCCTCCTACCTCGGGATGCAGCCATAGGAAATCCATGGGAAGCAGGTCGTCCATAGGCACCTTAGAAATGGAGTGAGGCACACAGTAACATGCGATGAGTTAGATCAAAACAAGTTTATTATGGGTTTATACAGCACTCTGGCAATGAAAAATAATTTGATACCAAAAAAGCAACAAATTAGAGGTTGCGGTAATTTGCTGTTGGCAGCCACACTTGCACTTGGGTGCGGCGTGATTGACAGGTACTGCGGGCTTTCCATGAACGCTGGTGCCACTTCAAAGCGCGGTGGGCTTCACCCTCCTCTGTGGGGAGCTTGACATTTCCCACTAAATATTTCTCTTGGTCCTGCCCTTTTCTTATAGAGCGTGTCACCGGCGCCTGCTTCCCGAGGGACTGGGCTCCCATAACAAGTCAGTAGGGATTCCCTTCTGGTTTCCTACATGGCAGCTTTCACCAAAGGTGGAGATGTAACTGAAGTTTGTGCTGTCCTACTTACCAAAATCTCTGTGCCACCCTTCTGTCACTGCTCTTCCAAAGGTGCAGACAGCCCTTGAAGGAAGCAGAGGAGAGAAGTAGGAGAAGATGATCGAGAAGTCCACTTCTATTGAATCCCAGGGAGAAATCCAGCCCTGGAGCAATTACTTAAGAAATCAAATTCTTAGCAACTTCTCTGTGGTATGACAGACTTTGGAAAAATGAAAATCATTAAGTAGTCAATCCTTGCTCAGAGTCAAGCTTTAGATAAATTCGCAACTCTTCAAGGCACAATTTTGTTAATCACCGACAATTACATACTTTGTTTTTAGATTAGGCCAGCTGTGCTGAAAGTTCCTGTGCCTCTGGTGCATTTTCCATTTTTTAATGGGCTTGGTATTAAACCTCAACAATCAGGAGTTTGTTTTTACGTTGGAAAAAGTTCCGTGTGTGATCTTTAAAATTAACTGGGTAATTTTAGCTCTTCAGTATTATTTGCAGAGTTTTGTTTGTTTGTTTATGAATCCCTTCTTCCCTCATTTTGGTTATTCAAGTACAGTCTTTTTGACTTTGAGGTTATTTTTACGTGACGAGCACTTACCTGATCCCAGAAAGAGATGCTTCTAGTTTGGATTAATGCAGGTTTGAAAAACCTGGCTGCATACTTTTGGAATATTAAACAGTTTGATAAGGTGTGAAAATATGTTTTTTTATGTTTATTTGCAGATCAGTTAAATGCAGTGTAAACCAATTTCTGAGTTTATTTACTCTCATGCATTCATTCCAGCATGCAGACTAACCTCACTTTTGGGATGTGGGACAAGGACAAACACAGGACTGTGTAAATGAAATGGGTGTGTTTGCCACAGCTGAACATGCGGTTCCCAAAGTTCAGGACGTGTAAAAATACGCAGTAAAAACACTGATGGCCTGTGCCAGGCAGACAGTGCCTCTGAAGGGTGGGGCTCCGAAACGCCTGTATAGCATTTAGATTTCTTTCCTTTCTTCTTCCTCTTTAGAAAGGGATGTCGGCACAAAAGGAAAACTCCCCTCTCCCCTGAATTGAAGAGAAGGCGTGCAGCAGCCGAGGGCACCGTGGCTGTAAGGTGCAGGTTGCTCTTGGGGGAGAATTGGGTAATACCAACTCAAAGCATTGATACTTGGCTCTGTGGGGGTAAAATGGGCAGAGGGGTCCTCACCACGACTTAATGTCAAGCCCACAGTGACCAAGCAATGATTTGTGGTGTCCACATCACAAGTGGAGGACTGAGGTCCCCATGTGCCAAACCCACGGTGCCTGGACGGGAGTGGGGCGAGCAGATGTCCCRGTGCATCCCAGGCGTGCTGGGCTGTTGCTTGGACCTCAGCGAACCTTGCTTGAGTCTGGTCAGCATGTCTGTGTTTCAGGAGGTGTGAAAAGTGTGGATAATGCCCTAAAGTACTGGAGTATGCAGTTCCACGTAAGGGCATCCAGGGGCTCTCCCAGCCTAGCTCGGTAATGGGAAGTCGACCGAGGCTGGCGATGGTTGGACTGACTCATCCTTTGGAGCGGTCACCAGCAGAGTTGTGGTGACCTGCATGAAGTGAGTTTGGGTGCCAGTTTTTATCACAACCGTGTTAGGCGCAGGCTGGCACCTTTGCTAGCTCGGCGAGCACAGAGCTTGCTGGGGTTAGTTGGTATCTTCTGACGGTGGCAGGGAGAGCAGGGAGGCGCGCTGCCATGCGTGCTGTCCCTGCCTCCTTACCCTAGCAGCTCTCACAAACCTCAAATAAACGCAGGAGTTAAAATAAGTGCCCTATTGAGAGGAGGGCTGAAGTGAAGCTTTACTCCTCAACAGAATAACTCTTCTTTCTTTTTAATACCCAGTGCAGGAAGTTGGTGCTCTTATATCTGAGTAATAAATTTATGGTTTTCTGAGACCCTCCATAAAACGAAATCTGCTGTGGATCTGGTCCAAAGCCCATTTGAGTGAATCACATGGACTCCCATGGATTTGGCGGAGTTTATGAATCAAGCCCTATAGCTTTCAGTGTATTGCAAACAGAAAACACTGTGTTACTATTTTTGGTGAGTCACTTGCTCTTAGATAGCACTTAATGGGGAGCAGCGCCTTCAGTCAGCGCACTTCTCCAAGGACTTACCTCAGAAAAGCAATTTCTGTTCTTCGGAGCAGATTTTCGTTTTTGTAATTTCCATAGTTAACCATTTAGTGGAGAAACTCTAGTGACTTCTCTCTCCTTATTGTCTCATATGGCAAATCTCTACCATGTGATGAAATCCAGAAGAGTGAACATGTGTTTGAGTGTGTGTGCGAGAGAGAGAGAAAGATGACCTCTCTTTCAGTTTACCAGCGTGGCAGGTGGCCTACTATTAGTTCTCCAGCACTGAATCGTGTTAATATTGCAATCTGATATTTTGTTCACGGTGCATCCGTTAAATCACACCTTTAATTTTTTTTACTTCCACCAAGTGATTTGGCCAAGAAAATTTCGTGCAACTTCTTTCTCTATACTTGTCTTCACCAGTTCAATTATAGTATATTTTAAAGTCATGTATTTTACACATAGCCTCAATGTAGTTTTCAAATCCTCTACTCATTTTTAATTTGCACTGTAGTTGTGCATCAGGTCTCTGATCTAACTGGAATATAGCTTTACTTTGATTTTCCATTTGCTAAATACTGTTGTTAAATTACAGACCTGAACTGAAACCTGGTAGGATTAACGGGGTTTTTTTTCTGACTTAACTGGACCTTGGAGGTGCCACTCCACTTCTACGGGCCCGCATGCAGTCAGTGCTGAGTTTTTCCTGAGTTTCTTGTTAACTTAAGCCTAACTGATGCTAACAAAAGCTTTATTCTACTGACTCCAGTTGATATTTGAGGCTGTATGGATATTTGTGAGGGGAAAAGCTTCTACCTACAAGAAAGTCTTGCTTTAACTATCCTGCTTTGAATGTTCCCTGGGATATTCCTTCAGGCCTTTCTGGCATAGTCTCATCCTGAATTGCTGACACACACCATAAAATTATGGTCAGATCAGGGAGTCTTTCCCCCAGGTCCCAGTGGAGATATCTGACTCCTCTTCCCCTCGAGTGGGAATGTTGCCAGACCTCTGTAAGGAAAATCCATTCCCACTCTATAGAAGAAGAAGAAGAAGTGCTCATCCCTTCATGGTATTTTTAGATACACTTGAAAACCTGTCAGTTGATTAGGTGTAGATTGCCTCTTACGCTGTGCTTCTACAGCTCCTGGCTCAGTGAGACCTTGATGAAGTTTTGGGGCATCGTGGGCATCATGAATCTTGATGTCTTTCCCAAATCGTGGAGTATCATTGCCTGCATCTTCCACACTCGAAAATCAGGTAGCTTTACAAATAGCCAGAATGTAAAGAGGTCTAAGGGTTGTTTTCTTGATGCAATCCCCTTGTTCCTTTTGCACACTGGTCTTTATTTGCTCTACAGTAGTGTCTGCGTGCCACAGATCTGGGCCCATTGTCCTGGATCTGGATCCTGTGTATAATTATACAGAATGAAAAAATTGTTCTGGCCTAGAAGAGAGAATCATTTTTATATGATCTTACTTGGTATTGCCAGCAATTTGGGGTTTTTGGTTTTGGTTTTTTTTTTCCTTTCTTAAACGATAATGAGTTTCTGGTTTTGTTTCGGAAGGGCTTTCCTTCTCTGTTTCAGCACCGAGTGTAAGTGTCTCTTCAGCTACTCTCTACCCTATCCATTTCCCCACTTAAACTGTCTAACTGAGAAGTTATTGCTTCACATTTGCATTCTGGAAATGTCACCGGAGCCCGCAAGGCATTAGATTTTGCGAGAATTTGTTCAAACATTTATTGCTGACTGCTGCTCTAGGGGGATCAGAGTTTTAGCTGCTGCTGGCAAAGGAGATGCCGACAGGCTGCCCGAGTCCGCTGGAGGCTGCAGCTTGAAAACGTCCTCTGCTGCCTTTGCTTTTGGGTTTCAGCATGCTTACAGCTGATTAAGCAGACCCCAATCAGTGAATATTTGTATTCTCCAAGCTCCACGTCCTTCCCTTTGTGTCAGCGGCATGGTTGGAGGCACACTGCCTCACAAGCAGTCTTAAAATGTGACTTCTTTGTTAGAGACAAAGCATCACCTGTGGTGGGCAGCGTGTTTAGGCTGAAGGGTCCTATAATGCGACAGCCATGTAGTGAGGCAGGCTGGCAGGTCTCGCCTCGCCCCAGGCACTGCTGTTTGGCAGCCTGATAACAGGGCAGATTCGGGCACTTCTCCTCTCTGCTTGCCGGAGCACCTTGGTCATCCCTGCACCTCGGTTCCCTCACCTGTTAAGTGTGGATAGTGGTATCTGCTCATAGCGGAGAGGCTTTGTGAGAACAAACGATGGGTTTGCAAAGCGCGGTGAATAATGGGAACGTTTAGGTAGACATTACTTTTATGACCCCTAATGATCTAAACGGCGATTCTCTGCGTGCGCAAAACACTGTCATCATGTAAGCCTCGAAGTGAACTTTCCAACATGCTGTCAGACTGGATACGCTGCTAAGTGGCGTTTCCCCACTTTGCAGCTTTCAAAGGCAGCTTCCTTGTCATTGCTGCCCATCAGAAATACTTAGGGACCAAGTAAAGCACTCACTGGATTCTTAATTGGTCAGTAGCAGTAACACTCTTTTTCTTTTATATGACATCATAATGCAAGGATCTGAACAAAGCACTCCTGCTATTAATTAATAACACTTAATAAACCCCATGGGGTAGATGGTAATTATTATATTCATGTACAGGCAGGGAGGTGGAGATTCAGAAGGGTTCGGTGACTATGCAGTGTCACACCTGGTTATTAAATCCCATGTCTTCTGGCACCCTGTCCTGATTTCCAGCAACAGACATCCCATTCAATCCCTCATATGGAAGGAGACAAAAAACAAGCTGCTAAACTGATTAGCTTTTCAAAAATACAGATTTGGGGCTCTGTCTGTGTTAGCAATGATCCTGTCCCCAGTGCCTCCCTCAGAGTCGGAGGCCCCAGCGTGAGGAGGACTGCTTGTCCACTTAGGGGACTGCTGGCCCAAGGGGTTTCCAGATGCAATTATCTGCTCTTAAAGATCTTTTTGATAACTGGTTACAGTGTTAAACAGGGAAAATCGAGCCATCAGAGAAATGATGCTTAAAACTGCTATTTGGAAAAGCGCAGCAATCTGGTCCTTCTGGTTTCATGTGGATTGGCATGGTAACAAGCATCATTTCTCCCTTTACTACCTCCCTCTCCCCCCAACTTAAACTTTATGTCTGCTATAAAATGTTGTTTGAGAGATGCTGTCACATCCGTGGCATGATGATATATCGCAGTAGTAACACAATAGGGATTTTAAGTGTCTGGAGCAGGGGAAAGATCTTGGGAGCAAATCCAGAGGTGAAACCAATGGAAGATTTATTTTGCTCCCGTGCTCGCTTGCTGTCTGGAAGAAGGGTCTGCTGCAGCACCACTGAATCACTCCTTATAGCCAAGTTTTATATTAATAGCTGGCTTGAGTCAAGCTTAGCACAAGCAAGCACTTTATTTCCTTCTGTCTGAGACACACATTAACCTTGTTCTTCTTTCATATTGTAGGGTCAGCCCCCATTTATCTAAACAGCCCAGAAGCTCCACTCTGGAGGCCAAGATTGCGGCAAGCCCTTGCACCCCTTCCCCGTCCCGTGCTGCTGCAACCTCTTTGCTGCCAGCTGCTGCACAGGGTCGTTTTGCCCATGCATGCTGAAGGGACATCTCTCCATTGATGGAAGCTGGAGGTTGAGATTGTCTCCTGTTTTTCCAGAGGGAACTGTTGGCTAATGGGGCTTCTGCCTCCACTGGCATCCAGAGGCATGGCAAGAGGGAGGGACCATCTCCCCCCAAATTCATCCTTGGCCCAGACCCATCCTCAGGTGCCACCCTGGCGTTAGGAAGGGTGGGATGGATTCTCTCTTTATCCAGTGTCATATCTTGTGTGCTGGGCACAATCTTTCAAAGGCTGGTAACAGGGAGGTGATTTTGCCTCTGCTGAGGCTCTCTGAGGTTGATTGAAAATGTATAGGTTGTCACTTGCTCCCTTAACTCTTAGTGCAGTCCCCAAGAGCCACATTTCCCAACCATCGTTGGCTCCCAAATAATAAAAAAATTAATGAGTTGCATGATTTAAAAACAAAACACCTAAAGATGTGTTTGCTTTTATTTCCTGTTTAGTTTTTAAGTCTGAGGACGTGCTTTTCATATCTATGTGACTGCAAGCATCAGGGAAGTGTCCTGTTTTCCCCCACCTTGGGTGGCTGATGGGTCTCGTTTAGGTATGTCAGCTAGGTAGGTATGTCAGCTAGGTAGCCTAATCCTTTCTCCCAGCCCCTAAGGCTGTTAGAACATACTGGTACTATGAAGCTTGCTGTGTAATCGAAGCAGCTGGCAGCAAGGCACTCAGATCCTGGGTCTTCAAAATGCAGTCTGTGTTTGAAAAACTACAATTAATTCAAAATAAAATTTTCCTGAACTTCAAGAGCACATATAAACGGGTTCTGACAGAACCACTGGTCCTTTGTAAACTGAATTCTGGGAGGTTCACATAGCTCTAGAGGCTGAATTATAACCAGTACATCTCTCATGCACAATCCAACTTTGACAAAACCAGTACATTCATAAAGGCTAGTAAGGGTTTGGTTTTTTTCCTTCTGTTCTTATTTTTGTCTGGATTGGCTGCAGGAAAGAGTGACTGTTTTGAAATGGATGAAAAGCTGAGTAATTCCTAAGCTACCAAACACAATCTGCAAACATCGATAAAATCAATGAAGCAGCACGAGTTGTGCCCCATGCACAGGGAAATCTACAACAGGTTTGCTCATCCAGATCTCCATCATACAATTGTACCAGCACAGATGGAAGGCTCCACAGACTTAGGATGTGCAGACTGCACAGGCTACATAGCGCTGTCAGCCCCTTAATAGGCTGCAAACTGTGTTGCAGTGGGACGGTGGAGCATGGCTGCTCGACTGCTCTGCAAGAGGGCTTGGAGCTAAACTCCCCAGAGCAGCGTTTGGCTGGTCATTTGGATTGAAACAAATGACACATTGAAATTACCCCTCCCCGCTCCTGCAAGATTTCAGGCAGTCTTGCTTTTATTTTTGTTTGTTTGTTTATTCATGGATTTAAAAGAGGAAGGTATTTCAGTGCTCATGAAAAGCCAGTACCCAGCAGGACTGAGAGCAGCCTGAAACGATGCTGGCAAGTGCCGGGCATTTCCCTCACCCCGCCAAAGCACCCCAGGCTTTCCTGACAATAGTCCTATTCCTCTCCCATGCCCCTTCAGAGCAATGATTGAAAATTGCACCTCTGTGTTGATTTCTTGTTGTTGTTTTTTAAATATATAGCACCTATGTGTTTTAGTCTTTATTAGCCACCATTAAAAAGTAAGTGAAACAAGAAACAACAACTGAAGCTTTTATTTCAAGCAGAGCTGGGTTAAACAAATGATCGGTCCTTCAGCTGGGGGAATGAATATAGTGGTTACAAAAAGCAGACCAGAAAACATACAGAACTACTTTAGAAACAGAAAAAAAAAAAAGCCTGAGACAGCGGGAAACAAAGAGTTATTCAGTTGATCAAGTGATAGACACAAATGAAGGGGACAAGGGGTGCAAGACCTTGTGTCGAACAGCATTTCATTTTAAATACCCCAGCTTAAGCCTGTTTTTTGGAAGGGAGTTTATATTGAGAAAGGCAGGATATATTACTGTGCCTATCAGCAGTGACAGGGCATAAAGAGCAGCAGTGTTTGATCAGGCTTTCGCAGGTAATGTAATGTTTCCACTAGGAATTAAGCATAAAACTTTTTTAGATTTTATAATGCAGAGGAGAGGGAGACTTGTAACAAACAATAGTTTAGTGGATGTTTGCAGCTCAAAACAGATGCTAAAAAGATACATAACAGTCTTACTGCTTTATAGAGGTAAGGCAAAATCCCCATCTGCACACAGATCTGTATGATCTGTGCCAATGTGCAGCAGGACACAGGGCTGTAATAATTTTTAAAGCTTAAAAGACAACTGTAAATGTTTAAATGAAAACCATAGCAATGGTATTATTAGTATGACTCCATAGTTTGTATTAGTGTGCCCAAATGAAAATGAGGGAATATGCCATACAATTCAGGATGAAGAGCCGTCTCTCCCGTGGATTGTATGTGCTAGAGGCTGCTCAGAGTCTGAACAAAGAAATCACATTAGGAGCAGGCTGATGGAGATGCAGGACTGAAACAGGAGCTCTCTGCAGGCTCCCGGCGTGGCCCGGAACGGTGCACTGCTAGATAACTCCTGCACTCCGTGCTGTAGCTAAATTGCCAGAAAACCAAGCAATGGCCACGGTGAAGGCTGAAGATTTGCAGAACCCAGCCTGTCTGTCTTGGTGTTACCTCCCCTGTAAACGCAGAAAACAAGCAAGCACCTGAAAAGCATTTTTTTTAAATATATGGATGATTTAAGACTTGCAAAACGAATCTGCAGACTTTCAAGGGTGATGTGCAGCAAGACTACACAGGATGAATTTTCTTTAATTAAAATGTTGTTTACATAGCCCATATCAAGTCAATGCCAGGTTGGCTTCAATGTGTCACAGATTTTAGAGTTGGTGGATGCCCTTTAAACCAAAATTTCTTCTCCAGTGGGGATTGCACGATAGCAGACTGGGCCGAGTGACGGGCAGGAGAGGAGGAACCCTGAGCCCATCCCTTCCATCAACTCCTTCCCTGCATGCAGGTTAGCAAACAGCCAAACCACGTGGCTTAGCCTCCCTCAAGGTTTTGCTAAGCAGCAGGGTGCAGGGATCTCTTGAGATATCCAAGCTAGCTCTGAAAGGGCTGAATGAAGTCCAGGAGTCATATTATGACATGCAAGATAATTGGGATAAGTTTTTTGCACAGGTATCATTGTTTCTAGTGTTCAGGTTGCCAGTATAGGCATCTCTGCGTGGTACTGTGTTGTATTACGGAGGGGCCATAATGTCTTTAGAGATCCTGGAGGTGGAGACATGCTAGGGGATATGGCCTTTCTAAAACAGGATTTGGATATCCACAGTCGTCCCTTCCTGCACTGGGAATCTCGGCCCTTAGGAGCCACCCAGTTCGCTGTGGGAGTTTCTGTTCAAGCACAGGAGGATGCGCAGAGCGTCTTCTCCTTCTGCCCTGACTATCACAAGCCACAAAATACATCTCAACACCATGATTTTAGATCTATAAGGGAACAGCAGAAGCCACAAGCATGGTGACTGCAGAAAAAGAGCCTCCACCTCAAACATCCAACTGTAGTAGTTCAGAGAAGAAATGTGAGGACCAAGGAAGAAATGCTGGGAGAACCTGGCCACTTTGGGTTTTGTTTTTTCCGTGATTGCTAAGCTGGCTTCTGGATCGACAGAAGTGTTTTCTGGCATTCATGTGTTAAACTGTCTAAGTTTAATGCTGAATTATTTGAGCTGGCATTTGACTTCCCACTGAAGTATTTTTAAAGAATTTCTTTGGCTAATCAAAATCATATGCTAAAAAAAGAAGAAAGCTAAAATACACAGTGAGGTGTGGAGGATAGAACGGCAGACCAAAATAGAGTGAAATCCAACAAACTGCCTTTAAGCTTGGTTTTAGGCATGTAAATGCCTAAAATGCCTAAAATGCCTAAAATGCCTCAGTAATACTGAGTTCAGCTGAGCTGTTGTCATGATGACAGCTAGCTTACACTGGGGCTTAATGGGTTTGTCATCCAGGTAGAGAGAGAAGAGATCCCAAAGGTGGGTATGTCTGGTGACAGTAAAGAAGTTAAAAGTTTTCTGCTCCAAAATAGAGTCAGAACTGTGCAATAGGCATGTATAAAAATTAGGGCAAAATTCTGCCCCAAAAGAAGTCCTTAGCAATCCTTCTAATTATGAGGTACAAGTTATGTTTCTTTAGAAGACTCAACTTGCATCTCTCTTTGCCTTTTCAAATAAGGTGCAGACGATTTCTTTTCTTGTCTAAAAAAGACCAGCGTATTTCCCTAGGTATGTCCCTACTTTCCTCTCTAAAGGTTTCCATTTATAGTTTTTGAAATATTGGCAAGTATGCAGAAGATGTAGGCTGTGCTATTGCAAAACCCAGCACATGTCATCACCAAGCAATTGCCATACAGGAACCTTAAATTAGAATTATAACTGGCTTGGTAGTACTTGAGCTGAATACTTGATTTCTTCAGCTGGTTAGCCAGTCCAACAAAATAACAGAAAATGTATCTGAGGTGAACAAAAGAAAAGGGTTTCCCAACTGAAATGAAATCCAAAATGAAGGAGGTTTAATTATTTTTTTGTTGCTCAGCCCAAGCAGAATGATTTTTTTATGGAATAGAAAAATAATTTTTTCATGTTAGTTTTCTTTCTTCCACCAGTGACTTTAAAATGTTTTTATTGATTAAACATTTTGACTTCTTACCCACTAAAAGCTTGCCCTTTTTGATTAAAATAGTTTGTTGAATTTCTGGACAGATTTGTTTGGCCTGAGGTATATTTTTAAGGAAAAGGAATTGCCGCAGGAAATTTGCCCTACTTGCTAGCACTTCTGCAGTCCTTTCTGCTTCCCTGGGCACTAGTTTTTTGTTTCTATTTTACTTTGTTTTCTTTAGGGAGAAGATGGAGGTGATTCAAGTCTTTTTTAATACAATAATTGTAATTTTAAGCAATGAGCAAAATGATTTGGTGTGTTGCTATGTTTGGGTGCTTATACTCTCATGTGTATTGCTGGACTGGCTGGGTCCTGGCATTAGCTTCTGGACCCTCCATCTATAAAATTAGGCCAAGTTTCGATCAGATCATCTTAGGGCTGTTAAGATTTCCAACCTGTGCTATCATATGATGAACCTGCAATACTTTAGGCACTTATTTATTTAGATTAGAAACTTTATCACGGCAGCATATCCTCATCACCAACACAAAAAGTTGATACCCTGATAAGCTGGTGTTCCAATGAGTCGTTCTCATCTGTGCAGGCTACACATGAAGGAGGGAGTTTGTGCAGGTGCATAATAGCAGCTCTCAGAAAAGATAATTTCTAGAAATGCTTGTTTGTTACTGCTTCCACAACTTGAGAGCAGAATGAGGGCATTCAATTTAATATGAAAATAAAACCTAACAAGAGGTGCTCAAAGTATGAAAGTGTGGCAGGTGGAAGAACTGTTTGGGAGCAGTGACATTATCCTAGTTTCTTGCTTTACTACAGCTTGCCTAGATACAATTAAGGTTGAAAAGTGTTTGGTTTTCTTCTTCTAAAATATAAAATATCTAACAGAAATGAAGGACAGAATTTTTGTGAGAATTGTTGTCCTGTTTTCAGTGCTGGCTCAATGTAGATCTATTGTCATGTGTCAGACAGAGACTTGGGTTATTTCATTAGCTTCTTGGTCAATAAATACAGTTTTGGTATGAAGAACGTGTGACATTATATAGCCTACATTTCGAAGAAATGTTTTAGCTGTTCAGGAAGCAGCAGATACTTTATTCTTTGACTTCTTAATAGCACTCCATAATCTGTTTAAATTCCTCTCCCTCACTTGTGGCTATGGTTATTTAAGAAAATCGAGCTTTATGCAATTTGATATAAAACCTGTGCCAGGGTGGATAATTCACTGGTGTTTTAAATTTGAGAGCAAAACTAGTATTTTCCGAACTGCAGTTTCCATGAGTTAAGCGTCTGGTATCTTGAGACCACGGCTCTGAGCAAAGGGTGACGTTACTACGAAGGGCTTGACAAGAGCTGCAGGGCTGGGATGGGGCGAGAGGCTCGGGAGCGCTCCCGAATCCCGCCCGAGGACGGCTGCCAGGAGGGCCGGCGCACGGGCATGGCGTCTTTGCCAAGGGATTGCTCTCAACACAGCTCAGAGGGGCGGAGGGGGAGGGAGGGTGAAGGAAACTATGGGACTTGGGAACTGAAAAGACCCTGAAAGCAGACCGTGCTTTCAGACAATAATATTATTCAGCAATGTGAATAGGAAATTGTTCCTGCCTTTATACAGATCTGTGCCCCCACTGCACGTGGTGCTGGTGCTGCATGGCGGAACAAGCAAAGTTTGGCCAGGTACTTAACCTCTTCACTGCCAGTTTCATTTCATGACAAACCCGCCGTGCCGTGGAGATGTTATGATTCGGAGGCTGAAGTTATGTCCAGGTGTAAAAAACTCTGAGGGCCTCCCATGGTGCCTCCAGCAAACCAACACCGATGCCTGGGGCTTGCACCGTGCCCTCTCGTAGGTTTTAGCAGTGCTAAGCACACCGTTTGTGCCTGGCCCAAATTCACAAGGACACCTTCCTCAGCAGACCTGGCTGCCTGTGTGCAGGCGTGTGTTGTGTGCATGCACACGCCGCTGCCTGAGTATCTCTATTTGCTTGTCTTGTAGCAGTACTTTGGGGGTTGTCATCCTGGCTGTGTGATCACATGCCCCACAAACCACTCCTCGACCCCTCAGATCTTAGAAACCTGAGGCTTTGCTGTAATGTAGAGATTTTATCTGCCTTTTATGTGGGAATGGAGGATTATACTGAAGTAGTTGTACCAATTCAACATCTCGTGTGAATGCAGTTACACTCAGTAGGTGCAGGATCTATTTAACTATAGCAGTAGGAGCAGAGGGCTCGTTTGGATCTCGTATCTGCATGTGCATAATGAGCTCCTGCTTGTAGGCTGCCTGATTAGGCATGATCTTGAGTCATTACTATGTTCGTTTAGTGCTTCTGAACTGAATCTCTATGGATGTGTGCAGCAATCTCGGTCCTGTGTATTCACTGGATAAATATATATTTAACCTCTCCAAATGCAGAATGTGGTGTGCCGGGGACACTTAGTGGCACTTGCTCCACAGGTGGCTTTCCCAATGCTCCTCTCCACCCACAGTGGCATGGAGCAGTGCCTGGGACAGGCTGGTTGTCGCATGGTTGCACTGATGGGACAACCTAAGCAGGAGCATCCCGGCGAGAGGGATACCCGCCGCTGGGCGGCAGCTGCCCTGCTGGCATGGGGTGACGGGGGAAAGGCTGAGATTTGGGAAGCTGCCAGGAATAGATGAGGCACAGACAAAGGAGGCTACTGCAACCACCAGCTCCAGCCTTGGAGCAGGCTGGGTCTTCAGCCTCCTGCAATTGTCCCCACTTTTCCCCCTTCCTCATCCTCATCCCGTTTTTCCATGTGCTGAAAATGTATTTGTTCTTCCTTTTGCCTTTACCAGTGGTTGTTGGGGGGCGGAGGCTGGTATTTTGTTTTTAATTCCTTGAGGAGCTGAGTCCTCATTGACACTTGCCAGGTCTGAGCTGTTAAAGCAGAGACCTTTTGAGCTGAGTGCAGAAATGTCTGTGGGGGCAAAACCAGAGCTGGTTGGTTTTGCTTTAAAAATAAAATAAAGGTCCCGCTAAAATTCACCCATGGGCCAAGGAACAAACATGATAAATTGCAGCCCAGAGGGTAATTCTTCTGGAAAGGTAAAATCATCTAAAAATAGCACCTTAGAATGAAAGTGCTTCATTGACAATAACTACAGTGTTGCTACGGTGATGCTGGAAAAAAATGATCATTGATACTTAGACTGCCACAGAACTGCTCCCCCGCCTTCCCATGGCATGAATCAACTGCTAGTATTAAAATTACAGACAAATTTTGTGTTATATTTCAATTTTTTTCCTTGTCTGAATGCTTTTCTGTTCTATTGCACATCCTGCAGACAAATGAAACACCATCAGAGAACAGCCTTGAAACAAAGTTTATTGGTCAGCTCGGTGTGATCTATATATGTTTTGTCTCAATTGCAGCTTGATGCCATTTCTTTTCATCAGAGCAGCTTGGTTCAAGAGCAGGGAGCCAGCAGTCAGAATGAGACCCAAAGATAATACCTTAATGGGACTGCTCACAGCTTCTTTTTTTCTGCCTGCAGCAAGTAAAAGACATAGCACTGGTGAAATCTGGAGCCTTTTGTTTCAACAAGTTTCAAGTTAAACACCTCCCGAGGTACTCGCTATCCTGCTTTGTGAGGATTATGAGAAATGAGAAAGTTAAAACTCCAAATTTCTTTTAAGAAAACATAGTTTGGCAATTGTCATGGTTTAACCCCAGCCGGCAACTAAGCCCCACACAGCCGCTCTCTCACTCCCCCCTGGTGGGATCGGGGAGAGAATCAGAAGAGTAAAAGTGAGAAAACTCATGGGTTGAGATAAAGACAATTTAATAAGTAAAGCAAAACCCGTGCATGCAAGCAAAGCAAAACACGGAATTCATTCACTACTTCCCATCGGCAGGCAGGTGTTCAGCCATCCCCAGGAAAGCAGGGCTCCATCACACATAACGGTTACTTGGTTACAAACACCATCACTCCGAACATTCCCCCCTTCCTTCTTCCCCCAGCTTTATATGCTGAGCATGACATCACACGGTGTGGGACATCCCTTTGGTCAGTTGGGGTCAGCTGTCCCGGCTGTGTCCCCTCCCAACTGCTTGTGCACCCCCAGCCTGCTCGCTGGTGGGGTGGGGTGAGGAGCAGAAAAGGCCTTGGCTCTGTGTAAGCCCTGCTCAGCAATAATGAAAACACCCCTGTGTTATCAACACTGTTTCCAGCACAAATCCACAACATAGCCCCGTACTAGCTACTATAAAGAAAATTAACTCTATCCCAGCCAAAACCAGCACAGCAATAAAGAGTTTTTCTTTCAGCATACATACATATCAACAACAGAAATGCTGGGTAATACCCTTTTGATATATTCAGCCCATTCACGCCCAATTTGGGGGATCTGAAATGCAACACAGCTTCAAAACATTTGTGGCTCTGCAGAGACTATATTTGCAGGCAAGTAAAGCTTCGCAGTCTTTCGTGTAGCAGCTGAAACCTACTTAACTGCCTTAGGTAAAACTGGTAAATGGCTCTGATTATACAGCAGCTGCATCTCAAATGTGATCCATACAGCTGGCGGCAGACCAGTTACAGTGTAGATGATATTTTAATTTCCCCATCAAATGCTGTCTGTAATTTGTGGGGCTTTCCTTAGACAAGCAAAGCGATATTAAAACACACAGCAGTTACTGTATGATATTTTCTGCCTTTCTTGAAGAGCTCGGAGTATGCCAGTTACACTGTAGACAAAGTTGTTTGAATGTGAAAGAAAAATATATCCATGTGTTCTTAAAAATAAGTTTCATTTCTAGCTGCATATAAAGTCTCTGACTTTCTCCATGTTGATGTTGGGCTAGAGCCATCAGTATGCAAAAGATCACTTCTATATGGCACCTACCCTTACGTAAAGAAGATACAGCATCGAAGTCAGTCTCATGGGTTCACAAAATTATATAGTTAGACTTCCAGAGGATTTGTAGCCCTCTGAAGCTAGAAATTAAATTTTATGAAGGGTAATTTTAAGAGTGGTTGACTGGCGGTGTGGGAGGATGGAGTGTTAGATGGCAAAGGAGCACGGTTTTATTAGCTGGCTTTCTCTGTCTTTGCTCCAGGACAATTATTGGTCCAAATTGCATTGAATTTGGAGGAGATGGAGGCATCGGAGACTTTGTCATGTTACATAATCTTTCTAAACAGTGACTCAAACTCTGTTTTTACTAGCTGGAAGGTTTAGCACTCTCCTTTGTAGCTGGTATTCCAGCAGTGAGGAAGAATAAGAAAGTACAGGAAAGTGAGGCTACGTTTAGTTTTTCATGCTGTATGCGGGAAGATAATGATGGGTTCTTATCGTGATGAGGCGCTGAGTGAAAGGATTCAATTCACAAGAGCATTATAGGAAACTTATAAAGACTTTCATAATGCTTTCCTCCACGTGTTTATATATAGCATATTGCTTTTGTTCAGCTTCGCACAGTGTTTGGGTATGAAAGGCTGTGTTTAGAAGTTATTGTGATGAAGGTTTAAAGTGGTGCCGATCCATGCTCGCTGAAGATAATGAAAGACTTCCTCTGACTTTAGTGAGCTTCACATCAGGCTGACAAGGCAGGAAGCTCAGACACGAGACCATCCTAATGCTCTGACACAGATTGCCCCAGCCGATAGCACTGGTAACGGAGAGCAGAATTTGCACTTCTGAATGTCATTCAATGCCAATCTGCTTTGCTGCCTGCAGATACACAGAGAGAAACAGTATGCCAGGGGACAGCAAAATTTGGCACAGTTGCCAAGATGGGATGCAGAAGCTGGGAGTCGTGGTGTCCTGTCCAAGGAAGTGGTTTAGTCTTATGACAGGGTCTGAAATTCAGTGGGAGCCTTGCACAGAGGCAGGGTACTGCCAGGCAGGTGCCGGGTGGCATGGTGCCCCTTTGAGAGGCAGCTTCTCCCAGCCACCGCTGAGGTCCTGTTGGTCTGTGCAACCTCTGATCTGGGAGGGGGGGAAAGCATGTCCATCATTCTCCTGTGCTGCACTTGCTTTGATTACAGCCTTCTTTGTAGCTCTGAAATGGAATTGGATCAATAGCTTTGAGTACTGAAAAACAGCATTTTAAAGGGCTGTTAATTCTTGAAGAACTGATCACTTACACAAAGATGTAAAGGTGTCTGCCACGGTGGACGAAAATACGTCCTCCATGTCAAAACTGGACAGATTATGAAATTGCAGGTTTGCTGACCGTTGTAAGTGGATCAAAAGAAAGGTCACAGTGGAAACTTTTTTTCTGAACTGGAAGCTTAGTTCTTATTAGAGATTGTGCCAATGGGAGGTAACATTTAGGTGCTGGAGGATTCAAATTCCTGAACCAGCTTCAGGTGGGGTTAACCAATCCAGCTCATTGTTTGCAATTCCTTTTATAGGGTCTGTCTTTTCAGTATACAGGTATTGTAAGATGGTCTGCCATTTTGCAAAGAGGCCACAGTTACAGTCTCCCGGAATCAGTGTCTTGATGTGGGTTAGAGTTGCAGAATAATTTGCGTGTGTGTGAAAGAGATTCTACAAATAAATCACCTGACCTTTCTGTTCTGGAGAAAGCACATGCTTAAGGAGGAGTGGGTATCTAGGATCTGCTTATTTTACCTCTGCCTGAGCAGTTGGTCTGAATACACACTATGTAATGTTAGATCCCTTGGGGAGCCCTTCTAAGTATGTTAAACAACCATCTACATATTTGTCCTCCTTCCCTTAATGACTTACTGACTTTTATCAATGTGTATCATTCCTTCCTCTTTGGCTTTGATGATAAGTGAGTTTGCTTAGCAAATGACTGCCCTATGATGGCCTCTTAGCTCTCCTTACCGGGCTTTGAAACTAAACATTGGCTCAAAAATTTGTAAAAGGTACTGTGGTGTTAGCTCAAAGCTTGAAAAAGTTTGTTCATTCTTAGATGAATATATCTGAAGGAAAAGTAACTCACAGAGGGCTCGATCTGTGATTGCTTTCAGGAAATGGGCAAGAGACCCTTAGTGAGTACAAGGCACTGAAGAGTTAACTTTGAACTTTCACAGGAATACAGGCAGAGTATTTTTCTAAATAGGGCTAGAGGCTAAAAACAGGATCAGATACTTGAAGGGAAGATAGGAAATGGCATGTGAAATTCCTTTCTCTATGGAAGGCTAGCATATAATCTGTGTCCTCTTTTAAGACCCAGAGAAGTCCTTTTTGCTAATAGGCTGCCTCTTCTGAAAGTTTTTTCCTCTTTTGTAGACTCAGTGATTGCAGCCCTTAAAAAAGCACATGCAGATACATATAGAACACGTGCCTGACACAGAGCCATGTGCTCACCCCGAAGTCCCAGTGTGGAGTCATGTTTTTAGAACAAACAGCAAAGACCCCATTGCCTGCAGTCGGTCACGTCAGTACATGCTCCATCGAAACACCTCCCCAGTCTAGCTCGACAGGCACCCTGAGCTCTTCCGCCCACTTCAAAGCAGCGCCTGGGCATGGGGCAGCCCTGGTGCAGGCAGGGGAACAGAAGCAAAATGGGTGGAAGTCAAGCACCTTTCACCAGGAACGATGTATCTCAGCCTCAGTGAACGTGTCTGCCTCCACTTCTGTGTGTACGTTAGTCTCCATCCCCTATAGTTATTTCAGATAACGGCAGGTTGAGGGCAAGTGAGGGGCAATGGGGACATGACCTAGCCTCCCCCTGCCCGCAGGCTGGTGGGCTTCTTCCCTTGAAAGGACCCCCACAGGCCCTGTGTTCCTGTCTCACTGCCTACAGTAATTACCATGGCTGATGTTAAGGGCCTGTAATATTCAGTGCATAAATTGCTGTGGCAGAATCATTGCATTTTATATCCACTGGGATTAAACTAATCTGTTGTGTTACTCTGAGAGCTCAAAAATTGAGAGGGACCCTTTCATATATTTCAACCTCATTTAGTAGAGGTTATCTAAAACTTGTTTCTCAGTCTTGCTGTACACACTTATAAAATAGTGACCACGAAGCACTGGTCTACAGTATATTCATGTGACATACTGTGCCTATACTGTGGTTAGTGGAGGTTGAGGAACATATAAACAGATGTCCTTGAGAGTGATCTCAGCCTTGGCCTGAAAACCAGTGACCTCTCATAGAATGAGATGCGGTTATGTTAATTGCTGGTCTTTTAACAGCTCCAGCCGCTGCACTAGATAATTCCCAGGTGTGTGAAATATCATCCTTGTGTCTTGTGTTTCTGCAATTGAATTCGTGTAACAGAGAGCTTCAAGTGGGCTGCAGACTGAGATTTTATCTTCTCTGCAGCATCAACCTAGACGATTTCTGAGTCCTTGACCACACACAAAACCTGCCCTTGTGGATGCAGTGGTGCTTAGGAGGTGGGGCAGCAGGCCCACCTGGCAATATATTCAGATATTGTTTTGCTTCCAGATGCTTACTGGAGCTCCCTGCAGCAAGGGTCTGGTAAGGACCATTCCTTTCTCAAGCAATGATATTCTTCTCATATTGCTTCAGGTTCTTCTGCTATTCATAGTGTGCCCAGAACAAACAGGACTTCACCCTGTTGACTGCTAAAGGGAAGCCCAGGAGGTTAGGCAGTTTTCCCCTACAAGGCTTTGCTACATCTGGTGCTCTGTGTGAGATACCCATGAGGACGTACTAGCTCAAGTAAAGTTTTGCAGGATGGCCACTCAAAACCAGCCTCAGCTGAGCAAGGCAGCCAATCACCTGAGTTAACCCAGCAGCAGAGGCTTATCTTTAGTGATCAAATCCAGTGCAGGCTGTTTCGTTGTCTTGAATGTGGCTTTGGCTTAATAAGAACACTGAATAGGAATATAGATATAGCTCTGGCTTTCAGTTGTAGCCTTGTAATTCTATGTAAATCTCTGTATCTTATGCTCTGACTGAGATCCTGACAATTCCTTAAGGCTACAAGCACTTGCCCTCATGGGCAAGACAGAATAGTTTTTGCTCTGATTTTTCTTTGGTGTATGTATGTCTTTTTCTAGATGGTTGCACCAACAGCAGAGGTGCCCTCTTGGGTTAGGCTTTAGCTCTGAGTTTGGTGTCATCCCAATATCACTGCTTTCAGCCTTGAGCCTTGCTATTCCATTGAAGGCAGCTTTTCTAAACATAATTATCTTAATTACTTCCCAGAGAAGAAAACAGCTTTCCCCAGAGCCCTCTTTTTGTCATTCTATCTCAATGAAACTGACCTTATTCAAGCTTTTGGAGACCACAGATCCACAGTTCAAAGCCCCAGGGCAGGTGCGGTACAGTTAAGTACCTGATCATTGAGCAGAACTGACAGTGAATAATCCATGATCAGTCAAGACAGTGGTTAGTCTCACGTTGTTTTCACGTCCCTTCTTAGTTTCCAAGAGGTATAATGATCTCCTGGTGTTGGTCTGCCAGAGTTGAACTTCATCTCAAAGGAGTCTCCCTTGAGCAGTAACTCATTTCCTACAGTTGAACTATATCTGGGAACATGTTGATATTGATTTGACTGACAGGTCTGTGAGTCAGTTTTGTGAGTTCAGCTTCAGAATTAACTGCGTTTGGTTCCAAGAATAAGAGCTCTGTTGTTGCTTGTGACACTAGACCTGCTGTCCCCACTCAAGGAATTGACCAAAACAGTCAGCGTCCTGAAGATTATGGATTTTGGAGCCTATGTTATTCTTGCAGAGAGAAAACCTCCTTGTGTTCTGTAAGAATTTAGTGTGTTTACATATGTTTGTGTTGGTAGAGCGCTTAAGGGTAGATTAGCAAGGGATCCTTTATCGTGGGTAGCTGGCTAAAGGAAATATTAGTAGGAAGTAACTGTCTCCTTAATCTTTGTCATTTTCCTTATATTGACATTTCTCAATTTATTTATTTTTTTCCAAAATAATGTAATTTACAACAATTTTCATAGCAAATCTGAAGATGAGTCTGTACTTCTCTTTGGAGCCTCTCCTGTTTCCTTAACACAAATGCTTCCTTGACTCTTCTTGGTTCCATTGCTATTAGAAGTCATGGTCATCACTAACTTTAAATTAAACAGGGCTGCATGCAAAAATGCATGAAAAAAAAAGTCAGTCTCTCAGAACTTAGAGAAGAGTAGGATTAAAGCTGCCTGGTAACCTTCACGCAGTCCCTCTGGGTGTTATAAAACAGACTTTGATTGTGTAGTTATATGTGGCCCAAGGGCTTTTCTGACTTGAGCCAAACTACTGTGTAGCTCAGGACGATAGCCAATGTGGCACACGCTTCGGCTTTCCTGCCTTGTTGCTCCCAACATCCTTTCTTTACGCAAGAGGTGTGAGCTCTGTTTGGCCACTGTTCTACACATGGGAGCATTTGCTACCATGCCCGTGGCATTTCCAGTAGGTTATAAGGGGAGGTTTCCTCCCAGTATGCACTTTTGCAGACATTAGACCAAAAATAAAAGCAGCATATGGCATTCTAAATCCTTTCTTGTCTACCATGTAGGCAATAGGGACTGGTTTTTCATAATTAAAGCACAGTGCAAGCCTAACCTTTTGGGAAAGCTGGAGCTAACTGTCCCAGTAACTGAAGGACAACTCCATACTTATCCATCCCTGGCATTATTTTTCAGGGCCTAGAAACAGGCTTTCTTTGAAGCAAAAGTTTAAGGAGACAAGCCGGCTAGCCTTAAATCCCTCTGAAATGTCTTATCTGTTTGAGGCTACTGCTTGCGTATTAAGGATGCGAATGCTTGGTCTGCACAAGTTATGAGAAGACGTGATTTTGCTGTCACACCTTGCCAATGTGGAATGGACTTTGTGTGAGAAAGAGGTGGGCAATGTAACTGCTCTCAGCCATGCCTCGCAGCAGATCCACTGCTGGAGACAGGCAGTGTTGGTGGCTAGCAGGACGTTTGGCACAGGAGAAGTGCTAGTCAGATGGTGCTGGCTCTCCTTACTCTCGCATCTGGCTGTCAAAAAACACTCCATAAAGGAGCAGTAAAATACATGGACTACTGCCCAAGTATGTGATTGCTGCAGTATCACGGGATGCTGTTTTCTGTTTGCTCATGGGAGCAAATGTGGTTGCACACATCACAGTGTAGGAAAAGCTGCCCCCCTACACCAGATTCTTGAGCTAAAGCCATGATGAACCTGACCTAACCAGAAAGTTTTTTGTTGTCCTGAACTACTTCTGATGACTTAAGTGATTAATTCCACTGACTTTATCACCTCAAGCAAGCCCTTCTCAAATGCATCAGCAACCAATTTCAACAAAGCTTCCTCAAGGAAGGTGTGTTCTTCACAAATACATAATTCTCCATCCCCACTGCTTAGTTTGGGAAGGTGGAAGCTATGAATTTGTATCTAGTGCAGCACTATTTCTCGGTCTCCATCTCCAGTTTGTGGTGCCACTTTAGATAACAAAGCTTTCCTCAGTCATTTCTTCAGCTTTTAAAGGGAGTAGCAATAGAGGAAGATAGTAGTCTGGGAGCTACTATTTTTTATGTGACAACCAGTGGCACATACCACATGGCAAGATTCTCTGGAGTCACACATTTGCCCTCAAAATGTGTGGATAATTGCACTCTTGTGTGTTGAGAAACCGTAGCAGTTATGTAAAGAGATGATGATGATGATGATGATGATGATGATGATTTTGTAAGGCCCTCAAAGATTCTTAGCACATTAAGGGGAATTACGTAACTTTTTCTATTACTTTTTGTAGCCATTTCTTAAAAAGCAGAAGGCACAGTTCTGCAAAGTGACAGAACAGCTGTTTGATTTTCACAACAGCTAAGCATAGGCTTAATGTTAAATGCACACTTAAGTGCATGGCTGCATCAGGATGATGATCTAAGTTGGAGTCTGATATTTTCTCAAAAATGCATATAAATAAGACAACCTTTAATATGTGATCTCTTCAGGCCACTAACTAAATCAGCTGAATGCCACTTCTTGGATGTGTGCTCTGAAGTAGACAGTGCCTGTAATGTCCATCTATACAAACAGCTCCCTTCTCTCTCCTGAATGAAAGGAGAAGCTTATTTCAGCTTATAGGGTGATGCCAATTGGAGTGCTGAATGTCTAAAATGGGTCTGTGTTACTTGCTATGTCTCTGATTTGCTTCTAAATCAGTTGTGATGAGAAGAATTTACCTTTATGAAAAATGAAAATCTGCAGTTGCGCTTTGTGAACAAGATTGAAAAGCAAGCCCAAAATAGCCAAGGACTGCATCTCTCCGTGTAATGGTCTGGATAAAATGGGTATTTAGTATTTAATTTTGGGGGGATATGCTGGTAGCAGTGAAAGAGCTTTATGTTTAGACTTGGTATAATCTGCTAAATGATAATTTCCCAGAAAGGAAAAAATATAGGCGTGCAAAATTCAGCAGGATTTGTTGTTGTTGTTATTGTTTGATCAGGAAATTTCTACACACACTACCGTACCAGACTCAGAGTATGGTAATATACATGGAGTATATATTTTTTTTAAGCTTTACCCAGTGGATTTCTAATTCTCTTGTTAACTAAAGTGAGAAGAATTTCTCTGAAGTTGCAGAGCTGCTTTAATGCAGGGCAAATACTGCTCCTTCCTCTGTAGGGAGAGGAAGACCCCATGCAGGCATAACATGGTGATGGACGAGGGAAGGTCAGATGGTGGGGCAGGAGGTTCGCACCATCTGATACAGAGCTCAGCTCCTTGGGGCTCCTGGCAGGAGATTTTGAAGGGCTGGAGGAATGTTCCTGGGTTCACTGGCCGTATCCTGAGCCGCTCCGGAGCCTGGCAGAAGGGACTGCTCACCCTGGTGTCCCCACCAGCCACGCAGGGTGCTGGCAGAGGCTGCCGGCGCTGCAGCCAGCAGGATCGGCCGTGCCGGCCCAGCAGCAGCCTTGCAGCTGGAGGTGGAGGCCTCTTGGCAGTGCTCAGTAAGATGGCTTGTCACGGGATCCAGGGCTCCACCCTCTCCAAATCCCGTGGCACTCTTCAGTGGAAGGATGAATGCTCAATCCTCAGGGGACCCACCAAACCCACAAACAATGAATAAGCCATTACAGTAAAGCACAGAGGAGCAGCGGGTCAGGTCCTTTTTAGCTTTCTGCGAGGAGATTTTAAAGCTATGGTCCAGTGCTTAGCAGGTTCTGGTGGTATTCACTGAATTTGCTATGCTTTGGATGCCGTACATTGCAGCTTCTCAAACGTACCATGCCAGCGCCCTGCATTTCCTCCTGCCCAGTAAAGGGCGATGCAGTGTGGCGGGCAGTGGTAACGCCGAGCTGTAAAGAGCGTTTAGAAGGCAGTCAGCAGGTGCTGCATTGCTGTCATGAACTGCTAGAGACGAGCCTCCGAGACATCGGACGGTTGTTAAAATAAGGAGAGACGACAGAGGAGCACGAGTCAGATCGGCGGCTCCTGTGGAGCCTTAGTCTCTGCATCGGCTGTCCGACGCTTCCTCCCCAGGAAGGATGGTGCTGTTGATGTCCCATCTGGATGCGCATGTGAGGGAGGTCATGCAAGTTGCATGAGAAGTCTAGTTCAGATAAGGTATCATTACAGCAGGCTGTTACCACAGCGTGAAACAGGCTCTTGACTATCATGAAACAGGATTCTTTGTAAAAGTTTAGCACCTAAAGCTCAATCTTCCAATGGCATCCAAGTGAGTAAATGTAGGACTGTATCTAGCGTGAAGGCTTACCTGCGCTGAACTAATTACAGGATCAATAGTAAAACATGAATCACGGTTTTGGGTGACTTGTATCAAGAGTAACAGAAATAAATCAAACAACGTGGAGTATTTAATCTTCTAAATGCTGGGAAAATGCATATTATTCTCCATGTCAAGCAGCAGTATGAATTGCCAACTGCATTTTGTAGGAGGGGAAAACTGTGGCTAAGGGTTAACGTTCTTTGCCCAGAGCTGCAAAAGGAGCTGGTCAAAGCAGCATTATTCCCAACTACATTTTTTTTTGTAATTAAAATCCTGGTTTTCTCCTGAAATGTGCATACCATCTGCCCATTCTGACCTTGGTGGGAGGCAGCCAGGATGGGAGACTTTCCTTTTCTACCACCAACATTGGGGTACACTCCATCTCGGTGCCTGGATGTAAACAGGGAGCGTGCCTCTAGGTTGTCAGTTCTGCTCATTTTGTTTCTTCATCTTTGTGTTCACATGGTTCCCCTTACTGTTGTTTCATTTATTTATTTGCCTTTAACTGTCCATATTATGGTGGCTTCTGCCACCTAGTCCTTGGCACCATCCCATGTGGCATCTCCTGCTGGAGAACCTTACCCTGGGAGTTCTTCCTGCACAGGTTCTCCAAAAACCTGTGGCGAGGCAAAAATGAAGCTGATTTCACTTGTTTAGCTTCTCACAGGGCATGTTTACCAGACACCAAGTCACGTGCTCCATGCACCTTCAGCCTGGAGGAGAAACCTGCCTTCCAGGCAATGTTGCATGAGGACCTCTTCCAAGAAGCTTCACGGGAACTTCTGAAGCTCACCATGTCAGACAGTGCAGAGAGCTTAACACTCTCTCTCTACACTAACCCTGGTATGACCGGGGCCTTGCTGTCCAGCAGTGCCCAGTCCTGGCCTCATTCTCACAAAAATTCAAGATTGTATTTGCATTATTGTTGAAAGCACCCCCAGAATGAGTATGCTTCCTTGTGAGACTAAAAGATGGTGGGTGAACACTTCGTGCTCAGAGTATCCAAGAGGGATGTCATGTAACAGAGGATAGCATTTAGAAAATGGGCATTATTTAATGATACTAATGATACTAGTGGGGTCTCAGTTATCTGGTCCCCTCTGAGCAGGACTGCTTATTGAAAGGGTTTTAGACGTGTATTTTGGACTTCTGTGCTTTTATCAAGTTGCTTCTAATTGCATAAACAAGAGTTATGGCATGGAAGTTACTGGCATCATCGGCTAAATGAGAGTTAATTAAAAGGGATGTAAAGTACTAATTTTTCAGGCCAAAAAGGAAAGATTGGGGTGGAGGAGTGTCCCTAAAGCAATGCTATTTTATCTAATGCCAGCTATGTGAAACGTATCCACAAAGCGTTGATTTTTCCATTGGAGGTTGTACTTCATTCATCACATTTACCTAAGTATTCTTGAAGGCAAAGACGTGGTAAATTGACTTGGGATAATAAACCACTGGGATTTGCAATGTGGTATGCCAGGGTTAACTGGCTGGAACTGGGAACGTATCTCCATCCTGCTTCTGCGACTCCCCTGTCATCGTTCATAACAGTGTGATTGGCACTGACTTACAACCTGGATTACTCAAATGGGTCTATAAATCGTGCTGTTCCTATCCTCAATTCCTCACCGGTCTTCCCAGAATATCTCCCAAACTCCTCCTCCACCCACTTCCTCAGCTGCTGAAATACCTGGGCATAGCAGTGGAAACCACTCATGCATTCCTGCTGCTGAAAGTTCCTCCCAGGACCGCTGGAGAAACTTGCTAGCTGGAGAGAGGTTATCACAGCCTAAAGGCAGCCTTCAACTTGAGTTATTGTGAGACTAAATTAATATTTTTTTGTACGTAAGCTTCATGTATAGTCAGCTAAAGTCTTTGAGCTCTTTCTCTGCAGGTTCCATGGGCTAGCCACACTGCAGATAGTTTCATCACTAATCCTAATGATTTGCCGAGAGCACTGCTTGCATTATGCTTTGTGAATATTGCTTTGGGCAAATAACTCCACCATACCAGAAAATCTAGTGCATTAGAATGCATGAGATTTATAAAGGTTTTGATGAAAAGGTTAAAATGATGGGCAACATCAACTATTTTTCTTAGTGAAAACCAAAAGACCAAAAAGGCTTTTAAACTCAAAAGCGTATTAGAGTATAAACCAAAACATTTTGCTTTTTAGAGCAGAGAGAGCAAAAGGCTTGGGATTTAATAGCGGGCAAAGAGAGCCAGGCTCCGCTCTCTGGGCCAGAGATGAACTGCCGTGGCACAGATTGCTTCCCTGCAGCTCACCCGCCTCACCTCCAGACCAGGACGGCCATATCCAAAACATCCAGATGGCCCAGGTCAGGACAAACCCTTGAACCATGCCCAGGGACTCTCTGGGAGAGGGCTGCAGGGCACTGACCACGGGGATGGACAACGCAGACCAGTGCTTGGGTGCAGGGATGAGTTTGTCCAGCCTGATCGTTATACAGAGTAACTTTGGACTTGAACCGCTTTCAGCTGAAAAAGGCTGGCATATTAATGCACTGAATTAGGGAGCTTCGTCAAGTTATCTCAGTATTTAACCCATTTTACTGTGACTGCACAGTATATGACATATTAGTGGCAAAGTAACCTTTCCACCACTACCTTGGAAGAAAGAGCAGGGCAGGACAAACCTTTCCAATTACCCTGAGTCTTGCTATGCTGTTGGATCATTTTAATCTAAGAAACTCATCCTGTCAGCCAGCTGAAAGCATAGGGGTAATAACAAGCAGATCACGAAGGGGCATTTGACGTAGCTGCTAAATGGATGAAACCTAACGTGGAGTCACAGTTACAAGAGGTGAAGCACAGTGAAGGTCTGTTTTAATTAGAGCACTCAAATATGGTGGTAATGGACAACCTTATAAATCTCTCTTAGAGTTAGGTTTTTCATTACGTTTTTAATGAAATACTGATTACCCTGTGCTAATTGAAATGAGCCCTGAGCAGACAGAAGCAAATGAAAACAATCTGGCAACTGGCTGCTACCATGCATTGGTATGTCCCGTCCTTCCTCACTGCTCATTGAATGCAGGCTGGTGGGACGCCAGGGATGAAGTGAGGTGATGGTGGTATGTTCCATGAATTTCACTATTTAAGGTGTCTGTCATCTTTTTCCTTTCTTCCTCTTCTATTGAGTTCATTTCTAGTACCTACTTACATTTTTGTTTGCTGACTTGTCTGGGCAAGCAATGGTTTTAGGCAGCCAAGTCAAATAGAGTTGTCCTCAAGTCAACTGTTGGTGAATAGATTCTGTATCTGGCTTGGTGGGTTTTAATGAGAATTTTTCAATCTCAATTCCTGTTTATGTCTATAGGAGTTCTCTGCTTCCAGGAACAGGATTTTGTACAAACTTAACATTTTTGTTTAAGATAATCAGTATATTGTATTTATGGTATGTCTATAGCTGAAATGCAAGTACTGGATAAAATATTTCTATCTAATTCCAAGGGTAGGCGCCTGACAGCTTTAGCAAGATTGACCTTTCAGTTGGACCCCTAGTCCTTAGGCCTGACTGTCAATTAAGTGGTTGCGTTGGTTTTAAATGAAGATTTTCATCCTAGGCACATAAGCCCAAGTTTCATCTTGAATCATCTTAACCTGACTTTCAGAAAGTCAAGTTAAAAGCCCAGTGCTTGCTGAAAATTAAGCTACTTTAATTTACCTAAAGTTGATTTTTGATGGTTTGTTACCCACTTTAAAATATATAGGCCATTATCTCTTGCAGTGTAAACACTGTGGAAAATGTCACATTTAATAAAAACTGTGACCTCATTCTCAGCCTTATTTTAAATGAGTTTCATTATTTTACTCAATATATTATTTATTCATGTATTCAAATATATTTATTCAGTGAAGGCAGAGATATTTTGATTAATTCAAAGACTAAATGCTCTGTACTTTTCATGCAAATTGCCAAAAAAAAAAAAAAAAGGTAAAACTCTCTTTGTACTCCGAGGGCTAAATGCATCATCAGAATGTAATGAATGCCGCCACTTGTGCGCAGTCGAGTGAGGATTCATGTTATCATGAATCTCTCTTGGTGGCTTTTATTATTATAGCAAAAATAAAATTCAGCACATGGGTTATATATCTGCTCGATGCTTATTTACAGACCTCATTTAAATGGGAAGTAGAGTAAGTGGTCAGATGAGCCATGACACTTACTCAGCTAGGTATTAGGGGATGACTCCAGTATTTCTTTGCTATTATTTCTGTATTTCTACCAGCTTTGCCTTTCTCAACTGAAATTTAATAATTAAAAAAAAAAAACAAACTTGCAAAGCGAGAGAGGTGGGATTTTCAAAAAGCACTTGCCATTATATTAATTAAATTCCCACTGAAGTGGGGAGTTAATATTGACCTGACTTAGGTGGGAGCAGAGCTGAGGCCGATACTCGGCACTATTAAACACGCAGAGCAGCAATGTGTTGTCAAGTTTGCACAGCTTGACAGTATATCCAGGCTCCGGGAATTTGAGCAGATTTTACATTAAAGGGGCTTCATACCAGGCCTGTTATTTTCAACTAAAATCACTTATAGAATTTCCATAGACTCAATTTAGCTTAGGAAAAAAAGCCTGGTAAATTTGGTTTCTTTTGGTTTTAATACATATTTAGGGCACTACATGTACCTTCTGTCCCCTCAGTGCTGCGGCTGAGAGTCAGCCCAAACCAGGGCGTTTGCTGGCCCCTTTGCACGGGTCCCAGGCAGAAACCCGATTTGCCGTGACCGACCTTAGCGTGCCCAGCCGGCTCTGGTGATGAGGGTGACAACGAGGGTGTAGCAACCATGGGCTCTTCTCCAGCTCATGCACAGTCAAGCCAGGGTCAAGGTCTGGATGCTCGGGGGCCAGGAGACCTTATTTTGCACCACCCCAATCCCACTGCTTCCCCCATCCATCCTGTGGTTCCCGACTGAAAGGGAGAAGCTGGTATCGCATTGCAGAGAAATTCTGTTACGTGGTTGCCCATCTGGTGGACCTGACGTACATATCACGTCTGTGAGATGTACCCTGAATACCTCCACACAGCCTGCTGTAACGCAGGTTGCCATTTGCGTCCCTGGTGCGAGGCCCAGTTGCGTACCGGGCTGCCTGCCCGAAAGGCTGGCAATTCTGATCAGACCCTCTTCATGGATACGGCTGGAAAAGGGTCCAAGGTAGTGGAAAACCAGTGCCTCCTCGCTATGCGGTGTTGTGCAGGAAGACTGACAGTGGCACAGGCCAGGAATTTTCCTGAGCGCCTTCCAGAAAACAGCCTTTCCAACTGCAGGGTGAAAATTTCGCTCTCAGATCTCTGTACCCGTCTTTCTCTCTCGTGTTCTATTCGGTCCCCAGGAGGGATTTCCAGTGACGTTAACTGGTCCTCTGTGCGTTACGGATCTGAAAGCAGAAATTTTGTGCTCAGATTGCCAGACTCTATGCAGACACAAAAAAATGACAGCCTGCTGCAACCTTGTACAAATCTCCGGTAGAAACAGTGGGGTTTTTGTTCTGGGTCTCCATAGAGCAGCCCTTAAACACCAGCCTGAAGGTTCCCGCATCCTTGTGTGCAGCGCCAGGCAATATTCTATCATGTAGCAATTTTCTACCACAATATGGAAATTAATGTAATTACTTAATATGGAAATTTCCAGCAAAGGCGCCTGTTCCCCTTACCTATGGTAAGGCCTCCCTAGTCATACCATTTTACAGACATGCTGTAGTTCATCTGAACCCTGAAGTGCAAAGCAGCTGATTTTTTGATCAAGGTCCAAATTAGAATATTGCAATAAGAACATTTCTCTTTCACTTAAAATATGTGTATTTCTGGATTGCATTAACAAGATTCTGCATTACACTAAATAGTTTTTAACATATGAAGTGCAGCAAGAAAGTAGTTGTCTATCTGTCTAATAATAGATTCCATAGGCTACATCAGTAAGTTCAAAGTATCCATCTGTCTACCAAGGCATGTTCTTCACATGGGATTTGCCCAAAATAAGAACTTTCTGTTCCAAAAATCTGGTTGCAGAAATTGGATTGTTACTGAGAGCATGAAATACTGCCTTGGCATGAACTTCCCGTTGGCTCCTGGTGACTGAAGAGGCAGAAAACATGACCTGCAAGGTTGGAAAAAATGTCTTCAGGTCAAAACTTACCAAACCTCAATGTCTCTATTATGTTCTTCAAAGCGAGAGAGCTTAAAACAAACACCAGCACCGCAGGAGGCACCTGCAGAGCACTGTCAGTCTGTTGATCTAGACATCAGATTCTTCTCATCTGTTTGCAGTCCTCAGTCACATCATGATGTAAACTTTCAGGACTGGGCTCAAGCTTAGGATATCAAAATCGTTTTTTAATTCCCCTTGTGTGAAAACTTCGGTGTGAAACTTGATAATAAAACCTGTGGGCAGCTCTTCTAATAATATAAATCTCCCTTGTGTTAGCGGGTCATCTGCTCAGCCCTCAGCAGGGTGCGTTGCATCCTGCAAGAATTCTCATAACTTTCTCAGGTGGATATTTTCATGATAGCTACTGGACAATTCCCATCATTTGAGACTGATGAAACACAGCAGCCCCATAGAGGCATGGAGATTGGAAACATTTGTGGATTTTTTGTTTGATTTTCTTTTTTTTTACAAAAGTCTGCTGTGCATTCCCTCGTTATAAAAAGTGTTGCTTTTCTCTGAAACTGCTGCTGGTGCACTAGCCCTAAGGCATTTAAAAGAAAACCTTCTTTCGTACCTGGCTTTGCAATGAAAAGAACATTGCTATGAAGAGGCAAAGCATTTTAGTGTTATTTGCCTGTATTCTCACTCTTGCTCATTTTCTTTGCCTTTTAATTTGGGTCTACTCTGTTTCTCCATTACTTTTATTAATTATTGGAACACTGGTCTCAGCAATCAGCCCTTCACAGCTCTGGACGTTGCACAAACACAGCGGAGGAAATTCTGAATTCCTTGAAGTCACTGGCAAGCTTGACATTAATTTTCATTAGGCCCATGATCTGAACCACAGTCTTCTTGCAGTGAAGTGTGGATGCAGTAAAAAATGGTGCTGTGCTTAATTCCAGCCTTGTCAATGGCAAACGCATTTTTCATTGAGCGCTAAACTCAATAAGAAAATTGAAGTGTGGTGCAGAAAGGGAAATGTTGGACTAGAAACTGGGAAACGTTTATTTTGATTGTCTTGTTACTTTGGTAGATTTACTGCTTGCAGAAGCTGGTGTTAATGACAGGAGACTGGGACACTGTTGGGTGTCAAGCTTGGCTCTGCCACATACTCACCATGTCAGCTTGACCAAGTTTCACATTTATTGAACGGTGATAATGTTTACGTGCTTCACAGTGGGGCTGAGAGTTTGTAATTGTGGGGACCACATGTGCTCCTACACAGACATAAGCTGTCTGCTTGTTCACAAATATCCCAAATGAAAGGCCGCTGCTTTATGTTTGGATGACAGATGGGTCTGGTCTAGTCATGTTTTTGTTGGTGTTCACCTATTAGGTGTACAGCAGTGAGAGCACTGCTGAGTGCTCTTCTTTAATCTCTTAAGTAAAATACGTGTTTTCTCCCTCTGAAGGTCTTTCTAGGTTAGATATAAAAGATAGGTTAGTGCGACTAACCGTAGTATAAATTACCGTTGTCTAGATTTAGACTTTTAAGAACTGAGTCTGGGAATAGTCTGTGGTTTCTTGACTTTGTTGAGCCACAGAGGGAGCAAGCTTGCATCATGCCTGATGGCCACAGCTGTAACTAGTTGAGTGGTTTCTTTGATACAATTAGAGATTGCTTTTAGTTTTAATCACTTGCTATTTAAAGGTCCAGGAGAGGAACTGATTTACAAGTCCTCTCAAACTTCGCATAAGGTTCAGGAAGGCCATGATTGCACAGAAGGCAGGGCCATTAAAATAAGCAAAGTGAGGGTATCAACATGTGCAGTTTAAAAACACATCTATAAATTTTCAATCCAAAATTATATTTGTTATTCTTCGCAGTAGCTGTATAGTTGTGAGCTGCCTATTGAATGACTCCAGCGTCCTTGAACATAATTTTTTTTTGCGTAAATAATTTCAGAAAGTGTTTTCTTATGGTGCTGGTGAATCTTTTAAATTATCCCATCTTTACATACCCACCCTGTCTTATCTCGGATGCAGAGCTTTTTAAATCTCCGTGAAGTGATATGTTACGTCCCTAGCTGCATTCCGATTTCACATATCCATGCATTTCATTTATTTTATTAATTTGGCAGCAAACCTGTCAGATTGTCCAGTTCTGGGAAACTAGATGGTTGGAAATGCTCAAGGGTCCGTGAGTCACAAAACACCAGGCCTGGTTTGCCACAGACATGTTCATGAGTTTGGCTCTTCCGACGTGGCCGAGCTCAGAGGACGGGTCACCACCGCTGCCTCCCCCAGCTTCGGGGCTTGCTGGAGGCTGGGTCAACCACAGCTTCGGTCCTGCCTGCTGGCTCTCCAGGTGGTGGGGTGGCCTTAGGTGGGTGAAGGGACCCATCGCTGCTCCTTTCCAATGGCACAACAGGGAGAATCGAGCTCCTGTCTGGGCTCCTCCTCTGCCGCGGCTCCTCACGAGGGGTAAAGGACAGCCCAGAGCCTCCTCGAGCTGTATGTCCTACTCCCACTGATGGTGGCGCTGGACAAGGGCGTTCACGAGCCAACGCCACAAAAAATGGTCAGGAATTGAGCACAGTTCGTGGATTTTCTATAAAAGACTAATTACAGACTTTACTGCCGAGTGCCAGATCCATTTTCCCCTCTTCTGGGAGCCATTCCATAAACTTTATGTTCTGAGGTAGAGCAAAACTGCCGTAGTTTAATGCAGTGTTTTATGTGTCTTCTCTGCACTCTAACACCTGATTTTTGCTAATAGCCCACCGTGGATTTTCTTTTTCTTTCTAAATTACATTAATAGGCCTGAAATGCCCCATGACATGGCATTTCCCTCTAGAGGCTCATTCCTTCATCCCCGGGAAGAAGCTGGTATTTCCAGGAGCAGTTGCTTGTACAGATTTGTCACCCAGACGGCCACGGGCTCGGGGTGGGATCAGGCCAGGTGGCATCCCCGCTGCGCCATCATGCCCACGCAAACCAAAGGGACAAAGGTGGGTTAGCATCACCCTCGCTCCGCTGCCTCTGTGGGACACTGTGCCCCCTCCCCTGACTACGCCAGGTGGGAAGAAGGACCCTGTGGCACCCTACACAGTCTTGACCCAACGTTACGTTGGCTTGGGGTGAGCATCCCTTTTCAAGTCGGTGCTGGGCGCCGAGGGCTGCTCCCGTGAAGAGGGTCTGAGCAGAGGGTCTGTGCGGTTTGGCTCTCTGTGCACTGTGAGTACCCTGGGGTGAGGACATGCTCGCTCCTTGACGGAGTAAACACTCTTGCAAACACAATCGCTTGTGAGTTACGTGGCATCTGTAACTCTGAGCCTGGGGACCCGGGCTGCAGTTACACCAACCATCTAAAGGCCTCGATCTGGGAAGCGCTAGTAAAGAAAAGAAATAGTGCAGAAGTTAAGATTTTCAGATGATTAGCATCTATGTTTATACTCCTTTCACAGAACCGTAGGACTTTGTTAGTGCAAGTCCTTGGGCATAAACCAGAGCAAACCATGCCTGGAAATGAAAAACAACACTACCTAAAATGAAAACCCTATCCAAGAAATGAACCCACAGAGAAACAAACTCAGAATTGAGGTTGTCACAGTGGTTTTCATTCAGCCTTTTAACTGACCCATTTCCACATTCATGATCTTCTGGCCATGGGTATATTTAATGAAAAAAAAAAAAAAAAAAGGAAATATAAACTTTAGCAGAGTATCAGAAGAAATGCTTCTCAACAGAGAGGTGCACTAGGATTATAAAACATTTTCCTCCCCAAAAGCAAACAGGCTTTAAAAACAAGACTAGACAGCGCACTGAATATAGCACACTAGGATACTGCACCGCAGGAGGAGGGTCTCTGAGTGAAAACATCTTTTCTAGCTCACACCTGTGATGGGGGAAGATTTTGAAAGGCTTTAAGAAGCCATTGGTGCAGTAACTCCCATATGGAGTTTCAAAAATAATCATGTCCATAACATGCAGGTAACACCCCCCAACGCCCCACGCCAAGATTTAGGATGCACCATTGTTCTCTACTGAGCAGAGAAGCTGCTCAACTTCTGGCAGTAACCCTTCGGCCCTATAGCATCTCTCTGTGCCACTGGGTGAGCAGTAGGATTTCTTTAGGGGGTGATAGTGGTGGTTTCCAGCTCTTAACAACATCAGAAATTCCCAAAGAGTCAAATCAAAAGCTTTTGGAAATCAAGAGGAGTTTTTCCATTGACTTCACTGGGTTTTGGGTCAGGCCTATATGTGGGTTTTTTTTGTTTTGACATTGCCTGAGACAGAGGGGAATTGGTTTCTTGATAGCACAGGACCAGATCGCAGGCTCTGCATCTTGTTTGTTTTAATTCAGAACAACTCTGCTTTTATTAGGTTTGTGTTATCTCTTATTTTACTATAATCTTTTTTGCATTTCATAAATATTAATTCTCCAGACAGTCTCTTTTTTTTAGTAGTTTTCATCTATCACAGGCTTTTCTGTTTTCCTTTCCTCCCCCATCCCAGAGAGATGTCAACCTCTGCCATCAAAAGCGAGAGCTTCTCAAAGGAAGTGCTTCAGCCCAGAGACATAGGAGTAATATTTTTACTATGTATCGGTTTTGTTTTCTTCTCTGTGTTCCTTCCCCTTCACTTTCTAATGCCAGAGCCAGGCTCTGATTTCACGTGCTTCCTTGGAGGGGACGGTAATGCTTTAAAAACCTGTTCACTGACTTTTTTCTCCTGTCATGCATGGACAGGCATTTTAGGCCATTCATTTGTCTTTGTACCGATGTCGAGGTACCAGACCACTTTACCGGATGCCATTCAAACCCAGAGCTGTTCCCAGGCAGCCTGTGGTTTTGTTACTGGTTGGTTTTTTTTTTCATGGAATCGCTCAAACTACTTGTTTTCCTTCCTGCTTTCCTTCACCTTCTCTACTGTGTTTCTAATTGTTTTTAAGGCAGATGAGTAAGACGTGGTAGGCTGAAGCAGGTAGGCAGAGTTGTAGTACTTCATTTAAGCTGTACCCACTAACTAGCTTCTTAATGCTACTTCTCCAGATTGGACTGGTTTGGCTTAGTATTGTCCACCTATTCCAGATAATCTGTATGCTTCTCACGCCCCTGTTTCTTGCAGTGAACCCAATACTTTTCCAGAAAAAATCAAATGCTGCCTTTTACTTCTCGCCGTGACCTTTACAGATCCGTGAACTTTATGTTTTTTTCAGTAACATACAGGTTGATTTTCAGGGGTGTGGCAAACTCATATTATTGAATTAAAAAACAGACCAACACATGCAACCCTCCTTTTTTGTACTTTAAGTGATTTTTTTTAATCCCGGTGCAACACCTTGGAGTGCTTTGACTGTACTAAACTTCGATGACTTTCCATCAGATCTCAGTGGCATATAAGATAGTTGTTCTGATAAATGGAAAACTATATGTGTTGCTGCAGTACATGCTATACATTTTCACAACAGGAGTGCCAAATGTCTATTATTAATTTCTCATAGACACCAACTTGGTATGGAAGTTACACTCAATGGTGAATCTCACAAGTGTTGGTCATGAAAGAAATAATGAAGAAGGAAGGGTGTAAGTCTAAATCAAATGCTTTCAATATCTGTAATCTGCTGATAAGAGCATTCTTTACTGCTGCACTTTCTCAATCTGAATTTTGAGACTCCAGTTTAATCCATTTACTTAACCTTTATGTAACTGGGAGGACTAGAAACTTCAGGGAGGACAAATATTTAGAGAGATATTTTGTTCTGAAATTCTCTCGGAGAAGTACCAGGAATCAGAGCTGAACCTCCCATCTTAAAATACAAGCAGAATCACAGAAAATTCAAAGTGGTGGTGGCATTGGGTTGCCTTGCCTTGAACCTGGCAGAGCTGCGCTTGGGCAGGGAAGAAATGTTGGGAGAGGACAAGGTTTAGCTTGTGAAGATGGTAGAAAAATGCAGCAACACTGGACCGGTTCTTTGTGGGTTGCTTCTCACATCTGGAAAGCAGGGATGATGCATTATGCTTTGAAGTTTACAGATGGAACAAGACCAGATAAGTACTGAGTGTTATTTTTATCCCAGACCTCAGTCTGCAATAGCGGCTCCAGATGCAGCTTCAGGAGGAATTATCCATCCTGCCAGCACCTGCAGATCCCTCTCCAGTTTATCTGAGGTTTATTTGGGAAGCAGCATTTATTCCCATTGAATGTGTACATCTGTTGCCTTCAATCCCTAACGAGGCAGGTCATAGCTAAAATATGCCCATATTTTAGTGGACTCAGGACTGCTCCACTACCTTGCCATAGGGAGCTGAGAGATCTCATAGTACGTCCAACAAGCTGTAATTTTAGGCTGCAGTTGAGCTCCTAAGATTTACTGATCTCAGTTGATCCACAAAAACTAAGTGGGGAGGGGAGGACAAGAGGCACCCAATCCTGTCTGCAATGTTGGGGTGAGTGAAGAGGGAACAAAAAGTATTATTAGGCTGATGTGTAGGCTCTGCATAGCCTAGCTGGCTGTTCAGCAGTTCAGTTTTTCTCAGCTGATCTTGGCAAGTGTTTTCTCCTCCTGGAAACGGTATAAGTGAACCTGCGGTTTATCTCTGCTCAGGTGGTCCTCTCTCTGGAGCTGCAGACAAAAGAACATGAATCATTAAAAGCGAAACAGGAGCAGATGTTCTGCATCAGGTTTAAACTAGTAGTGTATGGTAGCTGCTTTATCTCAATCTCCTAAGTACTGTGTGTGTTTTGGAGCAGCCTCTTACTCATCCTGTTTAACATTCATGTCTTCCTTTGAAAATGTTTGCATCTCCCTGCCTCTGCTCCCAGCCCTCCCTGGGTTTGAAAGTTCAACTTGAGCTCTAGCGGTACCGAGTGCAGCTTGCAAAAGGGATGCTGGAGGGATTAAATGAAGAGCAGCCGAGGAGAGTGAGGAAAGAGCAGTGAGAGGTGCAAGTGAAAAAGAAGTTCAGGTAGAATGAAGAGTTAAGGTTAACCTTAAAATAACTGGGATTACCTTGGACCCTGTATTGCATTAACCAGGGGCTGAGAGAACACAGCGGTATTAATGAGGTGAGTTAGGGGGCCTTGACCGCTTCTGAAGAGCACTGGGAGATGGACTGAAGTTGGGGGCTTGCACTTGCATGTGCATAAAGAGAGGTGATGGCGAGCTGGAAGAAGAGAGCACCCAGGAGGACAGAAGAAGTTGAATGAAATTACAGTTTGTTCCTGGAAGCAGTGAATCCCATGTATTGCTTTCCACTGTGAGCAAAGCTTATTTTGAAACAAAGCCAGAGATAAACTTAGGTCATGGAGCAGGAAGAGAAGGTCTCTAAAAACAGTAGGAGAGTTTGGGAAGGGGCTTTGTGAGACCTCCCTGCTCATGCTAGCTGGGGTACACAGCAGCTGGAAGATACACATGGGGATGGATTACTGGAATGGATATAGGGTTGCAAAAGCATTTAAGTGTGGTCCTTGCAAATGGACCTTCGCATGGTGACCTGCTCCAGCTAGTATTAACCACCAGAAGGGATTTAGAAAGAACAGGATAAGCAGACTTTCGTGAAATCAGTTTTATATTTGAAATGCAAAACTAAAAGGGTTGAGAGCAGTTGGATGCCGTTGTTAATCTCTAGGTCAGCTGTGCTGATGCATTTCATAAAAGGCAGGATACGTTCAAAGAGCAAAATCCACTGTTAGTTATCAGCATGTTTGTGGGAGGCATTTGTGCCATGGAAGCTCCCCCGTGGGGTGAAGGGCACGGCGGTGCTTGGCAGCTCTCCCTGCCTTGCGAAGACGGGTCCTGCAGCAGGCAACGCTGTGGCTTGGAGGAGGAACCATTAACTCTTCATTCATGGATCCAGTGGGTGGAAGTTACTGCATAGAGAATCTAAAACGATAGCTCTCTCAGCTGGAAACTGTAATTTAGGTTTACTTCTCCTGTCAGGAATATCAGTTCTTCCCGCGCTATGTGAACTTGTCACTTTTCCCTGCTAAGTCCATGTCACCTGGCAGCTCTGGAGAAGGACAACCTCCATTCAATAAGCCAGAACAAAATCAACTCCCCGTGTTTCTCAGGAGCCATCAGGTGCCTCTGCTGTCTTGACTGAAATCGTCAGAGAGGTGACAGCGGTTCCAGGTACTTACCGGCTGTGAGCACCATGGATGCTTCACAGACCACCCTGCTAAGCTCGGTCAGCAGCAGTGCATGCTTTCTCTCCACTGTGCTACTGAAATTTTTCAGTCCCACCTACTTACACATGAGAATGTCTTTCAGTGCTTCAGTACTGCCTGGAAGCACCCGTGCGCCCAGGTCTGTGACCCACATAAGCCGGTGTGCCATCTGGGTGCTTACCACTGGGATGTGGGCAGGGATGTATATATGCGTATGCATGCGTACGTACATAGGGAGATGTGTGTATTCCTGCCCAGCTTACTAGCATTATTTGTTAATCAAAGAGAAAATAAGCAGCTTATATAAATAAAAAGCCCTGAGAACAGTAACAGACTGGTAAGGGTAGGCAAGGAGAAGCCAGTGGCAGCTGGAGGTATGGAGAGCCAAGCAGTCAGTTCCCACCTAAGTACGTTTCCAAGGCTGTAATACCAAGAAGCGGCACAGCGGGTGTAAACCGCCAGGCGCCCCGTTTTACCTGCGCCGAGGGGAGGCTGTCCGTGCCGGCAGCTTAAGGCAAAGCGCACCCCTCTGCCGCGCGAGGAGCCCCGTGGGAGGTGGAACAGCGCTGGCCCTGTGTGCGGTACAGAGCCGTCCTGTTCCCCGCTGCGCAGGAGAGGGCACATTTCCATCGAGGGCACGCTCTTGGCTCCCGTCGCCCGCGCAGCTGAATGCCTTGACTCACTCCTGGCTGTCAGACCGTGTCCCTTCGGGCCACAGGGCTGCGGGTTGGCACCTCTCCGCCGCTCGCCTTGCCCTGCTGCTTGGGGAGAGGGGATATCTCCCCCATCTTTCAATGCCCTCCACGCTCCCAAATGCCGTGAGCATCTGCCTAGCGCCGCAGTCAGCTCGGGGACAGCAAGGGCCTGCTTTGGGGGATTTTGCATGCAGAGCAAGGGCTAGCTGAAAACCCCGTCCTGGAGCTCCTTTTTCTTCTGATCTTCACTGGCGTGCTCAAGCTGCAGGTGGGACAAGGCGGATGACAAGGGTGTGAGAGCAGCGAAGAGGGAGCCAGCCCTTTCAGCAAATAGAGAGGGAACTGATGAGAGGCTGGCACACGTTCAGCATCCGTGAAAGGAGCAGAGAGCAAGGAGACGGCACTTGGCTGCAGCCGGAGAAGGATCCCGAAAGCAAGAGTTCAGAGTGGCCTTTTCTGCTCGTTTTCTTTGGGAAGTTCAAAAAAGAAAGGGAAAAAAAGATGATGTGCAGTTTCTTTCAGGGTGTAGCTAGGGGAACAGTTTCAAAAAAATAGCTGCCATTTAAAGAAATACTAAGAATTTGTTCTTCCATTGTAAATTAACATTTAGTATGCAGTCCCTAAATGGATCTGTTACTAGATGAGACAGAGAACCCTTAGAAATCACAGTAAACACAGCTGTAGAGATGAGGAAAATTAGCAAGGCATCGTGCTAATAATTGTACCTTCCAGTTGTCTTAGCTGATGGAAGTTACTTTTAACATTGCCCTCATGCTCCGACATAAGAAGGCTTAATGTAGCAAGTCAGATGCTTAAAAATACAACCAAGACACTTTTAGGTTTGTCAGGATTTAAAGAAGGGCATGTTTTTGGTTCTTTTATTGCTGTGCTGAGGTTTCCCCCACTGCAATCCAGAGGGACCCAGGGAGACGGGAAGTTTCCAGCGAGGGCCTGGTGGCCGGATCCGCAGGGCATTGGATGTTGTCGCCTGTGTAGAGCTGGCACAGTGGATGGAGCACGCTGGCATTTGGGAAGAGGTGTCGGTGGCCAGCAGAGAGGGCAGCCTTAGGCAGATGCTCTTTGCTTCCCAGAGAAGCCTGTGGGGGAGTCATTTGTGGTCGGCTACTGGCAGTGAGTTTCTTTCAGTGCACAAAGACTGAAACATCTGGTTTTTTAACAAAATCAGAAAATATTGCAAAGGCAAACCTCTCCTGTGTCATAGTCCATCTTCGGTCTTTTGCTTTGGTCCCTCCTTGGGTCTAATCCTGACAGTGTTAGGGTTGGACTAAATGACTGCTGGGCTTGTTTGGGGCTGACTCCCTCAGGGTCGGAGTCATTGGTATTTATCTCAAGGTAGAAGAAGTCAGACTTAGGAAGCTATTGATGAAACAGGCTTTCCATGTTAACCCAGAATCTTATTTCTGTACTACTTCATTCTGTGCCAGGAAGGTTTCCGGGGAAGCCTGTTGTAATTAAGATTGTAAATGGTTGCTAGCATTTTAATAGAAAAGGCCCTTGGTCTTTTCAAGCAGGGGGTCATCTAATTCTTTTTGTACAGCAGCAGAAAGGTGAAAAGTTTCTGGTTAACTGTAATTAAGGCTGTGGAGAAAGAGCAACCCTGGTTAGTTGCCTTCTGTGAACATTAGTGAGCGGCGCGGACAAACGTGCCAGGAAAAGTTACCTTGGAATAGCAAGGTTTAGTCTGAGCACAATATAACCTCACCAAAGGGAAGTAAAAGAAATTCAATGTTTATTTGTAATAGTTTAGTTGAGGAGAAGAAAATCCATTATCCAAAGGATTTGGGTATTTTGCCAGACTGTGTCCAGATGAATTCATTCAAATCATTACTTGAAAAAAAAAGAGTCATACTGAGATAGGAGATGAAATCTGTTCTTGTTTCTGCCACTGACCTGCTGGGCAGTGAGATCGGCTCTCTCTTCCCCATCTCCTCTGGTCCTTTGCACTGTCCAGTTAGACAGCAAGGGAGCCTCATGGGGGAGAGCTTACAGCAGGGTTATACGCTGTCGGGCGTGATCCTACTTCCAATGTCTTACCTTAAAAAAAACAGCGCGGCGTTTCTTGGTGGGGGCCTGAGCCTGTATCCCTGGTTCACGGGAGGGAGGAGATGTTAAAAGAGGACATCCCGCAGCGTTCCACACAGAGTGCCTGCCCCGATCGTGGGGGACAGGGATTCAACACGGCTTAACACGTAATTATGGGGTTCCCCTCTCCGCCAGCGGGTTGCTAAAGCCTGTGAATTATATGTAAAGAAACCAGCTATGCAGCAACTATCTTCTCTTTTTCCTATTTGGGTTTCAAAAGCTTTGGAGCAATATTGGTGCGTTACACGCTGAGTTAAAAATTGGAAACGTATTACCCTGATTTAGCATGGGACTGAGTAAATTGTATTCAGTTAAAATAGCAGATATCCTGCTGAGAAGAAAATAAGTATTTCTGCTTGACTGTGTGACACCTAAGCTGCAACCCAGAGGTACAGGAGGAGGATTTGTGTTACCGAGAAATCCATTAACATCGGCTGCCAGGTCAGAGCTGCTGGGGCTGAGCAGGGCACGCATGTCCCAGGCAGCTCCAGGCGTTGGGCTGCCTGCATCTCCTCCACCATGTCCTGTGCAGGGTCTCACACGGTGTCTGTCGTGGTGGTGTCTGAGCACCTGTCTGGTCCCTGCCCACCCCATACTTCGATGTTGTTGCCTTATCCTGAGGGAGGTTTCATTCAAAGCACTACCTGGCCTCTCTGCCTGTGTGGCTCTGCGGCATTTGCCGAAAGCCTTGTTCCTCAGGCGTGCAAAATACCTAGGTTTGCAACAGTGAGCTTAGCTTCCAGAAGCCACCGTCCCAGGTTCGTGAAGCTTGAAGGACTCTCAAGGAGACACCTGCCCGCCTGGCAGGATCATTTAGGTCACTCTGACACCTTCTTGAGCAGGTTCGTGGAGGTTCCCAATGCTGGAGATTTCTCACTGTTTTCCAGCACAGACCTATCTTACCCTTTCAGTTGGGATTTTTCCTACATCTCAACTGAATCTCTGTTGTTTAGCTTTATTACTACTTGTCCTAACCACAGTGAGTCCAGACAAAAGATTATTCCCTTCTCCTTGTGGAATTTCTTATGTATTTTTGTATTTATGTATCTACTTCGCCTTGTTTCCCCCCTCCACCCAGTTTATCTCACCCCTACTACCACAACTTCTTGCAACAGAAAAATAAATGTCAGTTTTTCCATTGTCTCCTAGATACCAGCTACATGAAAATGCAGTTTCTTATTTCTGTTTTTTAAGGGCTACTCCCAGCTCCACCCTGGCTGACTCCATGCATCCCCAACCCAGTGCTCCTCCTGGTGCAGCATTTGCAGATGTCCATGGCATGCCTTTTGCTAACCAGTCCTCAAGCCTCTCCTTGAAAACCACATCTACAGCTCCCTTACAGTAGAGATGTAATAACAGAGTACAGCAGCTACAGGTCACTCCCTTGGCTTTGAGCTTCCCAATGCATGTGCTTGTCCCCAGGCTTGGGTTGTCACAGTTTGTGATTCATCTACGCCTTGATTGCAACCTGAGAGTCATGAGGTAAACAGTGGAAGGCCCTTTGACCCTATCTACAGTCTCTGGTGACTTGGAGGCAGTTCTGCAAGCCCGGCCATTTCCCAAGCAGCTGCAGCCAGCAGTAGTGTATCCTCAGGAAGGGGCTTTCCTAGGCGAGGCCAGATGCAATCGGCTTCCCCTCAGCCAAGAAGGTCGAGTGCAGCCTCGTTCTCTTGGATGTGGCATGCTGTTGTGTCCCACCACCAGGTCCCCACTCCTTGTCCCCCAGCTGCGTGAGAGCAAACTCACTCCTTGCTGCTGTATGTCTGTCAAATCACCCGTTAGCGTAATTAAGTCCATCAGGGGTGATAGGTAGGGGCTCCTAAGGGCTACTTGAGGCAGCCTTGAGTGGGCAGTGATTGTAGCGTAGAGGTGAAACATCCATGCCTGGGGACCAGGAGGGTTAGAAAGACCGTGGTTGTGTCCCTGTGTGTTACAGGTTCCACACACAGGTACAGAGAGCGTGAGCTCAGCTCCAGCCATCACACGTGTGCACATCTGTGTGTGTGTGTTGGAGGGGAAAGGCCAGAAAGTTTTCATTTTAAAATTAAATTCATAGGATAGGCAGTCCTTTCAGCTTTTTAACACAAACAGTGATTTATGGCTGCACTTAAAGAATGAGCCAGGAGCGGACAAATTCATCACGCACTGTCCTTTTCTGTCAAAGCGGTGGCAAGCCGCCTCAGCGGTGGCGCGGGACGGTCGGGCTCCCGGCAGCAGAGCCTCTGCCACGGGAAGGCACCGCAGCTCCGTCACCCTCACCCCGCCGCAGCGCTTGAGGTCCCGGCCCGGGGTTTCATCCGCTTCTTTTTGCTGTGAGGAAAAAAAGGGTTGGCCATCTGCCAAATTCCCCTTCTCGCCCTCCCTTCCGACAGCCGGCGTCGGCCGCTGGAAAGATGATGCAGAGTGCTCTTTGTACACGCAATGCAAGGCTCCAAACTTGTCTTCTATAAATTAAATCCCAAGAAACCTGCCGACATGAAGATTTTTTGCTTTAACTACTCCCAGCTCGAGGCTCCTCCGGCCTTCCTGATGATTTCTTACCTCTCGGGTGTATTGCACTTCAACTCGGTCACTTTGGTTTTGCCTGCCCTGTGTTTGTAAAATTCACCCAGAGTTTCAGAACAACAGGCACGGCGGCACGTCCTTCACCCCCTGTGTGGCCAGGCCATAGGTCTTCCTGCCTGGTCTTCCTGGGGACTTCCAACTTTTCCGTCTCCTTGTTCAGAGGAGACATTTTACAGGATGTATACATTCATCTTACTAGCTCCGAACCCTACATACTGACACCAAATAGTTTCGAGCAGGGAGAGTGGGAATGGAAGGGCTTCCAAAGATGTTTGGGATTATACAGGAGAAGGTGGCATTTAGAAGGGGGCTCCCTGTTTTCTTCCTGAATCCATACCTTATTGTGTGACGGAGTCTTAGGCTGATTAAAAAGCTGTTTTTAACATACAGCTGGTCTCACTTGGTGCCAGGCTGTGATTTTTCAGAGAGATTTTCGCATCATTTAGGCTCTCAAAGACAAAAAGGCCAATACTTAATGACTTAGTTGTGAAGTTTTCCCAGGAAAGCATCAGCATCTGCGGCTGCGTGTGTGTCTGCTGCCAGAGTTTGACTGGTTTAGTGTTCTTTCTTTTCTAGCGCCCAGATCACGTACCTGGACAAAGAAGAGCCAATGCAAAGTTGATGAGGGTTTGGGGTGTGTCGTCATTCAAATAATGGTAGCCTCTGGAGCCAAAGTAACACAACTGCTGAATTATTTTGCCCCTCTGTTCTACATGTGTGCACACGGGCGCACACGGATGAAGTTGGGACCGTGTGTAGGGCGAAGGAGGGAAAGAATATGTGAAGCATTTAAGATTTTTGACAGTACAGCGCTAGCAGCTACTGTGTATGACTGTTTTACTCTCAACAGCTTTGATCCTTCTTTTCATAGCCCCAGTGCATTCTATACAGTGGGAKTTGAAAATGGTGTGGTTATCTTGGGTTACAATACAGAGAATTATTTTAAAAAAAAGCATATTCAGCCTTATCTTCTCAGGGGGGCAGTAAGTTCAATGCATGAAATGGAGAAAAGAAAGCAGCTTTCTAATATTTCAAGAGTTTCCTTCAGAGGATATAATTTGTCTCTAAAATTTTCTCACTTAGTAAAAATGCTCCTAAGTTAATATTAGTTTTATTATCTTCTATTATCCAGCCACTCTGTAGAGACATTTTCATAGCAAATTTGTATTCCAGTTTATCTGTCCACAAGTTGTCAGGGAAGATGTTAAGCATTTCCATCTCCAGTACACACGATGTGCTTTCTAGTCTGCTTTATTGGACTCTGAACAAATATTAATTGAGGTTTTGGTGGGTTCTCATTTGAGTGCTGGAAATTTTTGAAGAAGTTAAGTGAAGAATAATATGCTATGAAATGTGAAATAAATCAAAGTATGAAACGTTGCAAAGGTATTACTTACAAAAATTATTGCAGTCCAGGTCAGTTTAATAATATCCCTTTATCTAAAATGCAATTGTTCTTTTAGATTCAGTGTTTTGATTCACATAGCTATAATTGTCTGACTGTCATCTGTAGAAATTTGCAAAGAGTAATAATTGTTTGTGATGATTTGAGAAATGCTTATGCTTGGACTGTCAAGTACGAAAAATTGCTAGTTCCCCTTTATTGTCTAATGCTGAATGTTTTTAAGAAAACCATCTTGTAACTTCAAGGCTGTCCATCAAGGTTGCAAGAATCTTACTCACGCTTTTTATGTGAAAACAGGATTGGAAATGTGCTTGCATGTAACCTCATGCTCAAAAAAAACCCCTTAAGCATTTGGGAAAATATAAATAATACTGAGAGGCATTTTGTATACTGAATAGCAAACACCTCCTAGAACTCAGATGGTGTGGTTGATGGGCTGGGGGAAGGAGAGCTGATAATATCTGAGAGGTTTTAGTCAACTGAAATACTAGTCTCTCTCGATGTCACATAACTAGGACCGTTAGTGCCACCTATAGTTAGTCTATCTGACACTTTTCACTTTAAGACCTTGTTTTCAGTGGATTATGAGCCTGCTGCACACACCTTCTGAACAAATACCATTAAGAAGAATTTGGTGGAGGTGAGCTCAGGTTTATGCTAAGCTTAACAGTGCTATAGACCCAGCTGGGTGTTCAGCAGAGATACAGCTGATGTTGATTGATAGCTGCTTGGACCACAGATAAGGGGAGCGCCACAGCAACTTGCATAGTTCTAGTGTAGGACAGAACCCAAACCTCCAAACACAAGTGTAATTGAAGAATTAAAGGCAGATGCAAAGTCTTCGTTAAAGCAAAAATGAAGAGAAAAGGCAATTTAGCAGGGCATGGGACTGCAGACCCCTTTCACAATATTTATCCTCTTTATTCCACTCTAAACTAATGTGGATAATTTTGCCCTTTGGTCTGCCATGCCCAAGCGTTGCGCTAGCACTCCCAACATAGGTTGGTGGTGAGCCTGGTTACAGTAATGTGCAGAACTAGCAGCAGCTGGAGGCAGTGCAATAGAAATAAATAAAACCCTGCCTTATAAGCGTGGGGGATACTTCTTTGCACACTAATTTTTTATAGTGAGAAAAAAATTAATTAATGTTTTTTTTGAGTGACACTTAGATATTTCCATCCTTCTATTAAAAAAGTGCTTTCAGTGCAGGTACCTGTGAATTGGATTGATCTCTAGTTTGCAGTACACTACTATATTCAGAAAAAAACATTAACAATGTCCTCTGTTTAAATCTGGACTTGCTGCTTGGCCATCAAGCTTGGAAAGGCCCTCAAAGATTATTTTATCCTGCTGTGCCTAAGTAACCAGAAGAAAATACCTCCCACCTCATTACTGCGATTTACCTTGAATAACCTTTGCATGTTGTGGGTTGATGATTGTCAATTAGTCAGCGTATATATTTCTGGTCAGTATATTCTCTAGTGCACTACACTCAAAGCCCCCCCGCCCTCCCGTGCAGAAGACATCCACATGAGCAGAGTGTGCTGGACTTAGCTTTCCTCCCTCGTTGTTAGTTTGGGACTGATGGAGATGAGAAGCTTCCGAGATCAGAGTGTCCCCAGACTACTTTTTTTTTTTCTCTTTTAAATGCCGCTGAGCTTGGGAATCTCCTGCTGCTCATGTTGCCTCCCTGTTCAACTTGGTTGCTGCATCAGAAAAGGAAGAAAAACTTTGATCTCGACATGCCCTTCTTCTCTGTCCCTCATTACACCTTCTGCAGGAAAAAAACCCGCGATCAAGTGCATCTGTGGTGTTGTCAGTCCTGTCAGGGAAGAACGGATGCTTTTATCAGATGTCTTCCCAAAACCTTTAATGCCCAGCTGAAGTCCAAGTTGAGCTGTCAGAGGACAGACCCAAGCACTGGCTTTATTACCATCCCCATGCTGCTCTCAGGGTAACCTGCACACGTGCTTGAAAGTGCCCTCTCCGAAAGTGGGGTGAATGTAGGCCATTACTTACTGTGGCTTCTTGAACTGTGGGATCAGCAGGGACCTCTGGTAATGACCATAGGTGCAGCAATCAGTGTCCAGGCAGCAGCTGTGCTCCCACAACTCCGCTGTAGCCACATCTATAACAGCTTTAGGGGAAGACAGTCCATGGTCCTAATTGTTTGACTTGCCCTTCACCATCCATGGGTTTAAAGATACCTGTCCCTTGGATCTTATCTCTCTGGCTGCTTAAATCTGTAGGGTGTATTTTCCTCGTTAGTTCTGAGCACATTTTCACTGGCCAAGAGGACCTCTCGCTTGAGTAAATGTAGTTCCAGTCTCGTGTAATCTTATTCTTTTCCCAGTTCCCCTCACCAGCTTCAGGAGTGAAATTATTATGTGGCTTAAAAGCCTTGCCTGTAACTTATAATGAAGAGGAACCATATTAGCATCAGATAACTCAGTGTTAGTATATAATTTCAAAATACCAAACTGAAAAATGCTGTTATGATTACCTCACATGGTGCTGTAGGCTCTGGGGACCGTGGAGCAGGTCCTCTCTGGTTTGCAGCTTACAAGGAAGACTTTGGTGGTTCTGCAGGAGCTCTGTTAAAGGTTCTCCGGTGCTTTACCCGACTTTTCACTAGTGCAATGTGAATGTGGCTTTCACGCCACCCACTCCTTCAGTGAGAGGGCTGTTGCCGTTAAACCTCGAGGAGAGCCAGCAGGACTCTGTGCCGCTCTGGGGAAGCAGGTAGGTCAGCTCTTCCAGGGCGCATCGGCTGTTAGTCAGTTGCAGAAGAAAATGGGTTTTGATACAGTTGGCATCGTTCTAGGACAGTCACTAAATTGGCCTTTTTTTTTCAATAAGCTGAAGTCAATAGCCAAAAAAAAAAAGGAAGAAGAGCTTTCAAAACTGTATTTCCTAGATGATCCTTCATCCATCAGCCATACCAAATGGTACTGTAATTTATGAGAATAGGGCAGTACCCTTTTAGTGTTACATTGGTATTTAATATGTGTTCTGTGTGCTACCAGACAGGCCAGGGCACGTGCAGAGCTGGCCCTGGGGGGTTGGTGTATACTTGGTAAATGTAGCTGACCAAGCCTGTGTGCCGTTTCTTCATGTTTCTTCCATGTTAAAAAGAGAGGGAGACAAGTTCCACTTCAAAATGCACAAGTATCATCTTTTAAGTGAATTTAATGTAGTACAATCTCATTTGCAATTGCAAATACTAAGATTGCTTTTTTTCCCTTACTCTGAATGCCTGAAAATCTCGTTAGTGTGTGGGGAAGAAGTGCTTAGCCTATTGATGCAGGAATGAAATCAGGAGCAAAGCACAGCTCTACAAAGATTCATCTGCAGATTAGGGTCTGAAGCAACCATTAGATTATCAAATCTGACCTTCTATTTAGTACAGGCCATAGAGTCTCATCCACTTAATTCTGTATTTATCCCAAGAGCAGCACCAGAAAAGCAAATACAGTGCATTAACATATTGTAATGTAGCAGTATATTCAGGCATTTCTTATTTTTTTTACTCCAAAACCAGAGGCAAACAGCAGTGCTGTGCTATATGATATTGATGAAAATCTGCAGGAGGAGAGACTTCAGCATTTTATCTGTCTGCAGAGGAGAATTTGTATGTCTGTGTGTTTGCATAGGGTTTTGTTTAGTTCTTTGAAAATTATTCACTGGTAACTCCAAACAGTATAGAGCTGGCCATTGGTTCTGTTTCTCTCTGAGGACAGCATAAATTGAAATAGGGATTTTATGTTTTTTTGTAACAGAAAAAGTAATTTTCTTCAAAAACCTATGTGGTCCTTGACAACTGCTTTCTAACATCTTATTTTGGAAACTCCCTGCCAGTCAGTTTTCCTAGGAAACATGAAGCACATTTCACATCTGGCTTCTCATCTCAGACTATAATACAAAACTGGCCTTGAAATGCACCTGGGAGGCATTCAGGGGGATACCACACACGCACAAAAGACGAGCCAAGCTGTCTAAAGGAGCTGCACTGGGCTATTGCATGTTTTAACCATTAGCCGACATTTTACCGAACAAAGGGGCTAAAGAGATGAGATGAGGAAACTATCGAGGAATTCAGAGGAGAAGTGGTGGGTGGCACTGTACAAAATACAGAGGTCCCAGGCTTGCCATATGAATGCTGTCCTGAAGAAAAAAGTCCTGCCCAAGTGTGAGATGCACCAGCCCCATGGTGTTGCCCATCCCACGAGAACATTCCTCTGCACCCCCCGCAGCTCAGAGGGAGGCAGAGTCTCTGCTGCTCATGGGTTGCAAAAGCTTTTGCTGCCCCTTGGGCGGGTGAAACCTGGGCTCTTGGAGCTTGTCTGGAGCAATACAATTTCTATCCTCTTTCCCTCCAAAGCTCAGAAATCCTACAACTGGCTTGGTCCCATCTTGGGGTTTGGTTTGGGTTTTGCCTCTAAAGTGCATTTGGATCCTGTTCTTTGAGGGTTTTTTTAATATGAATCAGGGCTAACTACTGATACTGAAAGCAGAGATTTGACCCATGACTGCAGGAACGGGAGGTTCAGTATGAACCCCCAAGCTGGTGCAAAACCGTTTGCCAAGGGTATTATACCGTCAAGGGGGAAGACCCCTATAAGCAAAGGTTATACATCCCCATAGCAGATGTATACAGTCTACATTGCTTCAACTGCTTCATTGCAGTGTCCTGTGATTCATGTTAACCTAACTAGAAGGTATCGCATAAACACTTTTGAAAGATTCAGTGTTCAGGAAGGGATCCCAGACCTCCTTGCCTATCAGATAGGAAGGTCAATACTCGCCTTAATACTTGGCTTTGAGGCTAAACTAATTATTGTGCGTAAGGCTCTGAAATCCACAAGTAAGTGGGATTAAGTAAATGTAAATAACATTTCCAAAACCTCCCCCCTGTTGCTTTGATGCAATTTATTCAGAATATGTAAAAAGGCATTTGTAGCAGTGAGGGTAGGGCTGCACAGCAGAACACCGTGCCATGCAGAGCCACCTCAGATGGCTCTGAGTAACCAAACACAGAAGCCCTGCTTTAGCATGGTCCTTTGCTTGGGCTAATATTCCCTGTTTCCCAGAGGAGCTCATTACCTGCTGTAGCAGAAGCTCTCGCTGTTGTTGCTGGACACAGTCTGGGCAGGAGGTGGCTGGTGGCGAGACCGTGGCCATCTCTGTGCAGCTGCCCTGTGGGCCTCCCCAAGACAGATTACAGCCTCTCCAAAGCATCCACTAGCAGTAATAGTAGAAACTTAGGGTGTTATTAACAAAATAATAAAAGGCTATGGGTGAATATAGTGCTGTGCGTGTTAGAAGGTCACACACTCATTCCTTCTCTGTGAATATGGCTTTAGCAGAGAGGCAAATTTATAGCTAATATTCTCCCTGCTCCTCAAGAAATCACATCTGAGTGAATGTTCCCCTTGGGGAGTAGCAGGAATCTCCACGGGCTTCATTTCTTCTGCCAAGGTCATAGGCAAGAAACAAGCCGCAGTTATTAATTCTCTTGCATAAAAGACATCAGCAACAAGAGCACATACTGTTTTCATTTTGACAAATTTTCCAACTCTGGTGTCTTCCTACCCCATCTCAGCAGCAAAAGGTCAGGCAGGGTCCAGCACTGCGGTAGCCGTGGGATGGACTGCAGAGTGGAGGGAAAATATTCTCCAGGAGTAAGAAAAGCAGTGACCACATCTCAGGATGAGGGTGCTGTAAATACACTTGCCACCAGACTGTGTGAGCGCTTGTGCTCCTTCATCTTGGCTTCAAAGCAAAGCCCTGGATGCTTTCGTTGTGAACAGCATTTAAGCAGCACATATCAAGAAGTTTGGAGTCAAAAAGAGTTTATCTTCTAGCATAGGAACAATTTTACTCAGCCACAGAATGAATTGTTCTATACAGGCAGTAACCTACTTTTCTATGAATTTGTATAACAAGCAAAAAGGCGGTAAGAGTTTCTTAGTCACTTGATTTACTGGTGCTTGTGCTTTCTTTGCAGTTATCCAACACAGCAATTCTTCATCAGATTAGACGAGACCAAGTGACAGACACGTGCCGAGCAAACAGTGTATCTAGCAGGAAGCGCCGCGTGCTGACACCCAACGATCTCAAACACTTGGTCGTGGATGAAGATCATGAAATGATCTATTGCTATGTTCCCAAAGTGGCCTGCACAAACTGGAAGAGAGTCATGATGGTTTTGACGGGAAGAGGCAAGTACAGCGATCCGATGGAAATCCCAGCCAATGAAGCCCATGTGTCTTCGAACCTGAAGACCCTCAACCAATACAGCATCCCAGAGATCAACCACCGCTTGAAAAACTACATGAAGTTCCTCTTTGTTCGTGAGCCTTTCGAGAGACTGGTGTCGGCCTACAGAAACAAGTTCACCCAGAAGTACAACACTTCCTTCCACAAGCGATACGGCACCAAAATCGTAAGGCGCCAGAGGAAAAACGCAACCCAGGAAGCTCTGCGTAAAGGCGATGATGTGAAATTTGAAGAGTTTGTGGCGTATCTCATCGACCCGCACACCCAAAGAGAAGAGCCCTTCAACGAGCACTGGCAGACTGTGTACTCCCTCTGCCACCCTTGCCACATCCACTACGACCTCATAGGAAAATACGAAACGCTCGAAGATGATTCGAATTACATTCTCCAGCTGGCGGGAGTAGGCAACTACCTGAAGTTCCCCACCTATGCAAAGTCTACGAGAACTACTGATGAAATGACCACAGAGTTCTTCCAGAACATCAGTTCCGAGCACCAAACGCAGCTGTATGAAGTCTACAAACTTGATTTTTTAATGTTCAATTATTCAGTGCCAAGCTACCTGAAATTGGAATGAGGGATGGGTCAGGGGGAGAGAGGGGAGAGAAAGCCTGTTTTATTTAAGATTTTTATTTGTCATAATAAATATGGAGAATGGGTTATTTTGTAAATTAATATTTTCTTTTTTTGAATGATGCTGCGAGCAGCACAGTCAAAATTATTTAAATCAACTGTAAGAAAGGACAGCTCTCTTTGCAGGGTAACAGGATTGTGACGATCTAGCTGTAGAAATGAATAATACTGCTACACTGTTTTAAAAAATGTTAATTGTGTTCTGGTGAATTTCATTGATCTTGCATTTCTCCAGTTCTAATTAATGTTATTTATACTTATTTAAAACATGGTCTCTTGGTAGGTGTCACTTCAGCAGCAGAGATAAGATAACATTTGGACAAAAGGAGTCTAGTTTTGTGCTTTCCTCAGTTGAGTTTGTCTTTGGGTAATAATATTCTTCCATTAGCCGTTGATGCAGGTAAATACGGGAATGGTTCTTGATACCACACACTTTGAGAAGAGTGGTGGAAATAATTTATTCAGAAAGTGATATTGCACTTAAGCATACTAAAAAAAATACCTATCTTTCTAGCCCTGAAAGGGAAAAGTAAAACAGATTTTGATAGAGTCATGATATCTAAAACCCATGACTGAAAGAAATGTGAATGTATTCCTTGGGAAGAGAAACCATGAACTTTTTGTAAGTCTGGACTTAATGATTTTGTCAAGAATATGACCAGTCCCATTGTCTCTTAATTTAATGCCTGCCAGCCCAAATGAATGCATATTTGCGGATGGTCCATTAGAAAAAAATCAGCATTTTGAAAGTGACTGTAGAGATTTTTGAATGCCCAAAGCAACTGGCATTGACTTAATTTATGTCCGGGATGGGAGTGGGGGGAGCTCCATCCTCTACAAGTCATGCCTCCCTAATTGATCTTAAGACAGGCAACCAAAACTGGCTGAAAAACCACTGGTCACGATACGTTGCTATAAAGGATGTGGGCATGTAATTTGAAAAGTCAGAAAGTCATCTTGGTGTTGATCTCTAAGCATGCAAAGCAATAAAAAAAGTCTCTCATCTTCCTACATGTTTTTTCCTGGGGGAAGGGGAAGCCTTTTTTTTAGTTGATGCCTAAATACTACTGGGAGGGATGTTTCTAATTTCCAGTGGGTTAGTATTTCATCTAAGTCAGCTCTAGTGTGACACCATGACCTTTTTATTTAAGGTGAACGTCTCAGTAGCGGTTGTTTTGTGTATAACAGCTTGTTGGGATGGCAGGTTGTAGCAGGCATAGCACACCGAGTGATTGTTTTGGGCAAGCAAGTAGTAATCTATTCGCCGCAAATAATGAAAAATGAGATTTCAGTGTGGATCAATTAGCAAGCTCAGTGGGCAGAAGTACAGGCTTCTCCAAATGTTGCTTTTAATTTGATGCAGGGGAGGTGTACGGGCAGGCGGGCGGCAGGCGCCTGCCTGGGGGGTGCTTTGTGGCCGCTTGGAGCTGTCCCATCCCGTCCGTCCCGTCCCGTCCCGTCCCGTCCCATCCCGTCCCGTCCCGTCCGGGGCAGCTGCCCCGGCAGCAGCTGCTGGGCAGGAGGAGGCAGAGCCTTAAGTGGAGGCACTTGTGGGAACCTAAAATCTGTTTTAAAGTTGAATGAGTGTTAAAATGGGGTTTTGACTTGCCTGTGTGTCAATCTTACGAGCAAACCCAACCCTTCCAAAAATTAGTGAAGATTTAAATAAACTCAGCTGAAGGCAGAGCTGTTTTAACAGTATCAGAACCAGTTCCTGAAAATGTCATATTGTACAGTAGCTGATAATATCCACTGAATTACATTAATCTCCAGGACACATATGTGGTTAAAGAAGAAAAATGTCTGTCTTATTTTATAAAAATAAGTCGCTGAATAAATCTCAGCGAAGAACAAAGTAACATAACAAACAGCAGCTGAAATCCTTTCAGAATGGGATTTGTTCTTAGCCAGGATTCGGTTCATTTTTTTTTTTATCATACCCTACAAATAAATCTCTCATCCATTCTGGAACAGCCACAGTTTTCATAACCCAGGTCCTATTTACAACCCGGAGCGCTGACCCGGTGGCTAGTGAAGAGCTGGCTGGCTGTGCCCGACAGCTCTGGATTCCTGAACGTTGCTGATCGCTGGCTGGTGTTTTACTTGAAAGCAGTTTTGTCTCATTTAGAGTATGCAGAGCTGTTGCAAGTGCCTATCACAGTGTGCCCCAGCTTTCTTTTGTCTGTAGTTCAATGGTTATATGTTTGTTTAAAAAAAATAATCTGTCTGGGGGTAGATTTCCCCTCTCCCCCTCCCTTATTTCCCACAAGCTATTTGTGTGCTTCTTTGGTCTTGTATCCAACAGTGCTCATATTTTGGTCCAATTTTCTCTTCAGTTAGCTGTTAATCCCTCCAACAGATTGTGATGTGAATTTTTTCATTTAAGAAAAAAGTTGCTTCAGAAAGTAAATATTTTAAAAATGGATGTGCTTCCCCCTTTCTTTTTGTACTTTTCTCTATCATCACCACGTTTTTATCTGTTCTGAAATACTGTCTTTAGTTTCACTGCTTTGGAGACACAAAAACCCTATTTGACAGCTCTGATAGAAGAGCTTTAGGAGAAAAACATGTTCAGGAGATGCGAGGGATGAATGCTGTGCGAACCGGGATTTTTAGCAGCAGCTTTGGGTTTGATTACCCAAATTCTGCCTCCCCGCAGAGGGCTGCCCTACGGGCAGATGCTGGGCGCTGAGATAGGTGGCTTTTATGTGGTCTTAAGCGGGTACTTAAAAGTCACTTGCTTTTTAAAAACCTTGATCCCAGTCTGCTACAAACTGTCCATTTAGCGTGTTATGTCTGGTTTGGGGTGCTGTGAATGGGCTGTAGATCTGTGTTTAAAATGAACAGCTGACATGGGTATGATCGTGTCCTGTGCGTTGAGCACGAAGCCCTCACCAGGATAGAGGAGGACCACAAATGTTAAGGAGTAGCCTTTTTTTTTGGTCTCCTGGGTGTGTTGTTTTGACTGAGCCAAAAAATACCTCTTTCCACTGCCCCCCCACAGGAGGATGTTCAGGGTCGTTCCTCCTCATCTCAGCGAGCTGGCAGCCACCACCTGCAGTGCCGGGGCAGCCGGGGCACCGGGTTGGTTTTAGCCCATCTCTTCACGGGGTTTCCCAGCCAGAGGAACGGAGGGGCTGGTCTGCTCCCGAGCCCTGCCTCTCTCCCGGCTTCATTTCTGCTGCGGCCACAGCTGGTCCCGGGAGACAAACAGGCAAAACTGCAGCCACAGCAAAATTCAAAATAGAGATGTGCCCGGGGGGCTCCAAGGGCCACCCGGGGAGCTGCTGTTTCAGAAGGATGTGTGTCAGCTGAGCAGTGGAGAGCGCAGAGAGGACCCAGCGGGGAAGGTCCCACTCCCCACCTCTGCCCCCAGCCCCCTCAAAGCCGCTGGGCTCGAGGAGCGGCGATTCCCGTCTCTGAGCAGCCGGTGCCTCTCTGTCATTTGGCAGGGCCAGGGCTGAGCCCAGCAGCGCCCGCGGCTCCTTACCCGGCGTGATACCCACAGCTGGGGGCTCGTTCCCCCTGATGGCCCCAAGCACCCTAACCTGGAGCCCAGGCTGGATTTGGCCCATCTGAACATGGTGGTGACTCCTGGGCGGTGGGAGGTGCCCCCAAACCTGACTTGGTCCATGCTTCAGCCTCTTCATAAACCGTCTGTTGTCACAGAAACGTGCAAACTGCCTGAACCATGCGCTGCGTAAGACAAGTGAAATTAATAATCCACAAGCAGAAGTGCTTTTAGAAGTAAGTTGACCCCAGATGTTTTAGGGTTTCACTGTAGTCTGCTGCACTTTTCAGGTACAAAAAGGGACTGTCCTTACTATTACTCTTGTTACAGAGAGTGTTATTTTCTTACATGCATGCACAATACAATGTGTACGAATAATTTAACATCGATGTGGGGTTGGATTTTTTTTTTAACCTATTTGTATGCAGTAGAAGGCTTGTTGTAGAAAAGTATCTCCTCATACCTAAATATACTGTTAATAAAGAAAAAAGCTAAATTATACATTGCCAACACAAGTGTGAACTGCTCATGAATCTTTCCTTAAAAAAGTCATTCAAGCCTGATTATTTTTCTAAGTAACTTCAATTAAATTGAAGAAAGAAAGTTCCTCTCTGTGTGCGTTATTTCTGGCTCATGCTTTAAGGGCTGAGGGCGGGATTTTTGTCTGCATAGCTTTACTTTCTCACAAGGGTTATTGTGGCAGGACAAGCAGAAGACTCAAAATTATCTACTGCTATGGAGCAGGAAAGCTAAATTCATCTGACAACATCCATCTTGCTCCCTTCCTTCCCAAGTTCCCAGCCAGCAAGGATGAGGGCTGTCAATTTAAGATCTGTTGCATGCCCACAAACATTGTCCCATCTCAAGCAAGGGTGTTTTAGAGTCAGATAACATAAACTCCAGCTATCATCTGATGAGCCATGTGCTTGCCCGCCTTCATGTGAATTCGCTAACAATGGCTTTGAGTTAAACATTTCCATTAGTCCCCAAACCTGCGTGGTCTCGTCCATGATTTTCACTGAGGCCAGAAAGCTGGGCTTTGAAGACAAACTTGGGTGAGGAAATCAGCACTATAATTTACACTTAGCAAAAACATACATTTAGAAAATAACTGCTCACCATCGCGACCGTGTTGTTGGAAGGGACCCTGGAGGTCAGCTGGGCCACCTTACTGCTGAAGGTCACCAAGACTAGGTTGGCCGTGGTTTTGGCTAGCCAAGGCTTCAACACCTCTGGGGATGGAGGGCTCAGAGCCTCTCTGGGCGACCTGTTCCAGTGCCGTACTACCCTCCCAGCAGAGATGTTTTCTCCTAGTGGTCACTGTGAGACTCCTGGCCTTTAACATGTGTCCATCATTTATCACTACTAGAGGGAGAGTTAGGATTCACTTTCTTTGTAAGTCCCCTTCAAGTAGTTGTAGACTGCTATTAGATTCCCAGTTAGACAACAGTTAGCCCTCTTGTCACCAGACTAAATAAGGCCAGATCCCTCAAAGTGTCCTTTTCGGTTATATGCTTTAGGTCACTGAACATCTCAGTAGCCTGATGCTGTATCCTCTCCAGCATCGCAACATCCTTCTTGAATTGCGGAGGGCCCCAAAACTGAATACTGTATTCTGGGTGCAGCACTGCCAGTGGCAAACAGACCACTTAATCTGCCAGCCCCACACCTCACAAGGCAAACATTATTAACAATGAGAGCAGAGACAAACAGAAAATAGGAAATCTGCTGAGAAGGTGTCATAGCACATGGTGGGGCACTGGCTATCTTTAGAGCTCAAGCTCATTTCCACCTCAAATGCCTCACCACCCTGCGCTCCCTCATTATAGGCAGAACTGCAGCGCAGCTTCCTGAAATCACAGCCTGGCTCTGCAGTATTAAGACAACAACCTTCATATTTGAAAACATCAGTGATTTGTTTCCTCTACAATCTCAATTAGAGAGGGAGCTAATTAAGAAGGTCTTGAGAAGGACTTGATCTAAGTAGACGATTAGCCTGGCTGCAGAGCTCAGCCACGGATGGGGTGAGCTGGGGGGGCTTTAGAGAGTTGATACCACACACAAAAATGGAAAGTTCTATTTTTGGGGGTAATGGGGTAAGAAATGGCCTCTCCGCACAGCTCTTGGGCGCACAGCTTTTGGGTGAATTTCTTCCTTGCTTATAACGGAGAAGAGCCCGATCCCTGATACTGCCACAGGGACTGACAAAATTGGATTTGCTCCAGTGGAACGAAGCATGAGGATTTGTCTTTTTGGCAAGCCTCAATTTTTCCATGAAATAATTAAACATTTTACAACATCCCTTCCCATTCGTGCCCAGCATACAGCTTCTGCCCCGCAGCTGCTCCCCAGTACAGACCACCGGCTGCTGCGGTACGACAGGAGAGCTGGTGGCAGCAGGACCACGGCACCCCCGGGCACTGGGGAGATGAGCGTCGAGCACTGGGGGATGCAACGAAGTGGCAGGATCCTACATGGCTGAGGTGTCCTCTCTCCTGGACAAGTGACAAGGTCGCGCAAATAAGCCCAGTGGAGATGATGCAAAGTTTGAAGAAAGCCTGTCCCTGTGGTCATAACACTCTCCATGGGGGCATGAGCTCTGCCAACACTTCCCAACCTTTGTTTAGATGAAAATATATTTCATTTAATTCTACCATAATTACAAAAAAACAAAATAAATCTGGGAAACTAGAAGGAAGAGAGGAAAAAAAATTAAACAAATACAGCCGAGTGGAAACTAGAGCATATGCACTAGTGCCATGCTTTTCTCGCTAGCTGTGTTACACATCATCACATACAAGACTCCTGATGCCACACAGAAATATCATGCTTCTCCAATTGCACTTACAACTTTGCCAAAGGTTGAAAATTTTGAAAAATGAGAGTCCGGTTTTATTCTTTGGTGCGCTAAAGGACAACATATCCAAAAGCCACCTCCCCAAATTGCATGCAAATCAGTTTTTAAAAAAAGTCTGTGTTAAAAATAAAAAATCAACTTTATTTTCCCTATTGAAATGATAAGCAGCAGACCTTTTCCCCCATTACTTGAAATGTCAATCTACTGGAGTGCTCAAGCCTCCCGACTGTGAGATTCAACTCACTGTCATTAAATGGCTTCTGTTGGCTAAGTCAGAGGCATTTAGGACTAAAAATAGTGACTTATTCATGGAGGAAAAATGTAGAAAATACTTTCATTCATTTATAAAAGTTGTTAAAAATATCTTTTGCTAATATTTTAAAAATTGTTACTGACTTTGACATTGCAATTGTATTCCTCTGTCCCTATATTTTGAGTAAATGTGGACCTGAGATAACATTTCTTTAGGTATTTAGTAGTATACATCCTATCAGTATGCAACAAATGGACAGAGTATTTTGGAAAATGAGACATAGCATTTCAAGTAAAATTATGTGGGTTTGAAAATCTCATTTCAGTCAGAGTTTTTAATTAAAAAACAAACAACTAGCAAAGCTGTTTTCCTCAGTAAGAGAAAAATCAATCCAAAAGTTTATGCCCTCGTTTCTATTTTTTTACTAATACATAAAGCTGTCAGGGTAATATACAGCTGAATAATAACAGTTAAGCCATTAAGCTTCGGCTTATTCTAAAAAAATAGAATTATACTGTGGCAATTCATGACTTTTTAGCTATCAAGAGGTTTCCATGCTGTCAGCAGGTATTTGCAGCCCTACATCAAGTCAAAGCCTGCAACCCACAACAGGCTCCACCTTCCTCTAAAAGCTTCTGCAAAGACGGGGTTTGGGCATTGCCTAAGCTTTTTTTAGACTCAATTTAATCAGACAGCAGATATTCTAGCTAAAACAGGTTTAGTTTTATGTCTAAAGTAGAGGTATTGGGGTTTTTTAAAAAGTGATTGTTTGCTCCATTAACGCAATCAATTACTGCATTTTTTTTTACCATTTTTTGAAATTGAAAGAGATGGATGTGGAAAACAGGTCAAATCAGAGCAAGCAGCCATGCTATGGAGAGGCAAATGGTGTTTGTGGAGGTGGCCAAGTAAATGCAGAGACACTCATTCAAGAAAAACAAAATATTTTCCTTCCTGGAATAATAGCTATATGTGATTTATTAAGAAATTTGCCTTCAGTTATATGGAAAAGCATAACAATTCAGCTATTTTGTATTAATTTTACAATGTACTTTGCTATTTTATCATAAAAATGTTACTGCTGTGTGTGCAATACGATTTTACATGCAATATGTATCATTCCTACAGCAGATGCTTTTAAGCCCCCCTTTGTCACTTAGGAAAATTTCAAAAATTAAATCCACAATTATTTTTTTATGAAAAAACCCCTTGAAGTCAACGGTGCAAGGATTAGAAGGAGGAACAGCTGAGTGCAATTCAGGTGAGAAATTAAGTCTGTATAACTATGGAAAAGGAATGCAAGATGGGAGGAAATTTGAGATGGAAAGTCTCAGTTCGGGGAGTCTCCTTATAGAATCATAGAATCATTTAGGTTGGAAAAGACCTTTAAGATCACTGAGTCCAAGATATTGAGAATCAAATTAGAGGAAAGCGTTTAAGAGCACAGTGAGGTGAGTGATCTTGCTTTGCTCATTGTAGCATGTTTCAGGTTACCTGAATCTTTGCCAGGACTGTTGAAGCTGATTAAAAACTATGAATGACTCACATATAACGTTTATGAGTATTTCCATGCTGGGAAATGCAGCCGGAGGAGAGTACGTAGGCTCCGTCCCAGTTCCTAAGCAAGGTGTTACACACACAGTTTGCAGTGTCTGGATTTCAGGCTTGTTTTTCACAAGTGTAAAGATGTCAGATGGAAAGCATTCAGGTCAACTTTTCTAAAGTAATTAACTGGTTTCAGGTATCAGACATTTTGTGCTTGGTTTTGAACGACAGAGGCTGCATCTAAAGCCCTTAGGAACGGTGTGCCCTCCATACCTTAAACCAGGATAAGGCTGCAATCAGCCTTTCGCTCACGGGTGCTGTCATAGTCCCTGTGATGGGCGTTACTCTCAACTCCTCCTTTATTATCAAATTACCATGCAAAGCGAGCTTTTGAGGTGCGCAGAGGTTTCCAGCTGGAGACAGAGATGCCAGCTTTCCCTCTAGCAGGACATTTCAGTAGATGTCTTCAACCAGGTGTACTCCTGCTTCCAAGTAAAATAACACGCTCACATTTTTCCTTTGATCAAATAAAAAGCCTCAGGATAATCAGCTGAAGAGATGATGGTGACAGCTAATGGTTTCCTTCTGCATCAGAGATCTTGCTGATGTGGCTGGATATACGTCAGATGGATGTGAGCCGAATGCTGCTGCATGCTGCATTGCCAGATGCTTCCCCCTTTTTTGGAGGCTGTCAGACAGCAGAGAAACACCCTAAACCTGGGCATCCAACCCCCCGTCACTCACAGTGATTCGTTTCTCTCAAGTGACCATCAGTCTACCATGCAGCGCAATTGTGGCTCCCTGTATTCCTGGGCCTGAACTTGGAAATTTTATATGAAGACAATTAAATCTTGTGGGTTGTTGACTAAGGATTCCAGGCCATATCTCCCATCTCACGAAAGGAATTAAATTGGTGTTAGGGCTATAACAAAACTGGCTCTATGGCCATTGGCACCCCCCCATAGCCCTGAGAGGCAAGCACACAGACCCCCTCCTAACTCCACGGGCAAACCAGGCTAGTTACCGAGCTTGCAGAGCTGCACGTGGCACCACAGCCCTCCTACTCCTGATCCTGAGGGCTCCTGTTGGAAAAGGGACTCCACATTACCTAGGGGCTTTCAGAGGCTGCCTGCGAAGAGGAGGGAGCTGCCCTCAGAGCATACAGAGGATGACTGGATCTCATCTAGTCCACAGGGCTGTAAGCCATACCCTCCTAACAACAGGAGAAATGGAAAAAAAAAAAATCTCCTTCTCTTACGTGTGGTGGAAGATTTCTATATATAGGTATGAACAGGACTAAATGGATTACGAGACTTGGTCCTTGTCTAGCAGGAGACTTGACCATGAACATATGTGAGGGATACACACAACCATGACATGGTCGAGGTAGCAGGGTATCTGCAGGTATGCTGTGGCTCTGAAAAAAATTGGATAACTAAAAATGAGCTTACATCGAACACCTCAGTTCCATAATATGCCAGAAAACTGGGCGCAATATTAGAGTTGAATGAGAATCAACAATCAGAAAAGTCAACAGTTACTAGTTTTGACTCATGCATACATGTTGTGAGGGGCTTCCTATGGTAATAGGACATTTTTCTGCTTCTTCTAATGAGTGCTAAAAAAGTTCAGTTTTGTTTCTCTTAGTGCCAGTCTGAAAGCTATACATATTCCAGAGGTATGTATGCATTAATCAGTGCTTTGAGTGCAGCTTCTGTATCTATTAAACATTTATGTAATGCAATAATCTCAAGCTGGAAGGACTTTAAAATATTTACAGGTCTTAATAAATGTTTAAAATGCAATTTTTGTAGCAAACAGCGGAACTGGACTTCCTTTGAACTGCTGGACATTTCTGCATCTTCCTGCGTCTCTAGTAAGACATAAAAATACAGAGAACATGGATTGCAGAGGTATCTGCAAGTTCCCATCCCATATGAAGTCAACAAGGTAAAGGAGAACTTAGGCAGATGGTTGAGAGACCTTTCATGGGGGAGAGCGAAGGCCCATGGAGCAGAGGGGGGATAGCTCAGTAAATACCTTTGGATGGGTTAGAGGAACTGTTGCATGGACAGTTTTTCTTTCCCAATTTTCAGCCAAGTCTTACTATGTACCAGCAACACAGTGGGTGTCTCGGTGACGGCTCTTCCAGCTGTAGAGCTCTCTGAGGTGAGGAACCCCGCACAGCCAGTACTGCATATTCAGCACGGTGCCAATCCTACACAGCCAGGCTTTGCCCAAAGCAAGGGATTTAGTTCTCCCTAAGGGGCGAGCACAGCCATAGCTCATGTCAGTCTCGTGCCCAGAGCACATAACCAGACATGGTATCTAACAGAGCCGGGTTTCATGCTCTTTGGCTTGGCAACCTTACCGTGCTTTAATAAAGTCTTTAAAAAAATGAATCAGCTTTCTGATGTGGGAATAGAGCAAAGGCCAGCTGGAAATGAAACCTAGGAATGAGCGTGTCTTTTTGTATCTGAATTCGCAGCATTTTAGATCTTTCATTTTGCACAAATGACATGCAGGTTTTGTAAGGGTTTTTTTTTTTCAAAGGCCTTAATGTCTTCTGTTACAGAGGGGGACCACAGTTTCCATACACATATGATAGACTTGCACTACCATAGTACTTAGTGGCCTTAATGGATTGGCTCTAAAGAAGCAGCAATGGCAATCTCCAAGCATTAAGATTAAATGAATGAAACAGAGAGGAGTGATCAGCCAATCTTCAGGTATTAGATAAACGCAGAGCTTGCTTGCATTTCCAAATCATCTACACTTTTCTCTACAAATTCAGATCATCTTGATACCTGAGCTGATCTCAGTTACCTAATGTGGTCAAGCTTAACGAGCTAACTTCTATTTTGGAAATGCTCCAAACTCCAGAGATGCTCTTCTATTGTAAGTGAAAGCTACCATTCATCCCCCTAGAACTAGAATTAATCAGACATGTCTAAATTTTCCTATGTAATGAGTAAAAATTGGTTCAGTCTTCAAAACAATTGAGACGAAGCATGTTCTGATGTTACTCCAGAATCTTGGATACTATAAGAGAATAAAATAATTGGTTGTGTCAGCACAGGGAAAAACACCTGCTTCAAAAACAAACAGGAAAAAAAGGGCTTTGGATGATCTAAAGCAAACCATAGTATGAGGATTCATAGGAAAGTAGTGGATGATTGCTTCCCAAGTAGAAAACAAATATTATTGCTCATAATTTTTGGAAAACCATTGCGAATGTCAATTTTATTAAAGTGCTGCTCTACTGTAGACAAGATGTGGCAACAACTTCATTAATCAAAACCAGGAGATGACAGAAAAAATTAGTAAACAGACAAAATCCTTTTTAGATCCTGTTCATAGTAAAACTTAGAATGTAAATCTGAGAACTTAGAGATAGTAAATCTCGAGGAACTATTCAGAAGTCAATTATTCCCAAACATATCTACCATATAATTCATTCAGGACCCTATTTCACTTGCAAAAAGCAGATTTAAAATTATTCAAGGAAAGCACTTCCTTGACCTCTCAAGACTTTTAGCAACTCCTGAAGAGGAAACAATCTCCGAAAGAGTAAGTTGAAGAATGCTAAGTAAAGCAAGAAGGAAATTTCAAGTATAGTTTAAACTGAGAAATAAAAGCATAAATAGAGCATGTGATGGACTATCCTCCATATTAAATAAACAACTAGCAGGACTTGAAATCAAATCAAATTTTTAGCTGCAGAGAAAGTAAAGCCCATCCAGCTCTGCCAATGCTGAATGACTAAGGGGTACGCTGCTGCTCTTGGGTACCAACCCAGAATATGGCAATCATCTTGTGTATTTACTAAACATGTTGGTTCTTAGCTTTAATCGTGAATTATTCGTGTTTTCTTAACACTAGATTCCCTAGAGTATCCATGCACAGCATGCATGATGATCAATTTTTCATTGAATTTAACAGAAAGACTTCCCTTTATGACTATCAGAATGAGGCTTTAATGACAAAACACATTTGTTCTTTACTAGTTCTTCCTCCCCACCTTTATGTACAGGAAGCGGATTTTTTAACTTTGAGTAGGTATGGGAAAATGATAATCCAAAAGATAACTGAACAACAGACTGACCTGATTAGGAATGGATTAGAGAACACAATTAAAACAATGTATTGTGTCCCAGAAAACCTAGCCAAAAAGAAAAGAAAAATCCTACTAAGAGACTTCACATTGCTTCCAGTACCTTTGGTACTGTTTTCGAACATCGTCTTACTCTTTTTAAAGCAGGTTATAATTCAATTACCATATTCTGTTACCATTTTCTGCACCTCTAAAGAGACTATCTCCTTTGCAATAGCAATTTTACCATATTAATAATAAGAAGAAGGAATTTCAAACACTTCATTTCACAGAGTGCTTACACTACTGTTTCCTGATGCGTGTATTCTGGGTTATTCTTGGACTTAAGAGACCTTTTTGTGATGCTCAGAACTGAAGTGAAATAGCAAATCCATTAAAAAAATGATAGGTCTTATTTTGAGTCCTGATTCTGCAAACTATTCTGCGTTTACAAAGCCTTAATCCTCATGCTGTTTTAATCTTTGTGTAAGAAAAGTCTAATTTAGTTGGCAAATTGTAAAAAGAACTGAAATTAATTTGCTGCTTGCCAGTTTCTCATCAGCATTCTAAAAGCCCCAATGAAATTAATATATTAAACATGGCAGTGGAAAAAGATATTGCAGATTTAAACATCACTGATTACGGAAAGATGTACAGTGATGCTATAAAACTCAAAATATTGATCTAAATATGTTAAAAGAAGAATACTCCCCTATATCAAACAGCATAATAAAGCTGTGGAACTATCCTGGCTATATAATGACTCTAAAAATAAGCTGGAGTCATTCAGTAACCCATTAGAATGCAAAGATCATTTCAAAGCATTACACAGAAAAAGAAAATAAAACACCTATGGTATGAAATGCTTCTGGCTCCAAATTTTAAAGCTGCATTTTGTCGTGGTTTAAGCCCAGCCGGCAACTAAGCCCCACACAGCCGCTCGCTCACTCTCCCCCGGGTGGGATGGGGGAGAGAATCGGAAGGGTAAAAGTGAGAAAGCTCGTGGGTTGAGCTAAAGACAGTTTAATAGGGAAAGCAAAAGCCGCGCACGCAAGCAAAGCAAAACAAGGAATTCACTCACTACTTCCCATGGGCAGGCAGGTGTTCAGCCATCCCCAGGAAAGCAGGGCTCCATCAAGCGTAACGGTTACTTGGGAAGACAAGCGCCATCATCCCGAACGTCCCCCCCTTCCTCCTTCTTCCCCCAGCCTTATATGCTGAGCATGACATCACATGGTATGGAATACCCCATTGGCCAGCTGGCCTAGCTGTCCTGGCTATGCTCCCTCCCAGCTTCTTGTGCACCTCACAGAGCATGTGAGCTGAAAAGTCCTTGAGAAAGTAGACTACCTAGCAACAACTAAAAACATCAGCGTGTCATCAACATTCTTCTTACACTAAATCCAAAACACAGCACTATACCAACTACTAGAAAGAAAATTAATTCCACCCCAGCCAAAACCAGGACAATTTAGTTGTAGTTTAACAAATGAAATTGTCCCCTTTCATGTGTGTTCGCAGAACAATTGAGATGGTCACAAAATCCTTCAGAATGGCAAATGGTACACAAATCAAATAACCTGCCCCTACTTCTATTTACCCTAGAGATATTTCTGAACTAGAGAAAAAAAGAGTAGACAGTAAGTATGGCCAAGCAAGAGCACTCCAAGAGTTGCTCAGCATCAGGTAACAGATAGTAACTCATAAAGGCAAAGCAACTGGAGCTTCTGACCGCTCTAGCTCACCAGCACAATGAAAATGGTACAAGAAGTTGCAGGAGAGCTTTAAGATGACCTGCAGCTTAAATGAGGTGAATGAGCCGATATGAGCAAGAGTCAAATAAAAAAATGCTACATGCTGACACAAAAACAAATAGATGTGAATCAGCCATAGCCCTAGTCAGGCTAGAAATTATAAAGGAAGGTATGAAAGAATCTTCTAGCGAGGGGAGGAAAACACTTAATGAGTTTTAATACGAAGAGTGATCCTTTTATCTCCACGGTTATAAAATAAGGCTGCTTTGATAACAAGAAACAGAGTAACATCTCAGGATGTCCCTTTCAATTGTATGCTTTGAGCAGTACAAAAAGCACACGATTTGTCTCTGACAGAATTTTTGGTAGCATTTCTTACAGACACATACATGAAGTAATTGACTGTTACTGGGATATGCTTAAAAAAAATCAAGTTGGTGGAATACTGTGGAGAGGTTGACCTGACTAGAGTTAAAATTGGTTTAGGGAGTACAGCTTCTGAGCAGATGATAGATTCTGTGGTGTCCAAGAACTCTTTTGTGCCTTCCCCCATATTATCATGTAGTGGAAAAAAATTGCCCTGAAACTTGGCGGTAAGAGCTTTTTATCTCCATAACAATAGGTAGCAGAGTTAGCAAACCCTGTAAGTTTTTAAAATGCCCGTTCCACATAGGAATCAAACCCCTTTCCACATCATAGATTATTTACTCCTTGCTCTTCCAGATGTCAAGATTTTCTCTGCTTTATCAATGTCCTATGTCTTTCCCCACTCAAACTCCTCTTTAACCTTACCTTACTGAGAGCATTCCTTTTTTTCCTCACTTCCACCATTCCCCGAAGTATCTCTTTTTCCACCTCTTCACCAACTCCTTTCAACACGAGTTATATTTTTCTTCCCTTCCTGAAAAACAAGTTTGGCTGTGCCTTTTTATTCTTTTCTCCAAATAACTTCCTTCTGTTTGCTTCTGCCTCTCGTAATGAACGCTGTGTGAAAGTTTGCACCTCTTTCTTTCCCACAATATGGATTTTGCTCTCTCAACCATGCAGTGAACTTGCCTCCTCTTCAGGTACGAAATTTTCCCATTACACTTTTCCATCACTTATTGTTTCCATGCCCAGATTATTCCAGTCTGTCAACATATTTCCCTTTTTCAAATTTCAGGGAATTTGTCCCATTTAACATTTCTTCCCCAGTTCCACAATCTAAACACTCACCCATTTGTCAGCAGACTGTACCAACAGTTGTTGCTTATTTACTGGGCAAATATTTAACACACTAAGGATACTGCCATGGCTAAATACTACAATGCCCTCGCACATCAGATAAGCACAGATCACAAGTATCTCAAGAAATTTTAATTTTTAAGAATCTTGCAATTCATTTAAAAACAATCTTAAAATCCAGTAACTCTGATGAGAAAAGTGCTTGAAATGGCAGCTTAGTTGATTCAGATAGCAGTTCTATCACAATAAAAAAATTTGCATCTACGACTGTACCAAAAATAAGTAACCATTATTGAAAAAAAAATTAAAAATGAGTTACATCTAGTCCATTTTAAACAATTTAATAGGAGTATTTCCCGCAATGCTACATACAATAAACTATTTTAAATAACATTAATACAAACTAAGAAAAGTCAGAGAACCTGAAGTTAGAAAGAGTTCATCTTTCTCTCACATAATAAAAGACATAATACATATGATTCATTCAAACAACTATATTATCAGAACTGTAAGAAAAAGCTTAAATAAAAGTGTTTAAATGAGGGAGCTAAAAGTCAGGCATCTAAATCCATGTGTAGGCACTGAATAGCTGGTTTAATTTTCGGAATTGCAAACACTTTCAACTTCCACAGAGTTTAAGGTGACCAACACCTATAGAATTCCCATTAACAGTTATCCACATAATTAATTTAATTCATCTGAGTAGGTCCATCAAATTAAAAGGGAGGATTTATATGCATAAATCACATGAGTAATGTTTACAGGATTACAACATATGCTGAGATATGGATTTAGTTGTCTAATTTAAGTCTCAAAATTTAAAACTTGCAATCACAACATTTAAAATATGAGTTGTTTATTTAATTTTGCATCTAGGATGTATGTTATAGGCTTTAAAAACATATGCTGTGAGGAGCTCCCACTAGATTTTAAAACAGAGCAACTAGTACATTTTTTCAAAGTGGCAACCAGAGTCCTCATGATCAATGTATTATTTGAAATGTTGAGGTATACAAATAAGAGAAATCATTCAGAAGCAGTCATTTTCCTTATTGACTATATTACTTCCACAGTTTGAAAGCAGAAAACCTGTTAGCAGAGATTTCTGCTTAGAAATGGATGACATTGATAGCTCTGAAATTTTAGAAGTTTATGTAACTTCCTAAGTGCCTAAAAAGGAAACATAATCTTTCATGCCCCAAGTTTTAATCAGGGATCAGTATTTACATTTTAATCAACACCTCTAAATACTTCATTAAAATAGGATACTGGCCATCACACCACCATTAATATCAGTTAGTTAAACATCTTTTCAGTTGCTAAATGAAAATACATTTTCCAACACAAGGAGTTTTAATCATTCATCCCTTATTATTGATCAGGTCAGTGTCACATTATTTGTCTTTACTATGCTCTTGTTCTAATAAATCACAACAGCAAAATAATTAGGTTGCTCTTTTTAGCACAAAGAGAAAGGGCTCAGTCCTGCAGACACTTTTCAAGTGTCCAATTTTATAAATGCTGATGGTCATATTAGTATACATAAAATAAAACCTGTGACAAAATGTTCAGACAATCAGGGTTCAAATCACCATAACAGTTATTATTGATACCGTCTGCCATGGTCAGAGCGCTACAGCGCTGAAATTGCAAGATAAGAACATATCATCAGCGAATCAGGTAATGTCTACGAAACTGAATTCATCGGAGGTCTGCTAACCACTTCTGTGGTAAGATGAAAATATATACCCACTTTGTTCCCGGGAGAGAAAGACAAGGCAAGCACTGATTGGGGCTTACCCTCTTCTTCTTCACCACTGAATGAGCAATTAGAGATTGTTCTGGTTCACAATACAGGTAAGGAACTGTTCTTTTAAAAGACTAGATCTTTTAAAAATTTAAAACTTGATGAAGGATTGATCTGCCCTTCGTTGTGTCTACTCAGATGTTTTCAACTAGCAGCAATCCACCTGTTTTCAAAGTAAAGGTCTCAAGTATCCTCCTAGTTCCATACTATTTTTAAAAAAACAAACCAAACTAAAATCATTAAGGCTGTTTTATATCTGTGTCAACTTGATATACCAAATGGAACAATCACTTTGAGGACCTTCAAGTGGAATGATCGGTCTTGTCAATATTCCAGGAAAAGTCATTACATCCACTGGAATAATTAGTCTCCGACATCGCCATCTCTGTCACCTATGAGCCACAGAAAATGAAAACCTATAGCTAATAAGGCAGTTCCAAGCAGATCTCCCAGTGCAGTAAGATAAGGGATAGAAAAACTGTCGGGATCTTTTCCTTTTTTCCAGAAGTGGTGTACCATCCAGTCAGCAATCCATAACAGAGTAAACACCTACGGAACATCAAAAAACCAAAATCTGTATTACTATCACTTAAGTTATACTGAAGGGGAGTCAACAGTCAACATTATTGTCTCCTTAGTACTTAGCACTATTGTATACAACTGCTTTTGAAAAATATAAATAATTACTATGAATTAATTTCAGACTAAAACTCCCCACAAGTAGAGATGGCGACACTTAGCCAACTTCACTGTCAGTCACATGCACAGGTAGAAGAAACACATTGAATCATTGATAGCATTCTTCACCCAGTCTATGCTTGAGGACTTCTGAAAATGGCAAGGAAAAGCAAAAACTCCAACCAAATGTGCGACTGCGCTTTTCACACAAGACATCATTCAGTACACTGAGAGCACAAGTGGGGCTTCAAGATCATTCAGAACCGACTGATGTTGCCCCAGATGAAAACACTCAACACAGGTGTGACTCTTGTTTCCACAGGTCTGGAACTGAGCTGAAACCAGACATGATATAAAGAATACCAGGTCAGATTAAGAACAGTTTCATCTGGATTGTATGAACTGCAAAAAATGGCCTAGAAGCTACTTTTATGCACGAAATACCAACTTCAGCCCTTCTGTAATAAGGCACACCTGCAATATATATTATGAAATTGTCACTCCAGGCTGAATTTGTCCCAAAGTAAAAGATTTCATTCCCAACTGTGAATGTCTGAACATTCGAGAGGTTTGATCTTAATACCAAAGGTATGCATAAACATTAATCCAGTCTTTTAGAAAAGAATTCTTTTAATGTTGCACAGCTGTATGATAAGAGATTCTGGTCCAGTGGAATCATGTGGTTTGGCATGGCAAGAGATGAATGGAGAAAGGACCACTAACTGAGCTTCCATTTCTTCTTGTCTCTTCTAAGGAGCTGCTTAAGAGGAAATAAACACTGTATTTTATGTATTTTTAGTTAATCAGATATTTAGGAAGGGTAGACTTATGACAGTTACTACCATAATTCATTTTTTAAAAGTCTACTATGTACATTTAAAGGAATATGCAGTATCAAAAGTAGTAAAAGGTACAAAATTTACATTTTATTTAGTAAATTATCAATTACTGGTATCAAAAGCATCTTTATAAATGTATGCACTCATTTACTGAAATACTGGTAAGATGGTTGCAAGAGACTTCTCCACAATACAAAATACAGTTAAATGAATGTCATATAAAAAATTGTGTTGAAAAAGTTTCTCAATTAATCCTTGCTTTGCAAAAGTATATATTAAAATACAAGCCGGAATGCCTAATTAAAAAAAAAAAAAAAAAAGAAAAAAGAAAGGGAGGAGTATTTGCTTAATGAAAAATGCATGGTTTATTTATATAAACATATCTTCTGAAAAGGGAACTGTGTAGTCTAAGCTAATTATGCAAGTCCTAGGTGTGCTGACTGGAATCCAAACAAATATATTTAAAACAGATGTTTTCTTTGGAAGACTATCAGATTCTTTGAGTCAGCTCCTTCTTCTAACAGAGACAAAAAGAGGCCTGTTTATAAAAGATACTGCACATTAACATCTACAGGATGTACACAGAAGACTCTGTAGTGCCCCACATCAACAATAGTTATGTATGTTCTACCAGAAGATGAGAGCATTCGTTCCAAGAATAATTTATAATGCATTTATATGATACAACCAATTAGACATAGCATACACGGTTTAATTTAAATGACAGTGTGCACTTTTGGCTTTTAAAAATCATGACATGAAAACCTTTGATTTGTCTATATATTTTCCACCCTAAAATAACTGACCTAGACTATTGTGAAAAATGGGTAGTTTTGGAAATTAAGTTTTGTGAACCTTCTCATATTAACTTCCAGGTGCATAATACATCCCACAAATTATGACAAACCTTGCTTCTCTAAGTAATAGGAAAAAAGTTATAGTATATTACATTAACCGATGCTTATGAAAGTATATGATGACAGTTGGGACACACTGCTTGTGGAATGAGACCGCAGTTCGCCAGCCTGTATTTTGGTGAAGGAATAATGCTATCAACATGCATTTGCATGGCTAGAAACTCACTAACATCTAAGAATTGGACAGATCAGTCTTCGGAAACAGTTACTTATTTGCGCACAGTCGTTGGTGTTGCAAGATCAATGTGACTTAAATCTTTAATGAGATTTTACTTCTTATCAGTGTTAAAAGGGGGCGATCAAAGTCATCAATCAACTGTTATTTGGGGGGGGGGAAGAGCGGGGAGGGGGGAAGCAAAAGCCCTACTATGAGTTTGCTGATTTTTGAAAGTAAGACAGTCCTTGAATATACAGTGACAAGAAAAGTCAGTCACAAAGATCTGTCAGAGGTAAAAAGAAGAGAAAAATCATACAAAAGACATTACAAGACTTGTTACTTTAAGTGGCACAACACTTCACATTTTCTGGGATTTATTAGTTGACCTATGCTTATTTCAGCAAAATCACGCAGATGGCATAGCAGTACAAATACTGTGTGCTTCTACTCTGCACTCATGCTATGAAGAAGAAAGCCTTTATACTTCAAATTGAAAACCAGCTGGTTTTAAGGGAAAAAATAAAGGTATCAACATTACAGAAAAGCCTAATAAGATATAGTACAAAAATGATCTGTTTAGCATGAAATGCCTCAGAAAAGTGATAAGAAAAGCTTGTCAATATATGCAGAACTGTTCAAGATGTGAGCTAGTATTTTTAAATTATTTAATATACAGAGGAAGAGAACAATGAAGTGTTTTTTGAAAAAAACAGATTAGTAGTATAATTATGAGACAGACCCCTAGGAATTCTTTCAGCCTGAAGAATTAAGTAACCCTGAGGTTTAAGAAAGGTAAAAAAATAATTAAATATCTATATACATAAAAAGATCTAGCTAAGAAAAGAGAGACACTCTATAGTCACTGATCAAGAAAAAAATGCCCAGAGCAAGGACTGCAAAAATACAGGCAACATTCCAGATAGTTTGATATTTTAAAAGGAAGATCATGCTAAGTTATTACTCTTTCATAAAAAATTACAATCAAAATTGAGGAAAATGAAACTAAAGACATCAACAGTTTTAGACTAATAAAATATGAAATAAGTATCCCGATAATGACTGATATTTTCTATTTATAAATGTGTATTTGTAAAAAGACTTATCAGTCACATTGTCAAAAAGGTCCTCAGAGGACAGAAGCAGTAGAATATAGCAATAAGAATGAGAGGGGGGAAGGGAGCAAGAGTGAAGTCTTTATCAAACCCTAATGATGTAGAATCTGAAAATAAAGAGTATAAGTACACATACCATTTTGTACGACAAAGGACAAAAATAGAGAGTAATTCTTGATATTGAACTTTCTGATTTAAATTATGAATATCAGATTGAAACTGAAATTGAATATGAATGCTTAAATAAGAGTGAGCCTCACTATTTAAAGCTCAAATCTTATGATTGCAAGACTAGAAATGGGAACATTATACACTGCAAAGCAGTTTTTTCCTTTGTTTATGGGCACAAAATTTACTTTCATTCTTTGCAGATTTTTAGATACAAATAACAAATTTAGCTAAAGAAAAGTTATTTTTGGTCTTTTGCATGTAGTAGAGTCCCCTAAAAGCTATCTGCATTTTCTCATGTAATTAATTTCTCATGACTTCTGAAATGGGAAAAGAATGAAACTATTATTTAAAATAAAAATACGTAACTCCCTCCAAACATTTTTAATACTGTCAAAGGTTCCTATAGACTAATTGATATGTTGCAGGATGCTATAATATTTTTATTGTTTCCTTCATCTGGGATGACCACATTTCATCAGTGAATGCATGTCAAATTCACAGTGATAAAAAGTATTACATTCAAATGCATAATATTTATAAAGCAGATTTGAATATTTCATGTTTATATTCGTTTATACATTAGTTGCTGTGATTAGTGAATCCCAACACCAAACTGGAAAGAGAAAGTTTAGGTTATATATTTGCATATGTTTTTTCACATAGGCATTATAAAAATTCTGCTATAAGTTTAGTATGTAGAACCAAGACCTTTTAGCAGTTTATTTGTCATGCCTTAGATGGACAGGATACGCTGCCTGTTACTAGTACTGCTGATTCACCTTAAATCATTTCTATGTGAAGATGCACTACAAAGTAGTTTCATTCTGTTACTTTAGACAGGAAACACAGAAGCAAATAAACTGTGGTAACCTCTTTTCAAATGTATTTTAATTCTGCTTTACTCTCAAACTTATAGTGACCCAAAATTCACCTATAATGTAACCATGACAAGATCTGGTAATTACTGCATAAGAACTCTTATAAATCAATGAAATTCAAAGGTAAGTTTACTCTTTTTTAATTATGAGTGAAAAACCCCAATTAAGGATCTTAAAAACTACTGTGTCCTGACTCCAACATCATTCTCACTAGATTCATGGCTCAGGTCTTCTAGTGGTTTTGACCCCTCATTAAGTTAATATTTAAATTATATATTACATTTATCAGATTTTAAATGGCTGTTGATGTCTTGATGTGAAACTAAGTAGTAACTGTAAAGCACTCACAATAGATCTACACTGAACTTACTTGCTGAATTTCCATTGTCTACAGCCAGAATTCTGTAGTCAGTGAACTCTCAGAGTAGGGTCTACGTACATTTTTCAAATGACATTTTTCTCCACTGTCTTCTCAGGTAGCACATCTGGTGTGTATCATGTTCAGGGGAAACAAGTCACTATTTCCTCCAAACATACAGAGATTTCCTTCAATGTCTGGCTGCAAAGAAACCACTGAACAGCAAGTTCTTTCTTGCTGTTGTTGTTCGTGTTGTAGTTAAGTGGTATTAGCTACACTATGGTATCCAAGCACCCAGACAGCATAACATAAATTTATGTAAGACTAAAACCTCATCTAATTAAAAAAAAAAGAGGATACCATTTTAACTGAAGTTGTTTCTAAATCAATTTGATTATATTGATGTAATTTTGTAGGAAGGAACTTTTCTTTTATTCCACAGTTTAAACCCGAATTCCTCAGGCTGTCGTCTTGATTTCTTTGTAGCTTTGCCAGACACCCTGGTTTGTCCAAGACAGCTCTAATTTCAGGGTGTTTGTCAGTTGTCTGAATGAGGAGTGCAACCCCAGACCATTAAGTGTTCAGGTACGCTCAACCTGCACTAGCTGTAGCACAACTCAGTGTGTCATGCTACATAAATAAGCACTTTGAGCTCAGCCTTCTGGAGGCAAAAATGATACATCCCTGCTAATGACTTGCTAGGAGCCAGGCTTCTACCACAGGCAGCAGCATGCCTGGAAGTGAGAGAGCGGGTGACACCCACATTCAGATCCCAATGAATCTGGCAAGTCTGCTTCTCATGCTGCAATGAAAAAGCACTGAACATGCAGAACTGTCCAGGTTTGGACCTTAGTTTCCATATTTCTTTGAATCATGTAGTCTCTTTAGCAGTTATATGCTCTACATTTCGGAAGTAACCTTTCCTATTAGAAAAAGCAGTATTTAAAATGCATCAATATTTTCTCTATAAACACAACCTTCCTTACTTCTCTATAATGTAAGTATACCCCATGAGTTATTTTTCCACATTGAAGAGGCCCATACCATCATTAGAATCCTCACGCCAGTGAGAAATCCAAGACATTTCTGATGTGAGCAGGAAGTCATTATGAGCACTGCTGAATTCTTAGTTTTCTATTGCCCCAAACAGCCCCGAAGCACTGCAAAAGTTACCTCACAGTATCACAGTATACATCTGACCTTCATTGGATAAGAAGGATTGCATTTTGGAATTACTTATTTGCTTGGTAATAGCTCTGGGAATCTCCTATTGTTTGTTTATTCCCCGAGTCTTTAACGTAACTGTGTGCTCAGATTTTGTTAGGAGCTGTGAAAATTCCTTAGAGGGCGTTTTATTGGCTCAGTGAGAACACGAAGAACAGAGGCCGCCTTTGAATGCGGAGAGCCCTGTGCCAGGACTGATGGCTTGGCAATTCCAGTGCTGCTCTCATTCTACAGCAGGTTGACAAGACAGAGGATGAAACTCTGCTCAGTGCATAGCCTCATACAGTTAAAAAATACTTGTGCCTTTGTGAGGTATAAGAGGAGGACTGTTTTTCAATTAAGACATTCTTTGTTGGTCAAACGCCAGACTGTAACTGGTATGTGTTCGTGTGTGACTTGTTTTCGTAAAATTTTCAAGAAAAGAGTATTCCTCTTCAATAGAGGCCACTCACCAAATCCAAAACACATTTCAGATCAATATACTGGTTTTCATTAATGCACATTGGCTTGCTCAGATACTGTATGCTGCATTATGTGAAGTACCCTACATACTTACAGGGCACAATATTTTTTTTCTATTTTCCTCTGATGCTGCCATTCATGAACACAGAACAGACTCTTCACTACAGAGCTAATTCAGACCTTTTGAACTCCAGCCTAAAAGTTCTAGTTGAATGCAGATTAATATAAATATTGGTGCAGTTTTCCCCACCTTTATGAAAATATAATTGTGAAATCCTAGCATCACTAAAGTTAAAGGGAGTATTGCCTTGGATTTCAATAGAACCAATTCAATTTAATTGAAGAACATTTCAAGAATATGTATTTACTTAAAGAACAGAAACAACTGTACTATTAAAGGTAGGGAAATTAAAATAAAAGAAAATAAAACACTTTCTGGGTTTTCTTAAGTCTAGAAACCCAGAACTGTTTTGTTCATAGCGAATCAAAGAGAATGCAGATCATAATACTGGCTACTCATATTATTTAAAATATCTTAATTTAATGGTTTTTAGAAACAACTACATATTCAGTGGAACTGTACTTTGTTTTACTACATAGTGTACTTTTAGTCAATAATAACTAAATCATACTATTGCTAATGTACATCATGTGATATTAATTACTTATTTCCCATAAATATTTCAATTAAATGACATGCTAGGGAGACAATATCTAAGAACAGGTAGAGAGAAGAGAGGAAAGAAGCTGGTAGGCATGGGTGGTGAAAAAACAAAAATCAAACAATGGAAAAATCAGAATTGGATGAAAATGAAATTAACTACCTGACTGGAACTTCAGTAATACTGTATAGAGCTTGCAATGCAAATAAATTCTTTTTTATCACTTTGGGAAGAGGAATATTGAAGTTTATGGGGAATCTGAAAAAGTCTTGTTAAAATGCCAAATAGAATTCATATATATGTTACAAATTTACTGTAGAGATAATGTGGAATAACATAAACTGACAGAGGAAGAGAGAAATATAAAAGCAATAATTAAAGGTTTTGTGTTAATATTTCCTTGATTTTTTTCAGCTTATTATAACATTCCAGTTCTACTTTTGTCATTTCCCTAACCCCTTCCTCTCCATTTTAAACAAACACAGAGCTGGACAGTCAGAGATAATAAACAGATCTTGAAGTTAATTAACAGTCCACTGTAAAATATGTCATTAAATAATTCAACATCTTATAACAGTCACTTGAATTTTAAAGATAGAAAATTCACTTTGTTGCTGCTGTTGTTTTTTAATTTAGCATTAATTTTTTAACATAGTGGAAAAAATGTAAATAGGTGGTATATTGCCATAATCATTACTCAGTTACCCTTTCCGCCCCCCAGCTCAATATAAGGAAGGCATTGGAAAGGGCAAAGTAGTGATATCAAACCTCCTTAAACACCGGACTGACCATAATTACCTTTGGGAATCACTATGTTGTATTAAATTATCATCTACCACCTCAAATACAAAAGATATAGCCTGCACGCAGGCATGCAATTTTTGACAGCCATTTTCATATGCCTCCCATGCAAAGTGAAAATAAATGCAAAGTCCAATATATTGTAAAAAAGGCCTAGAATGCAGATCTCTCACTGCTCAAAAGACTATCAATGGATTTGTTTTGTTGATAATTGAAATGACAATAATTAGCTGTGAGGTTTTTCAGTTTTACAGCAGAACTGGAAAAGCTCACACTGGGAGAACAAAAATATAAAAGAATTCTGGAAAAATGAGATCAGTAGATGTTGGCTTATGCCAAAAGAAATGGCAGCTTGAAAACTGTTCTTTACTATATCCAGGTGCATAGATGATGTAACTGAAAAAAGGGAAGAGGAATGAGTACAAATATTTAAGTGTTTTCCTTGAGAAAGGAGAAACTTAAAAGCACGCAACTGCAGTAGGAAAGTGCTTCAGACCAGCAGGTAAGTAACGTGTTCAAGATTTAAGGGTTAAAGCAAGAATCGTCTCTCTGAAAATTTTAAATCTGGCCTAATTAGAGGTATGCAAAACTACAATAATCACTACTAGAAAAATGCCAGAATAATTAAAATGGGGAAAAGAATCTATTAAATATTTTCAGAAGGTGTTAAAAAACATGGGGTTTCAAATTGTAAATCTGTCAAGACCCATGAGAAGTTATAGTGTGCAATACTGTTACTCAGTTTCAAAGTAAATACATCTCAAACTGCCTGTTAAGGGCTAAAGACAGAAGGTAAAGAGGAAAAAAATCATCTATAAAAGGGAGCAGGGAAAAAAGGAAAAAAGCTATATGTCTGCTTTATAGGAGAAAAACCAAGAAAATCAGGTGTGGCCTTATGGACTGTAATGGAGATGCATGGCTGCAAAACTGAATACTATAATCAGATCTTGAATTTATAAAAATCAACTTTACACATGTATATGTGCTGATGCTGGGTCTGAATTACTGTGTGATCTGAAAGTCCTGCCCCAATGCCTTAACTTGGTTTTCAGCTGAACTTCTGCATTTCTCACATCTTACCCTATCCTTTGCTGCTGAAGAGAAGGTTTGTATCCCTAATCATATTATGATTGCAGTTCTGTGAGCAGGAGGACTGTATGGATTTCATATGGCTTTATGAATTCAGGTTGATTCCCATGTGAGATCTCTGAAGTCTAATAATGGCTGAAATCACACTGCAGTCTTACCTTCAGCAGGGGCATTAACAGGGACTCTTTCCCCAACCTGTTTTTGTTAAGCTTATAAGAACTTAGTATCACAGAGAGAGCCGAGACTCAGAAAAACTTGACTGAAATGGGCCAAAGGATTCAAAAGTTATTAGAAAAGACAGACAAACAGACAGAAGAGAGAGAGTGAAGGAATGGCATTATTTCCTCAGGAAAACACATTATAAAACAAGCGATAAGGCTGGAAACTAGGAATATTATGTAAGAGGAAAATGAAAAGTAATTTATAACTTTTAGCATGACATTCTCACTTGCAAAGGTTGGAACATTACCAGTTATATTCTACCAAAAAAGTATAGAATTCTTATATGAAATCAAAATAGTAACAGTTTTCAAAACCTTTCTTTATTGAAATAGCAAGTGTGATAAATACAGAAAGACAATTCAGAACATTAAAAATTATAATTTTTAATGATGATAATGTTGTTTGTATTTTAAAACTAAACTGATCACTTTTTAGAAGAAGTATGTATAATTAACACAGATATTTCGACTGTATTTTTATTGTGTAACATGAACAGTCAATTTTTGTTTCTAAGGTACAATGAAACATTATAGTTAATTCAGCCAAGTTTTAGATAAAAATTGGCTGTGGATTTAATAAAAACATTTCATTTTGTACTACTAATTTCTCTAAGTAAAATTATGTCACCTTAAGACATTGCTATTTCAAAAGGCATCTTTCAAGAACTTGCTCGGTGTGAACAGGCCATTAGGTAAGACCAGCCAGAATAATGTAACAATGTTTGACAATTAATGCAGTTACAATATCTTGTACAATGATCACTGTCAGATTAATTTCAACTTTAATAAATATTAAGAATGTACCAAGCAAGCCATAGCATTCTCACTACTGCATTTTTTACTATGTTAACTAAAACAGTAATGTGAACCACTGTGAGAGATTTCTTTGAGACTTTTCCTTGATGTATTCATAATTCGTAAATGCTACTTTTCCTTCTCTCCATCTCCCCTCTAGTTGATTAAAATGATGGGGGTTTTAGATGCAATAGTTCCAAAAGCATGTGAAAGAGAAAGCGCACAATGCATGACTGGGAAATAATGCAGTCAAGTGTCTTCTGATACAGATACACCTGCATAAGCTGTATACATGTGGAGATAGTTAGTTACGTCAAAACTGTGCTGAAAGCCTGTATTAACCCATACCTTCTTGTACTATTAATGAGATTTCAGAAATCAGATAGAACATGATTTTCTTCAAGAACTTGATTTTATACAAGCATTTTCAAGTTGTACCTGTTCTTACCTGTAGCAGAGCTGCAAACAAATATACTGCTATGAAGATAGGAGTTAAGGAAGTGTGGCCACTTTTCATTAAGTGGATAGTGTACAAGAAAATCAGGTGTCCAGGAATCACCAAAAGAAGCAGAACTTGGGCTGATTTGTTATTTACTCCTACAGTAAAAAAAAAATCCAAAATTCAGTTAAGCTCTTCAATTACTATATCAGATTTTTATTAATTTTAATATAAAAAGCAGTTTTGGAAATCCACAGCATTGACTGTTGTGGAACAGCAGGCATTATTTTCTGTTAAAAGACTCCGTAAGGGTTTTTACAGGGGGAACAAAAGGCACGCCTAGTGTCTGCCAGAAAAGTTTAGCAGGGCCCTTCCAGAAGAGGGTGCAAACTGTCTGTTTTTCATTCTGTACTCGTGTAATACCATCTACTTTTTTGGAGCTGCAGTGACCTCCTAAAACCTCCCTAGGACAGAGGATGTTTTGGACGCCATATTCAAGACATCCTCAAAAGTACCTTATACTTCTAAACAGTAATCCCACATTTACCATTTTCTCATCTGTTCCAATTCATTTCATAAATATGAAAGTGTAATACATGCTGTTGAAACATCACATTTCACCACAGTTACTACATTATTAGGAAAGGGGGCAATACAGGGGAGGAATAAGCTGTGAAACAAGAATCTAGAAAGAAAATGGCAAATGGTAAATGGAAAGCAGGGACCTGGCTTAGTAATAATATTAGATATAAAATTTGGTCGTAACAGGAGATTGGTTTGAACTTCTGGAATTAAATGACAAAGGTTAGGAGCAAGTAAACAAGCTAAGGAAAGATGAAGGTTGAAATCCTTCTGAGTGGGTATCACTGTCCTGCCTCATGGGTCCCCATCTTCAACCCCTGCCAGGGTTACAGCTTTCTCTGTATTCCTCTCTATGCATCGCCTCCTGCAGGGAGTTCCTTGGGATTCTCACAGGCAAACAGCTGCAGGCACATGAAACTGCCAAGCCTCTGCTGCCTTTGAATTGCATACAAGTTCAGTCTGTTGCCATTTCTCACTGGTGGTACAGTGTGGCATACAGGGGGAAAAAGAGGAGACATGAGACAGTAGTTTTAACAATTAACTGACTGATACATACCTGTACCATAATAGGTTCTGCACGGATAATAGCAACCCTTGGCTTCCTCTGGCAGCTCTCCAGGAATGCTATGCAAATGGAGGTAGGTAGAAATTCTGCTAGCTTGGATAGCTACTAGATTACCACCAATACCTGAAATACAAAAGGAAACAAGTGTAAATTTTCAACCATTTTTTTCCTCTAGTAGGCAGTATTTTTGCAAATTTACCGACTTCCTCTATGTTTACCACAGTCCCCTATGTACAAAAATCAGTAAGAGAAACATCTTTAGAATGTATATTAGTTATAGACAGGCTAACACCAAGCACTAAAATAAGTCAAAAAACTTGGGCTACAATTTGGTGTATCACTGGATATTTGGAATATCCAAATTGGAAATTTGGATATTTGGAGATCAGTTTTAATTCATTATAAGTGCAAAAGATTCCTCCAAAAGGTTCAATCTGATGCTTTCTCATAGGTGAAGCTCCCTTTTATTGCTCCCTCTTCTTTGGAAATCCCTCTTGGAACAACAGAAGTACTACATGATTGTGCCACTGCTGGATTACCTTCCTAAATCAGTATTGCTGGCAAGTATAAATAACGCAAAGCAGATGCACTCACTACCACAAGCATAAATGCAGATTTCACACACAGAATCATAGGGCTGGAAAAGACTTCAAGAGCTAATCTATCCATTCCCCTTTGCTACAGAGCAGGATTAACTATAATGTTCTGCCATTCATAATTCAGGTTGAAAGGACAAGTGTCTGAATAACTGATTTTTAAAAGAATGGTAGTGATGAAGATTCTACCTTCTCTGTGACAACTGTTGATATAATTCCCTTTAGAAAAAAGATTTCTAGGAAACAATTCCTATTAAACAAACCACCCTAGGATGCGAAGAGAAGTGGCTGGCATCGTTACAAGGCCACTGTCTATAATCTTTGAAAAGTTGTGGAGATCAGGGGATATCCCTGACAACTGGAAGAGGGCAAATATCACACCCTTCTTCAGCAAAGCATTTGACAGTTTCCCACAGTTCCTCCTAGACAAACTGGCAAGTTACAGACTGTGAGATGAGTAGGAAATTGGCTAACAGGTCACACTCAGAGGGTGGTGATCAATGGTTTTCACTCGGGCTGGCAGCCTGTCACAGGTGGGGTCCCCCAGGGATTGATACTGGGCCCCACACTGTTCATCTTCAAAAATGACCTGGATGATGGGATTGAAAGCACATTGACCAAGTTTGCTGATGACACTAAACCAGGTGATGAGGTGGACACGTCAGAAGGGAGAACCATCATACAGAGAGACCTGGACAGGCTGCAAGAGTGGGCTAGCGAGAACAGTATGAAGTTTAACAAAGACAAGTGCAAAGTCCTGCACCTGGGATAACATAACCAAAAAGCCCAGGCTAGGATCTGCGTGGCTGGGGAGCAGCCTTGCTGAAAGGCACCTGAGGGTCCTGGTGGATTAGATGAACATGAGTCAGCAGTGTGCTGCTGCAGCAACGAAGGCAAATTGGATCCTGGGCTGCATCCATTTCTACTTGCAGAGATACAGACATGATCATCCCACTCTACTCAGCGCTTATCAGGCCACACCTGGGTACTGTGTCCAGTTCTGGTCCCCACAATTCAAGAAAGATGTGCACAGATTGGAGAAGGTCAAAAGGAGGGCCACAAAGATGATAGAAGGGCTGAAGAACCTGCCCTATAAGGAAAGACTGAAGGAGTTAGGTCTTTTCTCCCTGGAGAAGAGAAGGCTCAGCGGAGACCTCATCACAGTTTTCCAGTACTTAAAGGGCAGCTACAAAGAGGACTGATGTGCTCCCTTCACAAGGAGGCACATGGAGAGGACAAGGGGCAATGGGTACAAGTTGCACCAGAAGAGGTTTCATCTTAATATAAGAAAGAAATTTTTTTACAGTGAGAACAATCATTCACTGGAACAACCGCCCCAGGGACATGGTGGATTCCCCACCACTGGAGATTTTCAAGATGCAACTGGACAGGGTGCTAGCTAATCTCATCTAGGCTCCCTTTCCCACAAAAGGTTGGACCAGATGATCTTTTGAGGTCCCTTCCAACCTGGGCTATTCTATGAATTTTTACTTCAGTGAATAGAAAACTAAACCAATTTGTTATATCTACATTACAGAATGCAGTGGCAATAGCATAAAATTCTCCTACTGCTATTATACTCTAAGGTTGTCTACTTGCGTATCAAGCACATGCTTTTATTCCCCAGATGCTTTACATAGCAATGGGTTGCTTTGAGAAGATATGATTAGGCAGAAGTAATGCAAATATTGCCCACACTTTGGAAGGAGAAAGCCCTTGTTTATTGTAGTTGAACCAATTTATTTATCTGATGCTTAGGGCTTTGTTTGGCTGCAGAACCAATGTCTCTGGTCACCAGAAGATGCCATTTGCCAAATTCTTTTGAGGACTATGGAGTGGTTAGGACAAACATCTAGTATTGAGAATTCAAAGATTTCCTGTCTCACCACTGCTTAAAGACTATTAATGGCAGAGCCTAACAAAGGAGTAGGACATTTAAGCAAAAGGCTTCAAAAATAAATCAGGAAATAAGGTAGAAAAAATCACGGAGTGGGCAGAAAGGGCTGATTATGAAACTTACCTGCATCTTCCCAGTCAGGAGATAATAGGGACAAAATGTGAACTACCAAAAGGTTGAGTCAGTCTTTGCAAAGAAAATTAAAATAACAGTAGCTTTTTTCAGACAAACTACAGAATTAGAAGTAAAGTAAGGGATTTGTATAAACTACAAAAGGGGTTTAAACAGATTAAAACCAATCTAAGTAGGGTCCAAAGTCTGTCTTTTGATTGAGAACAACAATTTTGAGACTTCTGACAAATGAGAATAAGGTATGGAAAGGGAGGCAGAAATAAAACTAAGGATCAATGCATTACATTTGGATGGGGATCAGATAATTTCTGTGACTGAATTACGAAAAAGCTGTTATGTAAAACGCTTCTTAATAAAGCTCCAAAGCTGGGGATGGTGCCATATGACTAGAAAATATGAAACAGTTTCTGCTTAAAAAAGAGGGGATAAAAGCAATCTGGGTAATTACAAGCAGGCTAACAACTGCAATAACTGATGTATTCAAAATAATATTAGAAGRAAAAAAATCAGTAAACTCTTCTCTCACTATCCTTATCTATCATAGCACTACAAGAAGAAATAAAAGATAGAAGTAAATAGGGCTGTTTTTCAAGGTACTCTTTGAGGTTTGTAGCAATGCAACCGTAAACCATGTTTACGGCACAAAACCACCCAGATTTCAAGTATTTCCTAGGATGTATGCAATTTCTTCTTGTAATTGATAATTATCTGCTTCAACAAATTCAGACAACCAGAAATATGACAGATGATCTGGACCTCTTTCCCTAATTAATAACAACGGAAACCGAGTGAGAGAAAAGAATTAAGGAAAACAGAAATTTGCCCATTTGAAATGGCAATAAAAAAAACCTCTGGACAACAGAGACATGGACAAGTCTAAGAAAGAAGGTATGAGATTGGTTGTCAATCCTTTGATGGGTAGCTATTAATCAAAAATCTTTTTACTTTTATAACCATTGTTTGGAGAAAGTATGTCCCAAGCCCTATTGTGCATGTAGGTAACAAGAAAAATGATTGAAAAGTATTAAAAGTGATTCTAAAACAAACTGGCCAGCCAATGGGACTCCAGTAAAAGGAGGCAATATCTGCTTTGCAAAGGAAGCTGACATGCTAACCAAAACAGCCAGTGTGGAGTGTGATTTCAAGAGGTGCAACATTCTCTTTTCTATTTTAATTACAGCTAAGTTGAACATACACAATATATTTGTGCTAACTGGAAATGCAATATTCATATGCTAAGCAAAATTATTTTAAATTTCATTTGGTCTGAGTCTCAATAATCTGATACCAGTGGTGTATTTTTAACTCATAGAAGATAGGCAGGCATACTGAAGTGTAAAAAGCTTCTAGAATCCATACATCCTGCTCAGTCTCAACCAGCCACCAATGTTTTGTGATGGACAGCAGCAGTCATGCTGTCTTTTAGTTCTGTCCATTCATCTACCAATTCTTCCTTCTAATTATTTTTGAACCTTTGGGGTAATTTCAGCCACGTCTGACACAAGGATAGAGATACTAACTACCTCCAAGTATGGTTAAACAAGCTAACAAAAAGGAAACAGTGGCTAGGTAAATAAAGAGAAAGATTCAAACACGTGCCCTCAGTGAGACAAAGGCAATAACATGAGCTGTATAGTTAACACCATAAGAATGCAAGCTGGCCAGTCAGCACCTAGCTTGGAGCTAGGTATGATGTCTCTTGCTCAGCCAGTAGTTCAGTGACACAGAAGAGGAACGATGATGATGTGGAAAGCAGAGGGAGAATGGAGAGAATGTTGTGAGCAGCAGGTATTACAGGGACACGAGGCCATAGGGAACACTGGGGGCTGAAAGGGCTATCTGGTGCTCTAAAAACTCAGGGTACAAATCAGCACGGAATCAGGTTTCATTGTTCTGCTGGTCATGGAATGACTTGTATAAAGCTGTGCTTACATTGAACGCATCACTTCAATATGTACACAGATACTCAGTTTGTTTTGTAACAGCTGTTACTGTGCATGTGAAGTTATCTCGGCAGTATTAGATTAATCAGATCTCTGCAAAAAGCAAGAAAACAGATAAAACTGCGTAGGTTGACAAGATGTCAATACACAAAATTGATAGCTTCTCAGCATCTTCTGAATGCGTAAAATGGTTGTGTGCTCAGTAGCTGCTCATATTGTGAAAATCTCTGTAGACATATATGAAGACTGTTTCCATCAACATTTAAGTCAGAAATTTTTCTTCCTGGAAAACAGTATTGCAGTCATCATAGCAAATACTTTATAATAAAGACTAACTTTGTTAGCTTCTTTTCATTCCAATGAGAACTACAACACAGAAGAAAATAATTTCTTTCAAAAGTAAAATCCTGCAACTGTTACTGCATTCCTCTCGGAACAGCAGATGTGTTTAACTTCAAAATGAGAGTGCTGCGTGGTCAAATAAGCAGAAGAGACATCCTCTGATAAAGTGTGAAGGATGTCATGCTGACTTACAACATTAAAAGAAAATTGAAAACCTCATCATTTTATCAAGCCAGTTAAGGGCTAGGCAAGAATAAATACTTCTGAAAATTGTTATCACAGTTCTTTTTTGTCTAATAAGCACAGAAAACCATATTCAAAGTAGAGCCAAAACCATGTCATGTATTTGCAAATAGGCCTACAGGCATGATTCTATTAATCATTATCTGGAAAAAGGACTTTTTTCTAATAATAGAAGTAACCACACTATTCAGAAAACCACATTAAAAGTACTTTACATGAATGCATCTTAAAGAATATTTCAAAGCAAATCTGTCTCATAACCCTCATTACAGGTAAAAAACCAGAAGTTAAGGGAAGCTGTTGCTGACGCAGACTAGTCTGAGACCATCCAATGCTCTGGGTAACACACCAGGCTGTTTTTTTCCTCAGATCTTATACTGCATGTTTTGATAAACAGGGTAACATTTTCCAGGGAAAACTGGGAGGAGTGGCYGATAAACCAGAGGGTTGTACTGCAATTCAGAGGGTACTGGATAGGCTGGAGAATTGGGTTGAGAGGAATCTCATGAAGTTCAAGAAGAGGAAACTCAAAGTCCTACATCTGGGTAGGAATAACCCCATGCACCAGTACAGGCTGGGAGTTGACCATCTGGAAAGCAGCTCTGCAGAGAAACCCGGGGGTCCTGGAGGACAAGAAGTTGACCATGACCCTGCAATCCACTTTCATGGCAAAGGCGGCCAATAGCATCCTGGGCTACATTAGGAAAAGCATCACCAGCAGGCCAAGAGAGGTGATGCTTCCTCTGTACTCCGCACTGGTGAGGCCGAATCTGGACTACTATGTCCATTTCTGAGCTCCTCAGTACAAGAAATGGACTTACTGGAGCGAGTCCAACACAGGGCCACAGGGACTGTAGCTTCTTTTATATGAGGAGAAGCTGAGTGCTGTGACTGTTCAGCATGGAGAAGAGAAGGCTCAGGGAGATCTTATCAATGTATATAAATACCTGAGGGGAGGGATGAAGACAAGGGAGCCAGGCTCTTCTCAGTAGTACCCATTGACAGGACAAGAGGCAATGAAAAAAAATTCAAACATAAGATTTTCCATCTGAATACAAAAACCTCCACTTTTTTTTTATGGTGAGGGGGATCAAACACTGGAACAGGTTGCCCAGAGTGATTGTGGAATCTCCATCTGTGGAGATATTCAAAACCCTACTGGCCACAGTACTGGACAACCTGATCTAGTGGACCCTGCTTGAGCAGGGAGTTGGACTAGATCTCAAAAGGTCTCATCCAACCTAAATGATTCTGTGATTTTATAAAAAAGTAAATAAAGCCACCTCTTCCTCCCAACTCTATTTCAGCTATGTTTCAAATAAGCAGAGCAAGCACTTGCTTATATTACTTACTTACTGCTTTTGAAGAACAAATGTATCCACCTGACCTTAGAAAAGGACTCTTTAAATTTTGAATCTTGAGCAGACAAGGTACTTGTCTTCCTGTGATTTTCCAAGGTAACTCACTGTCTTTCAGACACTGTTGGGAGCCGCTGCAGAAGGCCAGGCACCCAGAATCAAGGTGTTCCAAAACCAAAGGCCATAGTAGATGCAGCCCTCTAAGCTACCTGTAAATGCTCCATGGGTAGAATTGGTATAAATTATGATGCAGTCGAATAATACGACTACTATTCTTCCTCTCAGACCTCTAATTCAATGCCACAAAGTATTGCCTAACTAAATATCACTTTGATAATTTGCTTTACCCTTAGCATATAATGAATATCTGGTAGTCTTATTTAATATGCACTATTCAAAGCTTGGACTGAATAGAGACTTATTAGTTTCTTTTCTGCTTTTCAGTGGTGCTTGTCACTATAAATCTGAGTGCTTTACAAACATTAATGCATTTATTTTTAAAACATACCTGTGAAGCGATATTTTTGTATTCTCTGCAAAGAGCATTTTTCAGTTTTGGATATCCAATGTAAAATATTAAAGTCTTCTTTTTGCCAAAATGTTTTAGTATTTGAAGCAGACCTCAATTATTTCATGTGTACCAATAAATGTTTAGTATTTCTGTGGGTCAGATCCAGAATCCCTAATCAGGGATTCCAGAAAAAGAGAAGAATTAAGTTATTAATAATTAAAAACTCTGGTTTAAGGTACTTGTTCAGCACCAGGGGAGAACTGTATGATAGTAAGAGCGATTTTCCACAGCAATATTCAACTACCTCATTTATAAAGTCACTTCCTCTCCTGTAGGTCCCCATCTCATTCTTCCTTTTTTCTTTGTCTTAAATATATATAAATGAAGAAAGATTCCTGCAGAAAAATGCCTATGAAAGCACTGAGACCACAAGATAAAGCCTACGTACTCAGCTTTAATGACCAGTGCAATAACTGTTCATGGGACTATAAAGAACAGTTGCATGATGGGGCACACAAATAATTGTGTAGGAATGGAAAACTATATGCATATCAATTCATTGAGATTAAAGATTTTTAGCAATCCACTTCTATGGAGAGAGACTAACCAGCAACAGAATACCATGTTGTTCCCAAGCATCTACAATACAGTTGTGCAATGGGACAAAAATCAATTAATACCCACATAAGGGAAGAATTAGGCCAACACGATTCCCGAATTGATTTTTTTTGTAAATTTATCAAGAGAAGGAAGGCAAGAACATTCTCACTTTTGTGCACTCCTGCGTACAATCCATAGTTCAAAATAGTCAGTTGTGCCAATTAGTCTTTCTGGAGTTCAATAACAACTTGCTCCTTGATGTCATTTGTATTACAAAAATGAAATGAAAAGGAAGGAAAAGAATCTCAGTTACAATAGTGACCAAAAACTCTAAATTTTTGAATAATCAGATTATCTTTCTGATCAATTTTTGCCCTGACCTCTCTATTATTAACTTCAAAAAAACATGTTTTATGCAAGAAATACTTAGAATAGAAGCCTAGCTTAACTAGGTACTTTTTAATGCTGTTTTTTCACCCATATTTCTTCTATCTTTCTTTGCACTTTGTAGCATTTCTTTTAATACTTAAAAATGTTTGGGGGAAACAGTTAGAAATTATTAGCTTTTCCTCTAGGGATGTTTTTTAAGAGAAGTCTTTGAGACAACATTATATATGCATAGTATTACATTTTAAAACGGAGTAGTTTATGTTTCATTTAGCTTATAAATAATTTCTTTCTTATGCCTAATTAAAAATTGTTCTGAGACACTCAAAAAATGAAAATATTCTGGATATAATTTTGACATGGAAACTAATAATTACTGAAATCTTGTAAAAAATTTACAAGTAAGAAGTAAAAAAAAGAACACACGTCTCTAATAGATTTACATGTACAGGCTAGCAATTAAAAAGTAGTAAAACTATCACCCAATAATGCATTGGAATTAAATATCCAGAATCAATACCCTCTTCATTTTTCATGTGAAAATAAAGACTGAATTATAAAGTTCTCGTACAGTATAGGTGTCTTCTGAGACTATCACATTCTTCCCAATTCAGGAGGCAGAAAATTAATTTGCTACCCAGCCAAATTGGTCTACTACCATACAGGTACACTAATGCTTTCCCTTGTAATTTACAGAGGCAAATTTCGGCTGCTCAACTATCTGAGACAATGGTTATTTCTAATCAAAGCACTTCTCTGCTGTGTGAAAGCTGGGAGTACAACTACTCTGTAAGAGATTAAATTATAGAAAGTTATTAAAAAAATGCATTTTCTTTTTTGAGGAGAAGTGGTTTCTGGGTATTTCTTTCCATATTCTCCAAAGCACACAATTTACAGAAAAAGCTTTCTGAAAAACCTGAAAGTTTGTCATTCAATTTATCCTACTAATAGATAAAAAAGGTATGGTTTGGGGAATATACTATATAAGCTTAACTTTCATCTCCCAGACAACAGACATTCAGTAAGTTTTGTGTTAGATTTTCTCATATGGGTTTCTCATATTGCTTGATCTACATTTATTCCCTTCCGATATCAAATAATTTCACAATATGTACAGCCAAAGAGTAAGAAATACTACAGCAGTATTATGTTACCCTTAAAGAGTATTGCTGCAAACCATCTGTAAAGGCAAATTTTTCTACATACAGCCTGCAAAGCATTTCTGATTTTCAGATGTTTTCACAATTAATTTGCAGAACCTCCATTCTACAAAATGCATAAAAATGGGGTAAGGTCTACCAACATGTTTGTTATGATGCAGTAACTCCTGAAGTGCAAATACTTAGAAGATATCTCACAATGTTTCGTTTAAGCATACAAGGAAAATGGAGAGGAAAGTAGCTCTATCTGGTAACTGCACCTTAGTTCATTTCAGCTGCATATTCAGAAGCATATAATTGTTCAAGGCATTATCTTTTTTCTGCACAAAAGGAACTCGGTTACTTGCAAATTGCAATTCCTGAGCCAAATTCAACACGCTGTGATGCTGTAAGAGGATTTGCAAATTTTAACCATCTCATCCTTTAGAAAACATAAAGATCAACTTGAGTATCTAGGCTGAAGCACAGCCACGCTTGGGCTTAGTCATTTTATTCAGAACTTCAGTACATCAAACACAGACGTCTAAATCTCACGTAGTTTTTGTAAGTACCACAATGGCTGAAATCACAAAATGATTTATTTATTTTTAAAAAGCAGAGCTACAATTTAACCCAACCAACCATAGAATTAAAAATAATTACTCATCTCAAGAAATGTGTTTAACAGGGGAAAAATGGAAAAGCAGTTGTGAAATACTTCTGGCCACCAGCAGTAAAGCTGACCATAAATGCCTGTCTGCTTAAGAACTATTTTAATATTCTTGGCAAATATTTGCAGTTATTCTTAACAGGGGCAGGAACCTTTGAGGTTGCTCAAATTCCAGACCAATATTTCTTAAAAAAATTTATGGCTCCACACTGTAACATATGTGATGAAAGTAACTTGTCTCACATCTAAGAATATGCAAACCATCTAGACAGGACCAGGTTGAAAGCTACTTAATGGCGCACACAGGAGGCCTAACACCTGACAACCTTGCRGTGCATACTGTTCCGGATTTCAAGATACGGCAACTGGCACTGAAAAAAACAGTGATAGCCTGAAATCCTGGACAAATTTACACTCCTCAAATTTTGTCTGGACACAATCCCAATAGGTTACAATATTTCTTTCAGGTTTCCCTGGTTTGTTTCAGGTTTCCTGTGTCATAGGAGCAACAAACTTTAAGGTAAGAGAAAGGAAAAGGCATCTGAAAAGCGTTTTGAGGGGAAAACCCTCAGCTCCTTTCGCTACATAGGCTTACAATGAGAATTCCAAGGCCAGGAAAGCACTGGTAGAGAGAGCTTTCTGCAACAGTAATAGTTAAAAAGCCATCTGTTAAGTGGTCTAGCACACCTTTTATGTTAGTAAATGAGTGTCCATAGATGTGCTTTTTTAACTGAAAGATTTCCTAAACTCCAGTTTACTGCAGTATACTGACCAGCAATATCCAAAGGTGCCAGTAGAATTATGAAACCCAGGAGACGCTAATCTAACAGCAACCAAAAAAATCACCTACCTACAATTTCCTTTTCCAGGAGGTGTTCCATAAAACAGGCCCACTGCATCCTCTACACAGAACATATTTTCTCTATATTTTCCAAGAGAAATGCCTCTATATTTTGAATTCTGAGGGGTGAGGGGGTTAGCACATGCACATACAACACTTACACATTACTCCCGTCTGCTCTTTTGTGGATGAGGGAAAACCAGAACTCCTYAGTGCTTCTGTTGTCGCCCAGTGGCATGCAAAAGCAGTATTGCTATCGCTAGTAACAGACCATGGGCCTTAGGCTAACTTTACCTTATGCTAGCATTGCAAGACTCTAGTCTTGGCCTATTAGGCTTGTTGTCAGCTCCAAAATGGAGCTTGGTATGTTTTTCTTCTTACAACGTGGAATTTAGGTTTGGGATAATAGTAAAGGTCCTGAAAATAGGGACACGGGACTATAAACAACTTGCTGACGGACCATTACTAGTCACTGAAAAAGTTTAAATTTTCAGAGCTGGGAAAAGACTGCTTTATGCATAACAAGAAAAGAAGGAGCTAAGCATGAAAAATCCAGATGAACAATGGAGTAAGGCACCTGGTGTGGCTTGGAAAATAACATTCTCAGGCATTGCATAGCAGTCCAGGGGCAGATGACAAAGGCTAAGAACAGTCTGGAAATACAAAACTTCTTATGAAAAAGCAACATTTTGAATGGGGGTGGTACAATCACTGCAGGAATCATCACTGCAGGACCACTGTGGGACTGCCACAGCTACAAGCATGCCTCTTGCTGTCCCTGCCTTCTTGAAGGACTCTTTCTCTCCCTGTCTGCTCCAATAGTGTATCCATAGAAGAGCAATGAAGCTGGTGAAGGGTCTGGAGCACAAGTCTTATGAGGAGTGGCTGAGGGAGCTGGGGTTTTTTAGCCTGGAGAAAAGGAGGCTGAGGGGAGACCTTATCGCTCTCTACAACTACCTGAAAGGAGGTTGTAGCAAGGTGGGTGTTGGTCTCTTCTCCCAAGTAACAAGTAATAGGACAAGAGGAAATGGCCTCAAGTTGTGCCAGGGTAGGTTTAGTTTGGATATTAGATAATTAGATAATTTGGATAATTGGATATTAGGAAAAATTTCTTCACTGAAAGCGTTGTCAAGCGTTGGAACAGGCTGCCCAGGGAAGTGGTTGAGCCACCATCCCTGGAGGTATTTAAACGATATGTAGATGTGGTGCTTGGGGACATGGTTTAGTGGTGGACTTGGCAGTGTTAGGTTTACAGTTGGATTCGATGATCTTAAAGGTCTTTCCCAACCTAAATGATTCTATGATTCTAATAGCCCCAGCTTTCCCTCTCTCCACTTGTCTAATTTTTCAAGGATCTTCTGACCTGTCAGCTAATCATCCAGGTCTATGTATAGCTTTTGGCTAGTTCTTTTTCTCTAAAGATCATTCAAAAGAATGTATGCATGTTGCCCTAATTCTGTTGATAAACTTATGAGAGAAAATAAGAAACAAAGTTATACATTTACCCTTTTCTCTAGAGGCATGTTTATAGTAAGCTGTCATTCTTAGCAATTACAATTATTTACTTCAGTCCAATCATCAGCTAAAAATGTTAAAAAGGTAAAATGTAAACACGCAGGCAATCCAGGTTTCACCGTCAATTTCTGTGAAAGAAAGTGACCTTGAACAGGATGCATAGTTCCACTTACAAGAGCTGTCCATAGCTGCTACAGGGTAAAAAACCATCATCATTGCAACATCTAGTAGGAGCATGAGGCCTTGAGAAAGGCATATATCCATGTGATCTGTATCCATTGTAGGTAGCAAGTCTAGAATAAGTGAGTCTATAAAGAATAAGTGAGTTTATAGAGAAAATCCAGAAGTATTCTGATACTGTACTGGAGCAGAGATCTAAGCCTTCGGGGAAACAGTAAGAAACAATCGCTAGACAGTTGATGGCTTTTATAATCAAGGGATGTCATCTAGGAAAGCAGGACCACTGGTAAGAGTACTGGTTCGGGTACACCTGCCTAAAACCAAAAAACAATCCTCTCCTCTTAGGAAGCAAATCTAGGGGGTTACCAAAAAGGACTATAATTAAGAAAAGTTTCAGATGTAAAGCAGAAAAAAGTTGAAGTTCAACGTCTGCCCTGCTCTTTAGGTATCTGGAAATCAAAATGCAAACACACAAAAGGTAGATGCAAGTACTTGCAATTTCGAATGAATATAAAAGTAAGGCACAGGCAAGGAAGCATAAAGGCTGAAGTGTAAAAATAAATTTACAGTTAGCAAGGAACACAAGTGGCAACACAGAAATGCTTCATATTAAAAGTAAGAAGAAACGAAATATAGGACCTGAAATACTCAGTTCCTTTTGTCTACTGCCTTCATAAAAATGGTGATGTCTGATCACAAACTCATATGTATTAAGTCTGTAGGGCCTGAGGGTAAATTAAATTTAGTGCCTCCTTAGAGAGCTAGATAAACAATCCATAAATTATCAGTGATCATTTTTGCAAACTGATTATCTTGGAGGTTAGAGAATACCAGAGGGCTGTAATGGGGAAAACAGAAAATATATCTTTAAAAAGGGTCAAAAAGGATGATCCGTGGAATCTGTATATCAGTGAAATTTATATTGCTACATAAGTATTAGAACAAATTATTAAAAAGACAATTTATAAGCATCTAAAAGATATGAAAGCCGTAAAACAAGAGCTAATATGAATTTGCCAAGAACATGCTTCTGTCAAAACAATATGATTTCCTCCTCTAACTGAACAGCTTGCCTAAAGGGCACAGCAATAGATACACTAACTCTCAACTGTAATAAAGCTTAGCAAAACATTTGGATTTAGTATGAGAATAATGTTGATAACACACCGATGTTTTAGTTGTTGCCAAGTAGTTTTTACACTAGTCAAGGACTTTTCAGCTTCCCATGCTCTGCTAGGTGCACAAGAAGCTGGAAGGGAGCACAGCCAGGACAGCTGACCCAACTGGCCAAAGGGATATTCCACACCACATGATGTCATGCCCAGCATATAAAGCTGAGGGAAGAAGAAGGAAGGGGGGACGTTCAGAGTGATGGCATTTGTCTTCCCAAGTAACCGTTGCATGTGATGGAGCCCTGCTTTCCTGGAGATGGCTGAACACCTGCCTGTCAATGGGAAGCAGTGAATGAATTCCTGGTTTTGCTTTGCTTGTGTGCGCGGCTTTTACTTTACCTATTAAACTGTCTTTATCTCAACCCATGAGTTTTCCCACTTTTACCCTTCTGATTCTCTCCCCCATCCCACCAGGGGGGAGTGAGTGAGCAGCTGTGTGGGGCTTCGTTGCTGGCTGGGGTTAAACCACGACAATATACTACTTCAACATTTACACTTTCTGTTTCTTAATGCATACTTTAGGTTCCTACTTCTCACATTCTCTATCATGTTTTAATGGTTGTAGTAAGTAAGATCAGGAAGCATTCCTTAGGTGTTCAAATAAACAACTGTTGACATAAAAATCAAAACTTGAAATTAATATAGCAGATACTAATTAGCATAACAGGAATTTACTGTAATAGACTTTTCTCAAACCAAGGTATATCAACTGATATATAGTAGCACATAATCCTGTCAGAGTCTTACCATTAATTACTGGGGTATAAACAACAATTCCAACCAAGTTAGGATCAGATACAGTTGTGTCCAGAATAAGGCCACCAATACTGAAAAACAAAGTACAATATTTAGAATAAGGCAAGCAGGTACATTAATTAGTATTTAAAAACTTTTTTAGCAATCTGTCTTAGAACATCTTCAAGCCACAATTCTCTTCTCAATTAATTCCCATGACCTCATTCGCAGCTACAGACTGACATTGCTATAGTTATTTATATATTAACATCAACTTCTTGTATGACAAAGACGACAGAATTTCAGCCGATCACTCCACTTTTAAGATTCATAACTTTCATTGGATTAAATAATCTCTTAGATCAGTGTATAATCTTGATTGGAAACTGCAGGAGATGAATAGCTCACCATTTTCTTCATCTGATACAGCACACTTCTGCTCAGTCATTGCCACAGGCTACTGCTGCCTCCCCCACTCATTCCCACCTGTGACTTAACTTTGTAAATTCCTCGGTTTGGGAAGCTTAAAGTTTATTCACACTCTATGTTCTAGAGGTTCCTTAAATGTTTCTTTTAAATACAATCAGGTGTTAAATAAGATATATAGAGACACAGGGTGACTATCAAGATGAAGCAAGACAAATAGACTTACCTGCTTATAACCATGGCAGTTATAACAGGCTCCCATCCTGAATGGAGAACAGTTCTGGTAGCTGGGTGTTTGGCAGCTATGACAATCCCCATCGGAGTCAGAGCCAAAAAAAAGGCACCAACCAAAGGAGATACATAGTAATACGTCTCTAAAATAATAATACAGAAAAAAAAAMCCCAACTGTTTTACTTTTAAGATATTCCTATACATTTTTCCTAATTTAGAACTCTAAAATATATTATAATCTACATCATGCAACTGAGGAATTTTCATAGTCTTTATCACTACTGTACCTAAAGTTTCAACTACTACACTAAACAACATGGTTAACATCTGCCATCTATGATCACTGTCTCCCATCTTCTCAAGGACAGAACTATCTGTACGAAGAACGAATTTTGAAGAAGATTCTTGTATGATGCTTTATGACAAAAATGTAATAAGGACGTGGAATATAAAAAATTATTTTGTAACATATCTACTAAAAAAAAAAAAAAGAAACTGAATACATTGAAAATGCATTTTGTTTATACACAAATTCATAGCATATGTACCCCCCCTTCTTTCCAAAGCACAGATAATATGGTAACCCTACCAGAAATAGCATATCTTAAATGATGCAAGCACAATGTGTAATACTGAGACATTTTTATCAGTAGCTCAGTTATTTTATAACCAGTCTGTGTCTGAAAATTCACAGCCACAATTCTGCTGCTTGCACCTATCCATCAGAATTGCATCATATTTCATAGGAACACAACTGCAAACACCAGTGAGTACCATCATAAAGCTGAGCTTATAAGGCAAAGAGCTGTCTCCACAGAAATAATACTATTTTTTGAGATTACTTGGTTTTATAATCCCATCCACACAGAAGCTGTTACAGTGATCCAAGACTTCCTGATTCAACAGTGAGGTAAATAATGGAAAATTTATCCTAATCACAAGCATATATATAAACTATGCAAACATTCCACTTTTACATATATTTAGTTTTATGACAAATGTGGTAATGTATTTAATGTTAAATACATTTTGTCTAAACTTTCAGAATTTGGACAAGTCTTAATGCAAAATATATTTTAAATTAACAGGTTGAAGTAGTTAATGTAGAAGACACACTTTACCAAAGAAGAATATCTAGTATATAAAAAAGTATTCTCACCCATGTATTATGGCTTATTACAAAGGCTGCAAATTCAAGCAATTACTACTTTGATGTTATCTTGGTGGAGCTAAAATTACTCCTGGAAGAATTGCTGCAGAGTTTTTAGAAGTTACTATCCTTCTGCATTGACTGGTGACAACCTCTGCAGCAGAGCCAGCAGAAAAGGTAGTAAGATACCTTTCACTGGGTAAGCTAAAAGCAGAAAGCTATTAGAATAAGAATGAGACAAAGCCCAAAAGAGAAGTAATTTTCTCCTTTCCTTATCTAACTATTCTACAGTATATTATCTCCTTCTTCCTTTGTGGTGCCTTTTTTTCCTCTTTTCTCCTCTTTTTGTGAGCTAAGAGGTGGACCTAATGTAGAGAGTTCTTACTCAAAAGAGTACACTCGATACATGATTCTTTTATTGGATAATTATACTTTTGTTTTATCAAACTTAATAAAAAAGACAACAATGTACTGATGTAAAGTTCTTAAACTTTTTGTCATGTAGACTGCTACTTACTGCCGGGTAAATGCATCCTTCCTTCAAGAAAGATCCCTGTGTGCACTAAAATTGGTCACATGGAAAGGCATCATTCATTCTACATCTATTTATTTAAAATTTTGAGACTTCCCTCCTTTTCCCCTCTTTTTATTTTTTCAAAACATAAATCATACTGCATTCCTGCTACATATTCTTTCTCCCTCTCTGTCTGTTCCTCTTATATGGAACCAAGGTGAGGCATTAGCATGTACCAGACGCCCAATAACTGATTTAAAGGTCAGAATGAGAGAATAATTCTAATGTAGTATATTTAGTAAAATATAAAAGGGCACAAAATGATGAAATCCTATTAATATCACAAATTTCCAGGTCTGCCACATTTTTGGAGAGGCTGCCAATTTTATTAAAAGGTAAAGTCTGCTGGTCAGCAAAGATCCTTTGTTGCAAAACCACATTGAACAGCAAAACGCAGATGCAATGGTGAGCATTATCCTAATTAATCACTAATTTTTGAATGTCTTTCAGTTGTACATCAACAATTAGCCCACTGTACTCTTTATTACAGGATTTCTACCAAGTCAAGAAGGGAAATAAAAGTTCAAAAAAGTATGCCTTTTACAATAATTTCTTTTTTAATCCCACTAACAACTTAACTTGTTAGAACATGTTCATAAAAAAAAGGCCGAGTATGTAACTATCTGCACCAGTCTCCAAGCTTGGAGAGCTAGTCCAAGAATTACAAAGAACACTAAAAATAAGCAAAGTAAAATATATCATATAATTCCCTTCTTCTGGAAAAAAGGAAAGAGCTCATAGATAAAACTGAAATCAGTCCAGCAAATGAACAATGAATACTAACCAAGAGTTATTTAATAGGTAATTTCTAAATAAATAATAATTATGTAAAATATAACTATACATACACATGTCATCCTGCCACAGAAATGTTTTGTAAGAAGTTTAAAAAAAAGGAAAAAAAAAAATGAGAATACAGTCTCACTAGTGCATAATGATTCATGAATTATAACCAAAATAAATGTAATTCACATCTGCAGTGCAACAGGACCATTTCAGAAGTCAGCAAGTAGCCAGAAGCAAGGGCAGCTTTACAAATCTTAGAAAACACGACTAACCCATGGCTGATTATCAAACATTTAACGAGTTGAATTCAACATATTTTAGGTTAGTTAACAGCAGCTACAGGAAAAAAGGAAATATGCATCTATAAAATGACACAAGCTGTCATTTTTACAGCAAACAAAGCAAAAGTTAGATGAACTTTCAAGAGGGTGAATACGTGTTTTATAGCAATAAAACCAAAGTGCATAGTGATATAAAAGACAATGACATGAAACAAAATGCAGCCACTGTTTTTTTCACATACTAAGACAGGACTTTCAAGTCTACTCAGCAATGGCTTAGCTTTGTTCCTCTGAGTCAAAAGCAAGTGAGAGGAGTTAATTTTTTTGGCCTTATYGTTCAAAATTTTAATATGTACAAATGTCTAAATTTCACTGTGGAGAAAAGTACAGATAAAACTTACAAAATAGGTTTTATACCCAAGTCCTTCAAATTGAGTTGGACGGAAACTGGATTATAAAAGTTACCCCATTGTTACAATACTGTCACAAGTTTCTTCCTTGAAAGGGGACAAAAAGCCAGGAGTGGATTTCAGGAGTGGGGGATCTCCAAGGATAGGATACAGGCAGAGCTTATATTATTTTTTTTTAAAAAACTTCTCCTATGATAATATACTAGCACTTTACTGGGATTCCTTTTTCTAAAAGTGCTAGAGGGAATAACAAATAAACAAATAAATAGGCCACCAACCATCCCCATGCTGCTAAACAAGGTGGAAATCAGATATACATATTAATCAGTTTACAAGTTTTAGCCTAGACAACAGAAATTCACCCTACTCAGGTTTTAAGGCAATGATGATGTAAAAATTAAGGCAAGGCAGCGGCTCCCTGCCAGAACTTCAAATTCTACTGCCTATTAAGTTTAATTAAACACAGAACTATAGAAGTAATTAATAGTTTAGAAACATATCACAGAATCTGTCACAAGTGAGCAAAGATAGACTCCAGCTACCTACAGGACTAGTGAAGCTACTCAGCTCCAGTCTAACTCTTGGGAACAGAGCGCAGGACTTTTTTTTAGCTGTGGGAGACTCTACTTGTAGAACACCTTACTATAAGAATCTAAAAAGGCATTAACCTTGAGATACACCTTTTGAGGAAGGGTGGGCCATCTTCCTCTCCATATTTAATTCACAGAAGAAGAAAATGTATTCTACAATAGCTGGAGAGTGGGAAGAGGGAATAAATGACTCCTCTTTTAGGGCTCACTTCACTCCGTTTTTGATAGATTTATAGCAGGTAGCTTACATGGTAAAAAGAGTCTCGCTCAGCCTGGCTCTGCGATAGAGTTTGTACCATCCAGCAGTGGAAGATCAACTCCTAAAAGCACTCAACTCCTCAATGAACTTCTGACTGTGTCCTTAAATTAAAAAAGGAAGGAGGGAAGAGGAAAGAGACAAGGTTCTCAACTGAGTCCTTACTGATCTTCATTTACTTTAAGCCCTCATCCCTTTAGTAAACAGTGATATAAATTAATCTTCTAGTTCGGAGAACTCAGATGCTTAATGTTTTACTCCTTGTGCAGGGTAGCTACTGTGACATACTGTTCAGTGCAGTGCCACTGAAAACAATGCAACCTGTGGTAGGAATTAGAGGTAAATTGGAAATAAACCACTTCAAAGCAACTGGTAGGAACCTGAAAATAATAATGTGAATCACACAATTTGTCTTCTCAACCCAGATCCAACATGCATGAGAGATAAATGCATATATTTAAGCCACGTTCTGTGAGAAAAAAGGAAAGCTTTAAACGAAGTCTTCAGATCATTACTGACAAATGACAAGCAATATGGACCTCCACATTTAATGTACTGGGTCTTTCTATTCCAGGGCATTCCCCGTTTTCTGATTGAGGAATCGGAGGCGGGTCCCAGCGACGGTGCTGGGGAGCCCTCTAGTGCTTTCCCCCAGCTATTTAACAGCGATTCACAGGTACAGTTCTTTTAAGGGAATTGTTAAGGCAGAAAGTACTGTTAACCTTTTGCTATTTAAATCCCTATGTTTGATGGCTTTGCCATTATTTTTAAAACACTCAGATGAACTTTTAAAAAATTATATATATGATGGTGGTCAAACAAGATGTTTCATTTGGCCCTAGCCTAGGTAAAAATGCTGCAGTCCTTTTTCCCTGCCTCTTCTGGCTGTGCGATGAAGCACCGTATCAAACCAAAGGCTGAGCACAGGTGTACAGCTCTGTTACAGACAAGCATAAAGCTTGTACATAAATCATTTCCCCCCTTCCAGTCTCCTTATCTGAAAACAACTCTTCCCATGCAGAGAAAAGCCAGAAACTTACACTTTTGTTTCAGTACATTTGAGTAGTTAGGGTAATACATCATAGGGGAAAATAGTTAATTCAGAATACAGTTCAGAGGTGAATCCCACCTGCTTCATTACTAGCCCATAAACTGTGGGTTTCTTTATAACATTCCCATTGTGCTTGTTATTCTAGCATTGAGAAAGCAGGGAAACAACAGAAAGAACATAAGAACATCTGTGCTGGGTGAGGCCAAAGGTCTCATCTAGTCCAGTATCCCTTGTCTGACTATGGTCACCGGTTCAGGTTTGTGGAAAGAAGAAAAGAAAATGACAAGTTTAGGGTGACGCTTCTTCCAGCGTGCTGTGCCAGCTTCTGCTGCTGTTTGCCTCAGGGATTTCATCACTCAAGTTTCTGTCTGCATCTGTCTGTTCAATACTCCTTAGTGGATTCTTCTCTGATTAATTTATCCAAATAGTTTTCTAAAATCACTTTGGTCCTCTTAATACATCATGGCAGTAAGTTCCACATCCCAATCACATATTGTGTAAAAAAGTTTCTTTAACTTTTTTTTAACCTGTTGCCTAATCATTTTCTGAATGCCTCTTTCCTGCCTTTCACAACTTTATATACCTCTCCTGAGCTGAAGCTACTCCATACTTTTATTCCTTGTTACTATTTCATAGTTCAAATACATGCATCTTGGAAACCACATATTTCCAAGGGCTTTGTGGTATGTTCTTACTTTAGAAAGACCGTTTCCTAAGAGAAAGAAATACAAAGACATGGAAAAAAAATACAAGGAGCAGAAGCAGCCATTTTAGCAGTAACTAGATATTTACATATATCACTAAGAGGAGTATTTCCAGAAGACCATATAGAAAGAAAACTGGGAGTAACTCTCAAAAGCATACTTGAGTTCACTAATCCTTCYCCCTACACATGTGTGGGATCTGCTTTTCAGCTGCAGTGGCTGACTAAAATGTGAATGGACATGACAGCTGTAAAAGTAGCATAGGATCAGTTCAAACTGGCCTCACTTCTTTTTTTACTCCTCTGAGATACATTAGGCCATCTGTAACTAGACATGTAAATTTCTGGAAATGTGTGAAAGGAAGAAAGAAGTCCAAGTTTCTTTCCCCATGTTCCTTTTGGGGCTGAGTGTTTTTTGTTTGTTTTTTTTTAGGAGCATATTTTTTTTAGCACGTTTTAGGAGAAACTGAAATATTAGTAGTAACTAGTTACTCCTTTAAAAAAAAGAAACATATTATCTATAATTCATATAAAGCATAGGAAGCAATACTAGATATATTCACAAAATAATGTATGTTGYTTATTTACAAATGACAAATGTAGCTACTACCAACATCCAGCTACTATTAAAATACCAGCACATGTAACTAAGTTTTGCCTGTGGCCACAATCAAAAAAAATTGGAAAGGAGAAGAGGAAGCTGTTTAAAGAGTTAAAAAGAGTAATACTCAGTATTAATGATTTACTGTCTTTGAGTCATATGGGTTCAACTTAAGCAATTATATAAAGAACATTACAATGCAAATACATAAGAAACTAGTATTTGTAGGGAAAAGATTTAGGAAACAAATGAAAAAWCACTGGCCTATTGATTACAATATAGCTTTACAAAGCAAAATTTTAAAAACCAAAATGAAGTTTGACCTATAGGGTAAGTTTCTAAGAAACTTCATTTTAAATACTTACTAGTTAACATTTAAAGCCTGAAGTCTAGCATTAATCATTTTAAATCAGATATTGTCCCGACTAGAATAAATTTTAATCATAACCCTAGCCCCAAATCTAATCTCAGTGTTAACCCAAATTTGGCAACCTCTTCCAACTCCACACCTACCCAGATAACTAGTATAKGCCAATAATCCTACTCTCCTAGTCAACTCCTTTCCATCCAGCTGGTATACCAACTTCCCTGGCACTTCATTGACTAGCATAAACCCTAATTTTGAACTGATTCCAATCAAACGTATCAATTGTTGCGACCTGAAATCTATTTTAAGCAAAATAATCCAATGTTCCAGTCTAGTAAGGCTTTTGGGCATAGCAATAAATCTAGATAAATAGTCTCTAATGAGCTAAACTCTAATTATTATACCAGTCCTAGCATTAGCTAGAGACACCAAATTTCATGAGAATAGAGGCTTCCTCTCTGTTCTTCTCATCAGGAGAAAAGAAAGAAGAGAGGTTAAAAAAAATCTTTACTGATTTTCTTTCCACTGTGAATCTATAAACTTCCTTAAAAGAAGTATCTAAAGGAAGTATTTGAGAAACAAGTTATTAGGATATAATATAAAGTATTTAAATACAGTTATGGAATAAACAATACAAATTAAGTTTTTTTAAAAATATAGAAAATATTAAAAATGGCTGTATTGCACACTGACATCATATAAACACTTTCTAAATATGAAAAATCAAATACTGAAAATATAAAATAATTAGTTGAAAACTAAGAAACAAAATGGCAAGTCACCCCAAGGTAGCTTGAGTCTTATTAGATACCTTTTCTGACTGATGTTGTAATACTTACACAGAACAGCTCAAACTTTTATGTAAGAAGGCTTGAACAATGAGCATAGATGTAAGGAATATTTCCAGTGATATCAACATGTCTGGTAAAACAGTTATGGACAACACAAAATTTGGCCTGTGGTATATTATACTATAATTGTCTACAATTAAATCTTTTAAAACACAATATACTTTAAATAGGAGTCAGTTGCAGCAATAATTTAATTTTAAATATTGTTCTGAACATTCTTCTCCTCCTGTGAGAAAATGTTTTCACACTTCTTGTTTCTTCATGGGGGAGGTGAAGAAACAGGAAGAAAAAGACTGATTTTTGAGTTCCTCATTCTCATTGTCCAAGCTCACCTCTCCTTTGTGACAATCAAGCATTTCACTACATCAGCTACTATGTGAGCATGCTTCTAATAATAATAATTATAGGCATATTCATTTTTATCAGACATTGTGATGATGAGCCTTCTTCAGTGGACTGCTCCTTTAAGAGAGTAGGATTTAGACAGTACAGGTCCTAGAAATCAGAAAAACAGTTTCAAAGGGACTATAGAAACATGCAAATAACTAGTAGAAGAGAAGAATTGCAGACTGAAAAAAGAAGCCATTCATAAGAAAATTAGTTTGGAGCTGTTTATGTATAATTCATAGCTATTAGTGGGAAAATAAGCAAACAGTAAAAAACTGTCATCAAGAAGCGAGACAGAATTAATGCATGAAGTAGGATTAGATCATTGCCCTCTGTAGTCAGTAGTCAGAGAAGGCCTCTCCTTTGCTGCTTAGCTATTCAGAGTGGTTATACATTTTTTCATCTTTCATGGCAGAACTGCTGTTCTAAAGAAAGCTACAGCTAAATTAGCAGATTTAGGTTTGAAATATAGTCACCAAATTTATAAGACAAAGCAAAATAAAGAGAAGAGAGCAGGGCCATTATCTGGAGAAGCTGGAAGTGGTTACTTCGTTTACTGAAAAGCAGAAGGAAACGCTGGTAAAATCAAGCACAGGCGCAGGGAACAGGAGGGGAACATGGAAGTGTCACACTGTGAGGGAAACAAGAGATAGGAAAGAGCTGAGGAAACTGATAGTGGAAGCTGGAGTAGGGGAGATGAGGACACACGAAGGTATTGCAATGGGAGCTGGAAAGCACTTGGAAGGAATCAGAAGGAAACTCACAATAGTCTTTGCGTAACTCATTTAAAAGTCACAGCAATCACAAAGCACAAATCTATCTAAAATTAGGCTTCGCTTCTTTGAATACACACTTGTTGTAGACTTGCTATTGTTACTCAAATTACTTAAATTATTTTTATTTTTATTTCTGGGCATAGCTGCAGCTCAAGATACATTTGAATGGTGTCTAAAACCACACCCTAACAAAAAAAAGTTCTCAAAGCAGAACTCTTCTCCCAGCAACTTATCAAGATAGCCAATTCAACTCCTTCCTCTTAGTGCAAGGGGAGAACAATTCAAAACATCTCTAGGAATCAAATACTTGATTTAGGGGTGGGCATTCAAGAAAACTTGGATGAAGACAGCATCCCTCCCCCTCCAAGAAAGCAGAGTAAATTCAGCAACTACAGTTTCTAATTCACATGTAGATTGACTGTGATACTGCGAGAGTCTTTCAGATATTAGTAGATTGTGCCAAGATTGTGGTTAGCGACTTCTATAATCTTAAGAAAAAAGAAAAAAAAGAAAAAAAAATGATCATGGCATAACGTTGCAACCCAACGGTATAAATGTTGATAAAAAGGTCAGTCAAACTAAAAGGTTTTCTAAACCTTTTCCTCCCTGCCTTCTCCCCACGCTCCTAACACAGAAGAGGTTCCTAGGGAGACATATACACTTAGAAACATACTTACCAAGGCAAGTATAAAGACCCTGACTTATCCATGCTAGTATAGCAAGAGTGATAAGATCTCCAAAACTTGCTGCTATAGGAGTGGCAACATTGTCAGGATTAATACCAGTCTTCTTTGATCCAACAATAACTCCAACCATTATTATACCTAGATTCAACAAAGAAGACAGTACAGTAACCATATCTACTGTTGTAACTCCACAGAAAAACTCCAAGATAATGGCAATTTCAAACTTGATAAATATGAAGACAGTGCTTCTGTCCCTGGATGATTGTTCTTCCCACTTGACTGATGTCTGTATTTTTAAGTTTTAACCATTTTTAAAAATGAGGTTATATATTAAAAAAATACAGTAACCACACACACACAAAAATATCACGAACCTTCTGTACAATGAACTATTTTGCTTATGATTAGAATCAGCACTATTGAAATTGTAAATCAGCCATTTCCTGAAGAAAAAAATAGGGAGTGTGTTATTTCTACACCCTATTAACTTTAGCTGACTGAAATTTAAATTACACTAGGCTGAAAACAACATAAGATTAAATACTTTGACATGTGATATTGTGCAAAATTTCCAGTCATGGACTTAGCACCAAACATCAAGCAGCTACATCATAAATTAAAAACAAGACAACATAGAAAAATGTTACTTGCTACACAGTTAAAAAATTTTAAATTAGGGATGTTGGTTTCTGTTTTTTTCCTATAAACAGCAACAGGCATTTCCCTGCAGAACGCAAGTGGTTACTAAAAATAAAATTCACATTCTTATTAACAGTCGTCTTTGGCATAACCTGAGTAATTTCCCTCTCATCATATAATACACATAAGAGCTTCAGCTGTGTATACCATTTTTTATGTTATTTTAAAGACTTTTTGAAAAATCGGTATTATAATTTTCATGTATTTTAACAATATTATGTATGGTAGGCTACATTAGGAGTTCACTTTCAGAGAAACTGCCTAAAGAGTTATACTCCATGAAATTCTCAAAAGAAAGAACTGAAATGATCCTGTAGGATCACAATATTTCAAAAGCACCTGTCTCATGTTTAGAAGGATGAAGCTTAGAAAGTAATTTCTCATGCTGGCTCATCACCAGATAACAACAAAGTTTCTCTTCATGTCCAAATTATACATGAGAAGTGGAAAAAATGCACTCATATTCCCCAGTTCCTAATTCCTGCTCCTAATTCTGCGCATGATCAAACTCAATGGCTTTGTAGTCACTAAAAAAAGTGTGTGCTCTTAATTCCATGCAAAACTTTAACAATTTTGTAATTTTCGCATAAGTAAGCATATCAAATTAGTAAAAAAAGGAAGTTAAACATTTTACTTGACTTACTATTATTAAGACTACTGACCATGTATTTTCATTAAGAATATGTCACAAGTAGAGGTACTTTTTTTTCCCCCTCATGTTCATTAAGTACCATCTTTTATGGTTAAATGTTTCCTAACAATTGGGAAGAGAAGATTAAATTCATCACACCATATGGCTCCAGACAGACATTGGCACTGTTTGTAGAGGGGGACTTGAACTTGGCCCAAATCCTTCACATAACAAGCCAATTTGTTCACTTCAGATACAAAGCAGAGCACAAACTAACATATAAACAGCATGGACAACCAGGGAGTTTGGATTCAGCTGAATTAACATCTGGGCTCACTTGAGCTTAATTACAAATAAGTTCTACCTGTTTAGTACTAACAATATATTTTGTACATTAATGAATATAGAATGCAGGGGATAAAAGTTCTCCATTATATTAGGTAAAATCTAAAAAACATACTTTTTGTTTTAGATATGCTCAGGAGGTCATGCAAATCAAACCTTTTCAAAGAATATGACAGGAGAGGAATGCAATATGCAGGCCTGTATGGAAATTGCAAAAGGGCAGCCTATCCTCAGCTGTGTTTCAGATGTATTATACCTCAGTGGATTTAAATTTTTAAGGAATAGCAACATAATATACATTCAGGATCCAAAGAAGACTAAATAACTGTAAAAATTAACATATATACTCCTTTTACCTTGTAAAAGAGAAGCTATGAAGGCAGTTGCTACGCTGCTAGAACACAGAAGGATGGAATGATCAAAGCGGTATTTGCCCTCTGGAATCCAGCCCAATATAACTGCTGCCACTGCTGCCAGAAAACCAACTACTGTTGCCTGAACCTGGAAAAGCAAAAAGACGGTGAACAATTCTTATAATAATTGATAGACTTATGAGGACTACAGAATAATTTTCTGTTAATCTTTCCTCCTATCTACATTTATTTGCAAGGTGTAAAGGGAGCATGCTCATCCATTTTGTAGAGATGACGATAACCTCGGATGATCAARAAGAAAAATCTTATGCCAGCAGAAAAGGCTTCACCAGCTTTTCAGAGACTCAAGAATAATGAAAGTAAAATCAGGGAAAAGAGCTGAGGATTTACCAGGAGCCAAATCYGAAATGCCTAAAGAGGCTCCTAAGGCCACTTAAAACAGTGAAGTCACAGTATAAACATTTCATATCTTTTTTGAGCATGTTGTATGAACATGAAATAGTTCTTAAGATTAAGAAATAGTTGCTTTGGAGAACAAACATTCCTCAAATGACCCAGCTATTTAAAATATTGTTTATTGTCCAAAAGCTCCACCACATACTTCCTTTAAACATTGAATCCAATGCAAATACAGTACTGAAGACATTTGAGAAGTGAAATTTAAATGGTTTTGCCAAACCTGAAATTTTTGTCTAATCATCCTCAGATCCTTTCTCAGAAAAATTAAAAAGGAAATACCCTTGGTACAGTCACAAAGAATACTTTTACCTCTTCTTCTGATAAATATAAGCTCATATTGTTTTAGAGAAGAACTACACCGTTCAAAAAAAAATCAGTCATGCAAACATTATATGTTAAGTATGAGCCAGTGTAAGTAGAGCTACTCTCCCATTAACACTGTCCATCTCCATACTTACCAATGTTTCTGATGGACTTTTTCAATAAGTTTGCTTACTTACAAGAGTTAATCAAACAAGTCCATTATATTTACCTGCTTTAAGGCCAAATTGCCAATTATTAGGTTCCATTTCTCAATGGGAGAATCCATTTTTCCAATATTTACCTGACAAAATTTCAAAAGAATTTCAGACATTTGGGTTTAAAATTGTATTACTTGAAAATGCACTAACAAGGCAGAAACCCACAAATAATTCAACTCATACAAAAAAAAGAGACACTTTGAAAGCAAGTTAAAACCAGGCTATACTTTTTTCAAGTCAAGCGTTGCTGTTGATTTTAAATTGTACTTACAGCATCTATCCAAAAGTAGCAAAACTTGATGCAGGTTTACATAGTAAATTGTTTAACATTAGCCTAACTGTGCAAAATATACTAGCCACCTTACACTCCAGGAATGCCCAAGCACCACCAGTGATTAGATCAGTGGCTGGAAGGGAAACTTATCGGTGTTCAGTCACTTTAGACCGAATTTGTTTCTGTGATGGYCCTTAAATTCTATGAGCCAATAGAAAAATGTGTAGATACCTGTGTGTGGACACACACACTCTCATGCAGGTGTGTTAATTGATTGCAATGAAACTACCTGCACAGAGAAACTGCAAGTGCTTACAGAAGATCAGAAACCACATCTAATACTGTTTAGTATTGTAACTTTTCATTTATACAATACAGCTAGAGACTTATGATGCTGTAAATGATATAAGTCCAGTCCTAAAGCAGTAGCTGGAAAGACATCAGATAAATTATTCTAAGAAATGAAAAAGTACAGACATATTCTTTTATAATGTATTTCCTACTTTTACTTATTTTTCTGAGTTAGAGGACAAGATCTGAAGAACAGTACATACCACTGCAGTATATTTAAAATAACTTCCTTTTTGAGATAACTGAACAATTTTTTACGTTGAGCACAAATTTTAGTGTTTTTTTCCCATAGAATACTAATTTATAAAATAACATACTTCTCAAAACACAGAAACTCTTAATGCATATTTTTTTCCTCTTTTGATAATTTCTTCCCAGTTGGTTTTACTTCCATTTCTTTTCCCCTTCATTCCATTTTGTGATAGTAGTGACTTTTGAGGAACAAGGTATTAAAAGAAATGCTAACTTAGAAATATAATAAGACACTTTATCTCAATCTACACGATAAATATTTTACAGTGTTCAAAGCACAGTCAAAGCTCCACAAATATAGGCATTAAATTTAAATATTACAGCAATATTGAAGGAAGCACAGATAAGAATCTCCTTCTTAAATATATATGCTAAATGAACGAAATGACAGGCTATGGAGAGCTTCACTCTTTTTCTCCTTTGAAGAAGTTTTTGAAAAGTATCCAAAAAATCCCTGTTAAAACAGTAATCTTGTAAAATGCTTAATCCAGCCTAAAAGTGAGCTGCTGCCAAATGGCATAGTTCTTCTCTCCCCTACTATCGGCTACACGTTCACGTTTTCTTTCTTGAACCAGGTCTACCAACTCCATGAGTGAGTTCATGGCAACATAAATTTGCTTGCTGGTTTGATGGAAAACGCTTTTTTTCAGGGAGCAAAAAGGGGTTATCTTCTACAAAATGATCTGATACATCACATGCAACCATGTAACCATGCACAAATGCTCTTAGGGTTTGGAAGGGAGAAAAAGAGCAGGACGACTCCTTTCAGCTGCAGATTTCCATAAAGTAAAATCAAGTTTATTGTGATACTGTGGAATAGATGGACCTAAGCAAAAAGTTTGTAAAGTCATATTGCTAATGCCTAACCCTGATGACACACAGTCAAAACAAGAGTCTGCATAAGTTTACAGGGATGACTGGATGAGTGGTGTTTTGGTGTTGGGATGGTTTTTTTTTTCACTTTCTCATAAAAAAAATAAAAAGGAATAGGGAGAAAAGGCAACACTGTGAACCAAGACAATGAGAGTGACTCAAACTACAGAACAAAACTGAAGAATACAAAACCACACAATATAAATGTTGTGCTTGAATGGGCAGTTGACCTAAGTACACCTCACACGGTTAAGCCAGCACAGCGGGGGGGGGGGGGGGGAGGGAGAACAGTTTACATTAACACTAACATCAAAGAGAAGTACAAGCTATGCCCCGAGGTAGATTAAAAACACAGTCTTGAGACAGATTTAGTGAAATGACTGATTCTAAAGTAGATGGGAAACTGTGAGTGACCAGTAACAAGCAGCTAAAGTAGGTATTTGGGCAACAAGACTAGTGAAGGTGATCAGGCAAAACTTGAAACTAGACTTATTATGGATAACAGAAACTTGCTAACAAGACATTACATTTTGGCTGACTACATAATTACAATGGAGTAAAGATAATTAGTTTACAGCCCCAACAGCATAGACATGTCTACAAATTCAGATGCAATTATAAGCTAATGGAGCAAGAAGGGTATGAATTAGCTCCAATGCTGAACTCACGTTAGAAATTTCGTCCTCAAAGGTAAAGCTATTCACAGGGCACAGTCTTGCATTTGCTGTAAAGACAGTATCTGGTGGGGAGCCAGCTAGTGCAAATTTAAGTCAGAGAAAGGAAGATTGATCATACAACTGCCTCCAAATAACTGTTTAGATATGCCCTGAATTAATATACTCCTTCAGTTTTCACCTAGGATGAGGATGACAGGACCAAAGATTGGATGGCTAAAGAGAGTAGGGGGTCAATGAAATCAATGTGAAGAGTACAAAGGTCAGAATAACCTCTTTCAGAGAGGTCTGAGAGAACTGGCACGTAAATTACAGGTCCAGTAGTAAGCTTTTTGATTAAACTCTCCAGTAAGGAATAACACAGTATGACACAACACCTGTTTTTAAAACCTGGGGGAAGCAGAGCAATCAAGGCAACTGTCCTGGAGTTTAAATTCGTACCTGGCAACTAAGTCCAAGTTGTCACCTGAAAAAAAGTTACATGTAACATATAACAGGTTTCCATARTTTTTTGGTTTGTTTTTGTTTTTTTAACTAACAATTAGAAACGTGACTGAGTTCTTGTGTATTTGTTTGCCTTTGCAGTAGCACTCTGGGGGATGCAGCTGGCTATCCACCAGCTCGCAGAGCTGCGCACATTGCAACTGATGTTGAGCATAAAAAAAGACACATAAGAGAAAGCTGGAAGGTTCTCTGCAAGATAAAAGCCATTTTTTCTGTTTTTTCACATATAAAAACTAAATATAATCTTGCTAGCATTATCCTGATAATGAATGATCTATACTGTTCTTATTTTGTACAGTACTGTTCTCTTAAACCTCCACTGTGTTGTGCACATGCGCATACACACACACTCTACAACATTTGCAATTACTGAGGCCTTAAAATTACAACATCTACAACATTTGCAATTACTGAGGCCTTAAGCAATTACTGAGGCCTTAAAAAAACCTTTTCTGGGTGCAGGAACCTCAGTGACACTATTAGCCTCTTGCCAGTGAGTGCAAGTCTGCTGGAATCACTGCTGGGGAATGCGCAGTAGGGCTGGTTAAAAGATCGTTTGCTTGAAGGGGGAAAAGTATAAATAGATATTTTAATATAACTCAATAATACATATCTTCACTGATATTTTACAGACAAGGATGGATAATGTATTGTAATAATATAATAACAGTTCCTGGGAAAAGTGTATTTTTGGATGAAAAGTGAGAAAAAACCTGTTTTGAGAACTGAAAAATGTTTCAAGTTTTCAAAACATGAAACCTACCAGGAGGATATTTCAAAAGGAATTCAGTTGTGCAGGGGAAGTGTTTGTTCCTTTTGAAAAGACTATTTCCATTCAAAAACTGTTTTTGGCCAACCCTGCTCAGATGGTTGTGTCTGAAAGAAAAACCAAAGGAGACTCAGAAAGGGGAACTGTGGTTGATCCCAAGCACGGCACAATCTATAGGAGTGCCTTATGCTCTCATCTTGACACTCCTGGGACATGGACCATGTTCTCCTGGATCTGGGAAGTTCAAGGGTCTTTCAAGTTTTGGAATTTTGCTGGAAATGCAGGGCTGGGGAGAGTTTGGGAGCCAAACTGAACCTGAGCTGTGAACATGGGAGGTGTCAGCACTGGAGCAGGGGCGTGAGGTGAAGAACAGTTCAGTGCCTTCCCTAGTGTTACCCAGGGAGTCGCAGGAAGGGCTGAGAATATATGCCAGCTCTCTCCCCCCTTTTAACCCAGCCAACAGGCTGGTATTAAAGGTGGTTACACTGTTCAGCATGCCTGCTTGAGTATGAAACATGCAACAGAGGGCACAGGCTGCACATAAAGAGCAAAATGGGGAAAGGTGCTCACTGCAAGTCCCTTAAACGTCTTTTTGCAGCAAAGCTTGTATAGCCAGTGAAGAGGTTTTCCATGACATTATGACGGGCTAACCATGTAGGATGCAAATTGGCACACAGATAAGCAGTCCTAATTGCTACTTACCTTGTAAATGTCATATTTTGCCAAACGGGAGGTAAAATGTATCACCCTAGCTAAGCTAGAGGAATACTGTGAGGTGTTAACACAGAGATTTTAATGCTCAACTAATTAAAAAAAGTCATCTCTCACACTCCCAGGGGATTCGATTACTTTTTTTATGAAGGCTGGAGTTATCACACCATTTTCAGATGATGTAATTAACCTGACCTATTTGGTGGCTCCATATTAATGTTTCTTTGTGATGGATTTACAATAAAGCTTCATTATTAAAGACTTCAGAACAAGATTTATTATGATGTTGTTGCTTTCTATTCATTATTTTGTTCTTCTCATTTGGAAGTGAGTCAGGACCCCTGGGCGCTTTTCTTGTGCCTCCCAGTAATCTGCACACTGCTCTGGAGGGACTTATGGGTTTGACCTCTCTGTTTCGCAATTTACTGCGTTGCAGAGTAGGTGCAGAGATAAACCACTTAAGAGTTTCACAAGGCTTATGGAATTCATCTAAGAGCACAAAGAACCAGAGATGAGACAGGCTAGCGAAAGGCTGTAAGTTTTTCAGCTGGTACATATTGTTATTCATGGTCATCTTTCTTCTTGCAGTTCCAATCCCAAATCTGCTGTGTTTAGTGGAACAACTCCCACTGACTGCAGTCCGGCTTGGTTCATTTGAAAAATTTCAAAGCACCACATACGGTTGGGCACCCAGCCGCCATTCGGGGCAGTAAGAGGTTATACATTAATCCCCATTTGTATCTTAAAGAAAAACCTATAAAATCCTGGTGCTGAGCATTTCTTTCGGCAGTAAGTTTTTTTTGGTCTATAATAGGTTTAGAGAGAATTCTGTGTTAGAATCAGAGCATAACATTCAATTTTTTTTCCTAGAACAAACTGTTACAGAGGAAAATGCAGACAGATTTCTATACCTGCCTTAACTTCAAAGGTTAGAAATCAGTCCAAACCCCACTGCATACTTTGTTTCATTGATTGCCAAGGGCAGAACATTCTTAATGTATTGGTATTAAATAAACAGATGTAAAACTAAATAGATATTTTAATTTCTGTTGAGATAATGACAAAGGTTTATTGATCCAAGGGTGATACTGATGGAGTTACTATTACACCTCAATAGCTGTGGCCAGGCCTTTTGTAGGACACTGAGAAACGTAATAAAAATTTTGATGTCTCAGATGGAGCTGAGCTTTCCTAAAGACCTGCTAACAGCAAATGTGCTTTGTTTGGTCCACTGGGAGCCTGTCTTTAGAGACAGGATTATCCACTGCTTTCCACCAGCACAGAGTCCAGCCATCAGGACAAAGCAGTGAATATTTCAAGTGGTGCCAAGTACCAAACCCCATTCTCTCCATAGCCTGAGCACATGGAGGAGGGATGCTAGACAAGGCTAGCAGTGCAACATGCAACACATTTAATGAGCAGAAAGTGTTCTCTGCTGTGTCTGGCTAGGTCGTTCCTGGCATCGGAATACCTCTCCTATGGAAGACAAAGCTATTTTTCCAGTGCAGAGCTGTCCCTCTGTGTTATGCCTGTGGAATAAGAACTCTCTCTGTCAGTGGACACAAAAGATTTATTTAAGAGATGAGGTGGCCCTGAAACACTATCCCTGCAGTAATGAATTGGCTACTGCTGTAATGCACAGTAGCAACATTTTGAGAGACATTATCTGCAGTCCTGCTTGAATTAAGAATTCATAAGGGCACAAATCATTCCACAGGCTTTGTTTTGCTTTAAGTTATACTGTATACAAATTATCTGAGAAAAGAAGCTGATTAATGACATAGAAAGAGAGAGCCCAGAAGACAATACATCTCTTCTCTATCTAATCTCTTCTACCTTCGTCTGTCTGCCTGCCTGCAGGACAGTGCAGTGGAGAGCAAACCAAATACTCAAACTCCTGCCCCAGGCCCCTTTTCTGTTTCTCTGTGTCTCACTGGGGTTATGATAAATACCCACTTCTGTAAAAAGCTTTCAGTTCCTGAGGCCAGAGGAAACCAGCTGTCATCCTCAGCATCATCTCTATTGTGTTCAGTACTTGCATCATAGCAGGAGGCTGCTTTACCATGTCTTAATCACCTTCCATTTGCACCAGGTATTCATTGGATTTTCGAGTAGCAAGATGGATGCCATTAGCTTGTCTTTATCCTGCAATCCATTAGATAACTAGATTTTTATTTCCCCCCTCGTCTTAAGATTTGAGATCCTATCTCAGCTTTCCAAGCATGGTGATAGTGATTGATATGAGCTGAAGCAATGGATGGGACGGAAGTGGCATGAGAGTCAGACATGCATTTGATATATGTGCTAGGTTCTTCATTTAAGTATTTACAAGGCCAGACATGTCTTCCCAGCCTTGTTAGACTGGGATGTGGTCTGCGTCTCCCAGACAGGTCAAGCACATCTTAAAAAAATGTCAGCTGCACCTTTCTAAATCCCTCATGGCTCCTTCTGTTGTGTCCCTAGAGGGAGGAAACATGAATAGTTGTGCTGAGAGGGTTGCACAAACATATGCTCAAAATGCAGCCTAAAGACCTTTTTGATGCATATCCTTGCCTTCAAAAGAAATATCTATAAAGGTTTTGTCACTTGGGGCTGCTTGGCTACGGGTGGTTATCATTTGTACCAGCGTATTCACACCCTGGGCAGACTGCAGACCCTCTGCAAGTTGGTGGTGTGGCTCTCAGGCTCTCAGGCTGGTAATCCCAGGGCGCAATAGCAGATGAAGGTTTTTACAAAATCTGTTTCTGTGGTCACTCTTACACAGTGCTGTTGGTACAGTGTCCACCAAGTGCCAGTGAAGCTATCGCGGCTCTGCCTTTCCTGGACGAGCCCTGGACAACCATGAAGTTCCTAAGCTGGTGTCCTTTGCCAGCCTGCAAGGAAGCAGTGCCAGCTGTGGGTGTATAAATAAAAGCCAGGGTGAGAGGAAAATGTGCCTGGCAGAGTCACTTCAGCTGCCTGAAGACTCAGACTGGCAAAACAGTAACGGAGGGATGTGCCACAGCATCCCTAGAGTGGGGTAGAGCCTGTGGGTGTTGGAGAGGAGCTCACAGCCCCTGGCCAAGTAGCAGAGCTATCCTGGAATGATCTCAGAGGCCTTTGACATGGACAGTGGGAACAGAAGGTTACAACCTGTCAGTTATAACCTGTCCCACAGCATCCTCCAGCTTTGCAGGGTAGACTGGCAATGCACCTGGTATAGGGATAAGTACTGCCGAGTCAGGGCTTGGACTCTGCCCAAGGGCTGAGGATGAGAGACGTGTAATGCCACTGCTGGTGTTGGCTCTGGAAAGAGCAGTGGGGTGGAAATGGCTGGACAATGTCATGGTGAATAGCATAATTCCGTCAAAGTTGTGGTAGCCCCCTCCCCCCCCCCCGCATTAATTTCAATCAATATGTCTTTTCATTTGTTTGTTTGTTTACAAAAGAAGGCTTTCAAGCATAGGAACAAAAAGTTTTGATTGATGAGGTTTTTGCAAGTTTTAATTAATTATAGTTTTAGGCTGACACCAGTATACGTTTTACTGCTCAAAACCAGAACATTTCTGAGGGGAAAAAAGATGTGAGGGAAATTTCAAAATGNGTAGTCAGGCATTGGAACAGGCTGCCCAGGGAAGTGGTGGAGTCACCATCCCTGGAGGTGTTCAAAAAACGTGTGGATGAGGTGCTTCAGGACATGGTTTAGTGGGCATTTGTACTGGGTTGATGGTTGGACTCGATGATCTTAGAGGTCTTTTCCAACCTTAATGATTCTATGATTCTATGATTCTATGATTTACTGATGAGCTCTTCACCAGCTAGAACAAATCAGAGCCACCACGGGCAAAAATAGAACATTCACCGAACAGTGACAAGTCTCTACCTGCTCCCCATGAAGGATGTCCAATGAACTTACAATATGACTAAAGAAGTTATGGAAAGTATTTCAATCACCTGTGTAACTTAGTCCARGGTCTGTCATGATTCTTGAAGAAAACAGGTCATACAAGGAAATTGGAGGCATCAGAAAACAAACAAACAAACAAACAAAAACCCTACAAGGCTATTAATGCAAAGCTGGGAAATAGCTCGGTGCCAGTGGTGCTGTGACCGTGACATCGGGCAATACCAGAGAAACTGGAAGTCCCACACCCCACATAGCATTGTCTGAAGAAATGTATACTTCACTGACTTCTTCTTAGCCAGTTAATTAACCTTCATGGTGGAAGGATGTGAACAGAGCTGGCTAACCTGATTTGGCCCAGACAGACATACATGGCATTCATGGCATGCTTGAGTAAAAACCTCTGAAGCATCAGCTGATCTATGTCTTGGTGAGACTTAATGACAGTGGTAAGTGGCACTGGTAACACTCCTCAAACTAAGCGCTCTCAGAATGGCCTGTTTGAGTCTTGGTAGGATCTTGGACTTCAAATGGTCAAATTGGCTCTGAAAAATCACATTCAAGACATCTACAGATCACGTTATCACACAGTTACTGGGATACTCTTAAGAATGCCATTGTGGGCTGAGGGGAGTGGCCTGAACCTCATGATGCCAACTTTAGTTAACCACTGAACATGTAGCCAGTGTTGTGGAAACTCCAGTATCCTTTATCTGTGTGTGTGAGAGGGAGATCAACTCCTTGGTAACAGCTGATGGATAATATGAACCGAGGTCAGGATTCCCAGTGCAGAAAAAGGTCTGCATGACCCTTTTCCAAATGTCACCTGAGAGCTGTGAGGTTCACAAATGAGATGACATTGGTGAGGATGGGGAAATCAGTCATTGGTTGGACCAGAGAAGAAGTTCTGGAGTCATGATCTGGCAAAGATCATAAGCTCAACTGAGACAAAGAATTAAAGATCCCATTAACTGAAGCAGTGGAGCTGATTCTGACCCTCCTTTTTTTAAACCTTCAGTAAGGCACTGGCAGATCTTGGACTTGGTGTATTTTTTACTACACAATACAAGCACTTTCAATCCTCAGGCCATGAACTGTACCAGTGTAGGAACAAATTAAGCAACAGGTCAACACACAAAAAAAAGTAAGGCAAAAGTGTTCATGCCTGACAGTAAAGGCAATAAGGTTTAAACACAAAATATTGTTAAGAAACAGTAAGAATACTCAGAAAAGTAAGAGCATTAAAATCAAGCAGAAAACAAGACTGAATAGCTAAGGCTGCCATTGACAGAGATACAATAAAACATGTCAATTCTTATGTAAGAAAGAATGGATATGGGGCAAAAGTAATCAATTTCTATAATGGGCATGACACAAGCAAACCTTCATAGGACTGCTAAGGCTATGTCCATCGTGGTGTGCATTTGGGCAATAACTCAGCATAATGTGGCAATGAAATTTATTAATGACAGAAAGCTGGGAGACTTTGTCAATATAAAGCATTGTAATATCATAAAAAATCTGGATGACCTTGAGGATTACAGCAATGAAAACAGATTAAATTCAACAGTAGAAATGCAAGGTCGTGCACTTATGGACTAATAATATTTCTGCCAGAAGATGGGAGTGACAGCTGGAAATAACACAAAAGGAGAAATACTAGGACACGGTCATTGATCACAAAGTGACTGTAAGGTCTAAATCTGACACTGCTAGGAAAATAAGCACATATAAACTTAGAAAGTTTCAAGAGCAATTTTYGAGAGAAATAAGGAAGTGCTATTCTACAAAGCCATAGTGAGGTCTCATGTGGAGTTATATATACCTTTGACCAAACATTTTCTAGAAAGATTCATTCAAGCAGGAACCGGCAGAGAGAATGGTCCTTGCTGGAGAATGGGAAAACTATCTTACAAAGGAGAATTGGAAGGAGATTAGAAGGAGGTTGCCTTTTTAACTTTGTCAATTTAGTAACAGATTTAAAGAGCCCCCATAACAGCCAGATTAAGCCATAAACATAAAACACTTGTGTTCCAAAGATTTGTTTTCCTTTTGAAACATTTACAACATGTATCTGAAGAAGGAAGGGGAAGAGAGAGTTACTCACAGCAGTTGACAGCCGAGATGCCAAGGTCATTTCCAAATTTCCTTTGAGACCAAGAAGTGCAGGAACCAAGATGAAAACTTCAGTAACATTCTTGAACACATCCCAGTGCTATTTAAAGGATATAGTGGGAAAAATTCAACTGAAAAATTCTCTTTAGACCATCTGCGAAGTATTCCAAAAATTCTGTAACTCACAACATAAGCCTCTAAAAAAATCAATATTTTTATATTAGACCTACAAGTCTAAAGCCAGAACTGCTATCTATCTAGATAAAATAGATTTATGACTGCATATTACTACTTCAAAGATGAGAATACCAAAAGTAAGAGATACAAAACTTGGCCTTAAAACAAACCTAGTTAAAAAAAGACGTCATTAATTTGAAGGTGGTTTTTTTTACGACTTTAAAATAGTACCAGGTGCTATGACTGGTCTTGAATTCTGCTTTTAATTTACAATAATATTTTCATCTTTTCCCTTTCAGCTGTGTAGAAACCTCACACAAAACCAGCAAGGAATTAGTTGTCAAATGGACAGAGCCTGTAAGTGAAAAAAGCTTCTTTTAATTCTTTTACTTCTAAGTGTGAAATTTAGAAGAGTAGTTTTCCAAAACCCAGATTTCATAAAGCAAACAAAGACAAACTCTCCCATAATCTTTTGTGTGTGCTGAGTTCTCAGCACAGAAATGCTATGCTACTTTATGTGTCTGTCGATCCATGTATTTTATTTGTAATCATCAACTTTAACTAAACTAACAAAATTCTAAACTGTCTTTTTATTCAGGGATTGGCAACGATTTAAACGATTAATTTAATTTTAAAAAATGATTCAATTCTCAAATGTAAACAAGATCTGAGAATTTCCTATATGTGAAGTTACATATGTATTTACTACTGGGAAAGAACAGCCATGAAATGTTTGTAAAAAAACATGCTTAGAATGCTTTGTTGTCTTCAAATATTCATTTTCAAAACACATTCTGTCACATTTCAATATCCTGCTGACATCACATTTATTTCATAGGAAACTGTTACTTTTAACTCCACTGAAATGCTGATGACATCTACAACTGTGTTAAGCTAGAAACCAGTCCTAAAAATGTTCCATATGAGTAGGGTCTTACTGATATAATACTCCAAAACAGGTTTAAAAAATATTATTAAACTTAAATCTTAAAATTCAGAGAAAGTTCTACTTTATCCTAACCCTGAATAACTATCATCAGTTAAATTTGCAACCACAAACCAAAATAATCTGGCTTCTCTGGACCTACTACAATCATATTTCAAGGTGGACATGACTCTGCAGCCCTGTTCACACCACTCATGTTTGTAATTCTGAGTGTTCAGTATACCTAATGTTATATAAAAAAGTCACTTACATACACCTGAATATTCAAAAAAGCTCTCAATCACTTCATGTGATTTTCATAACACATATGAATGTAATGCACATTACTATATACCATATGCATTATCATGGACCAAATCTACACAGTATTTCAGAAATTGCATAGACTTGGAGCACACAAGGAGATGAGATCATGCAAAAAATTCTTCTGATCTTTTTAAACTCCTATGTATTGTGACATAACGGTTAATCACAACTTCCACTTGACTACTTATACATTTACTAGTGTCAACAGAATTTTGGATCATTACTATATTTCTATCCTTAGTTAAAGCAGAGAATAGTTTTATTCACCAGCTCACTGTGGCTAAGCGACAACATTTAYCAAGACTTGAATGACTCCCAATTAAACACTGGAACTATTTAAGATGAGGTTTGGGGAAAGGAGTTCATAGTAGTAGAACCATACACAGACCTAATTACTCCTCTATATTGTAAACATCTACAATATCACACGTTATAACTATAAATGCCACAGACTACCTGTTAAAAAAAAAWATAACTCTTCCAAAGCAAATACCAACCTGTACAATATCCAAAACCATGCCAGCAGAAACTGTTCCAAATCCTGCTAGCAAAAAAGGTACAAGGATCTGTAATGCCATAATACTACTAGATTCTTTGGGCTGTTTTCTATTCCCTTCCACAATGATATCTTCATTACTGTCACTAGACAGGTTGTCTTCCTGCAACATGGCATCTGTTTCTGAAGTGTCCATTCCATCACTGTAATTATAACTGGTAAAATCATCATATTTAGGGCTACAGCTAGATGGGCTGTGTCCATTACTACCGTGAAAACTTGGTTCTGAGAAGTGATGGTACTCTGTGTGTTGTTCAGACCTAATATTAAAATTATGTCCTGCCTGTTGTAATCCATCTTGCCAGAYACCATTTGCTTTTTTGTGTCTTTCATCCTGGTTTATTTGGTAAACAACAGGAACCATACTCAAAAGCAGTCTCAAAAATTTATCGGACTGAATTGTATTAAGATTTATGGTCCAGTTTACAAAACCTTCTCTGTCATGAACTTTGCTATTTGTTTTGGAGATCGTAGATCTGCCTTTACAGTTAGTCATAGTGCTACAGAAGTACAGGTTGAAAAGCACTTTGTTCTTCAGACGTCAGTGAAGAAATCTTGTACATGAGTCATCAAGTGCCACACGATGATTTTAAAACAGATAAACCAAAATGATCCTTCTTTGCATGCAAAAGTGTTTTTTCATTGATCTCAGATCTTCAAAAATTCCATAAGCAAGACTGGATCTGCAAAAAAGTAAAAAGTATATATTCAAGTTTTAAAATATTTTAACTCTACAGAATACACAATATATTGGTTTAAATTTTCAGATCACCCAGTATCTTTCCAAAGCAAGTATTTGTAGAAATGCCAATCTCCTYCAGCATTTAACTGTCTAAGTTGAAAGAAATTAGAAGGTAAAATGGGAAAGTTGGTGGGTGAGGAAGTTTCACAAACCGGTGTACTTTCCAGTGAAAGAAAGAGACAGCAATATGGGCTGTAAGTGAATTGGTGAGGGCCTAGCTTTTGCCTTTTTAAAGCCCAGAAAGTCAAAGTCTTCAGGCTTTGGAAGCCCAGGAAGTCAAAGTCTTCAGGCAGATACTGTGTGTAGCCCTAGACTTCCAGTGGCCTTGAAAGCAGCAGGTCCCCAGAGAAACGTATTTCAGCAAAGTGCAAGGGTATGGACAAATGGAACCCACATGATGCACTGTGGGGCCACTGCTGTTCCTCCCACTCTATGCTAATGGCAAGGAGCCCAGAAAAAACAAGGAAAAAAACCCCTAACTTTCAAAACACTATCAGAGGTGGCAAGCCCAAAGCAATATTCTGAGTGGCAAAGGCCTTATGTGTTGACAGTCCCTGCCCTTCATCCCCACAAAAAGATGACAAACCGATATTGCTATGTACAATTCAAAAGCATGCTATTTTAAAATCTTAGTAACTGAATTTTCTCTGAAGCAAGCATACAAATTATGTTAAATATAAAGAGCTACTGTATACATAATAAAACTGGACATTTTTTTAATAAAATACTACAATATCAAGGAAAGGAGACAGTAATGAAATTCAGACCAATTAGTCTAAAATAATTTAAATTAGTCTAATTTAAAAATAAACCTGCAGTACTATATTCATAAATATGGCATATTAAAATTTAATTAAAATGAGAAAAATGTTAGGAGTTAGGATAATTAAAATAAAGATATTAAAATTCTGATTTTAATTTAATTTTGCATGAGGTGTAGGTTGCAGATATTTCCTGAAAGATGGGTTATTCTGACATATAGTAACCACTAAAATGTAATTATTTGATCAATATTAACACTTGACCTGGTCAGTTTGTTTTGCTTTCTGCAAATCATGCAAATACAATATATCTTTTATGTTCAATGCGATTTAATGTGCATTTATTTCTACTTTGAAATTTCCATTATGGTAGAAAATTAAACAATTCTATATTGGCAGCCTCAAGTCATTTGACATTTCCTCCATCAGAAGCCACTCTACCTTCCTCTTCTTCAGTTTTCATGTTGTGATAATAGCTATGGTAATTTACTAAAAGAGCAACAGTTTTCATTTGACTTGAAGCTTTGTTGACTTCGGCATTTATTACTAGACTCCATGAATACAGGTAAATGATTGGTATATATAAAGAAACAAAGGTCAGGCAGACCACACCAGCATGATGTGGGATAACACAATTCCACAAGCTCAAGACACTGTATCTGTGCAAAGCTGGGGAAGCATATTTTTACAAACTGCAGGAAATAAAATAGTTTAGGCTTAGAGGATTTTTAATCTATTTTTCCTGAGAAAACAAGGCTCCTAAGATCATACCATTTATGTTACGATCCCTATACTTCCCCTCCCTCCGTTTCAATGTTTTTAAGTCATCCAATGTTTCTGGAGCAATCTCAGATAGATTTGACAGAGAGTAGAGATGTCAAAGCTTTTAGTAACTAACGGCCTTTAAGAGACCTAAATTTGTGCCCTTGCCATAAGGCATCTTCAAACATTAGTCAGGATAATTCACTCATATATGGCCACAGCAAGTTCACTTCAAAAGTCCTACTGGTCACAGAATTACTTATTTTGGTTTTGTGAGTGAAGAGATGACTCAGACGCAACATGAAGATCTTCCCTCTGTCAATGGCTTCATCCAAGGGAGCTCTGACCAAGAAACAAATATTTAAAAAATGACAATGGAGTTTATCGCTTGATTTAGAAAGAAGTCAAGTTTTGCAAAAAAAAGCAATCTGTTCTCCACAAGACCAGCAGAGGAATTTAAGTAACCAASATTCCTGCAGTATCTTTTGCCGCTCTGCAGCGGATTGTGCTACGTTGAACCTTTTAGGAGTTTTTATGCACTTAGGCTAGGTCTCAATTCTGGTTTCCACACACTTTAATTAGGAGTAACAAAACAGCTTTTGCTGCTATCCCAGAGGAGCTCTAACCACAGGCCAAAATGGTGCTCTGTTAAGTGCTACAGAAAGACAGAACAAGAAGAGGCAATTTTGTTTCTTCCTGGCCCAAAGGTGACATTATCTAAGTAAAAGAAATGGTGCATTAAAAAAAGACAAGCAGAAGCAGATGTATCATTAAAATAGCAAATTAACTATTATCAACTTCTATGACAACAGCAAAGAGCTTTATAGAAGGATTAAGAGGAATACAAGAGAAGAAAAGTTAATGGAAGTTGAGGAAAATTAAAATTTCAGGTAGGGTATAGCCTAGGGTGCTGAAGGTTGCCAACTGATTTATGAGGATGGGAAGTGGCACACTACTTATGAAGCTTGCAGACGGAAAAGCCCTGGATCACTTTAACCAGATGAGTTTCGGTTGGTCACAGAAACATCTAGATTAGAAAAACTTTATGACAGAATTCAAGAATGGGATGTAGAATTAAGATGTAAAAGTGTCTGTGATGAAAGACACGTACTTAGACCCACAGCCACCTCACTGGTTTTTTTAGGGGGTAGTGATATTTTTTTGAGGAGAGGTGGAGGAGTAAAATGAAGGATTTTATTTCACTCATGGGGAAATACATTGACAAAAATTCCCAGTAGCTTAACAAGGCAGAGTCTGACTCTCATTGTGGTTTCTCCAATACGTCCTCCAGTCACATCACCAGAGTGCTAGACCAGTGACTCACGGAAATCACTCATTGGTCTGGAACTCTGGCCAAAAATATTTGGGTTAATTATCCATATTTTTCTAACATATGGATATTTTTCCTTTTAAGTTTTTACTATCTTTTTTTTAAGAAACAAACCTCTTGGAAAGATTGTGGTTTCATTTAACATGAGAAAGTGTTAACAAATAGAAATGACACTTAAAAAAAAAGAACAGAAAAATAATTTGGTCAACTCGCAAGTTACAAAGGGAAGAAGAGGTTGACATGGATGGCTAACAGTTGAAATAGTACAAAGCAGTTTGGATGACAGTCATTTATGTTTTTCCTACTGAAAAGACTTGGAATGACAAAAAGTGAGCTAATGATAAGTGCTGAAAAATGAGAATTTAAGAAGACAAACTGAAAAATATACTATACAGTGWAGAGTAATCACTTCCTCAGAGCATACAGGGAGGAGATAACTATGAAGCATTCTGAATGTAACTATTCATTTCTAAAAACTCGTTCCAACAAAGATAATTTTGCAAATGTCATCTGATGCAATAATTTTATCCTGAGTTATGGGATGCTAATATTGCTGTACTTTTAGGGGTTTTTCTTGTACCTATAAAATGCAGCAAACCATCTAAGGAACAGTATGATCCCAGGGACAAAATCTCCCTAAGAAGCTTTATCATTGACAAGAACAATGCCAATTTTATTGTATTGTCTAGAAAAGATATAGCCAGCTAAAGAAGCAAACTCTACTTGAGTAACTCATATGAGGAAAAGGAGGTAAAATTCTCAAAAGTCCCATCCCCAGCTGCTGTAGGACGAGGAGATAAGTGAATCTGGTTTCTTGCCATATAATCAGGATGTTACAGAGAAAGGTGAAGTACTAAAAAAAGGAAAAGAGAGAGACAAAAGATCCTTTGAGAAACCAGGAAGCAGCCTCAAATTTATCCTACCTGGCATGTTATATATGAAATGAAAGAACACCTTGTCTTTGTCCCTACAAGCAAAATAATGAGTTATGCCCAGACTATGAATATAATAATTTCCACTACTTTATTATTTCCTAAGTACCTACTTTTAATAGTTTCTTCTTTTCCTTCATACATTTTATAACACATAACAATTACTGTGTATTATTCACCTCCCTTTCTCAGTCCTGCAAACATACACAAGCATAAATAAAGAGTGCTGCAAGCATACACAAATAGGAAATACAGCCATACCCTGCTGTTTGCGGAAGACGTGTTCCTGAAAAGTGAGACACTTAGCAAACCAATGGATAACAAACCAACTTTCCCCATAAGAATCAATACAATCGATGCATGCAGGAATTTAAAAAATACACACAGAGACAGTATATACGATGTGGAAAATGGACAGGCAGAAGCAGATGATGTGGAAAATAGACAGGACCATGAGCTGGAAGAGATGCTGACTTTTGGAAATGGATAGTTGCTTTAGAAAAATCTCAGATACTTCAGCTATGAAACTGAACACCTGATCGTTATCACATTTTTCCATCCTTCACCTTTGATTGGCTTGAGTGGTCTTGATTCATCTGAGGAAGATGAAGATGACAAGGAAAATGTAACTGTTCAGGAAGAGGCAGCAAGAACACTCTTCATTATTACCCAAATGAATTGCCAACATTGCTTCAGACACACTCATGATACAGTTCTCAAGAGCATGGGAAGGAGATGTTTCCTCCATACTTTCCTAAGGTCTAAAGAACATCCAGCACTAGCAGGATTAAGGGACTGGATTCAGCTAAATTTGGTCATTTAGTGATTAGACTGCTGATAATTTATTTAAAGCATGAAAACAATTAGTAATTAAATCACCGTGCTTTTTTAAGTACCTTCAGAAAAAGGGGAAGTGGGAAGAGTGGTGATTTGAGTATGAAACTTCTGTAGAGTCAGCATTATGACAGGCTAAAACAAATATTTATCAAAGTCTAAGTCTAGGAAAACTAATTTCTTTCAGAGTTTAGCTAACAAAGCCAAAAAATAACACTTACCTAAATAACACTGAGGGCTTTAACAGGATCTAAATCTAATCACACCACAGTCAAACCCCATTTTTCCTAAAAGCTGAAAACATTTTTTACAGGTAATCTTTTAAAGCAAGAATAACCTCTACATTGCACTTCTATGTAGCCTACAATGAAATACAATAGCTTAAACATGCCTGCCTGAGAAAAACCTCTCAGTACAAGAACGAGCCTTGGAAAGGGATATTCAGGAAAGTCATATGAAACATTAACGAAACACTGAGCTTTAATATTCTGCCATAATAAACAAAGTTGAAGCTGGATTCTTTTTTGGCTTCAAAGACGAAGCCAGATTATTTTCAGTGAAAGGATTAGAGGTAGCGGGCACAAATTGAAACACAAGAAATTCCATTTAAACATAAGAAAAAGCCTTGTTTTACCGTGAGGGTGGTTGAACACCGGTCCAAACAGGTTATGGACTCTCCATCCTTGGTGATATTTGAAACCCAACTGGACATGGCCCTAAGCAACCTGCTCGGCTTGACCCTACACTGAGCAGAGGCGGTTGACTAGACCATTTCCAGAGATCCCTTCCGACCTCAACAATTCTAAGATTCTGTGAAGTTTGAAATGTGAGGTTTTGCGGAACTTCTTTAAGTTCAGAATAATATTCTGAATATCAGGTGATCTAGGGATCTGCATGGCCTCTTCTCCACTATTGTGTCCTGCATACATAGAAATTCCCAGTATTGCACTGACATCCTTATCACAGCTGTGGCTACTCATTTACATCATTGTATCCTAGTGAACATACCAGCAGAAAGTGAAAGCTACATCATATCACCTCAGCACATATAGAGAGTAGAAAAACAGACTGTATTATCACTAACCATTTTGTAGAATCTGAAACCCAAGGTGGTGCACTGGACTAAGATTATTTATAGCAGATACGTAATGTTTAAAGASTGGAAAACATGCCGAAAATTAACAAATGTTGCATGCAAAGCAGATATATGAGCATTACATACCATTTCTTAAATATTTTCAGTAAACTGGTTAACATGGTGTTTACTGTATGGCAGTTGTAGGTTAAATCAATAGCAAAAGAAACAAAAGAAAAAATACTGAGAGGAAAAAACAGATTAAAGAATCTCCAAATGCCTTCTTGAATATAAGACACTGAAAGAGCTGCCAGCCTGAGGCTCTGTTTTCAGGCAAGTTTGAGACTGCTGCATTCCACTTCCTGAACATGGCAGCTTTTGATTTTGGCCCCAAGGAAGAGAAAAGCAGCTGTCGGCAAAAGATTTGGTTTGTCTCTGAACTTTTAATGCAACTCAATTAGAAGAGACCAAAACAGAGCCAGAAACAAGGTAGCAAGGCTGTGAAATGTGGCCAGGTTGTAAAATCACCCAAATGGAATACCAACACAAAAAATACCAGGCAAATCACATCCAGCCCATCAAAAGCAGGTGGGAAAGTTTGAAATGTGAGAGATAATGCAGTCCTATAGATTAAGTAACCAACAGGTACTTACCAGGATAAGTCCTAACTGTACTAYTTGGGATCCTGATTACAGGTTTCTACTGTCATCACCAAGGAGGGGTGAATTGCTTATTAACTCAGGCACTTAGGATACAGACTTCACATTGTTTTTTGTGGATAATATCCTAAGGTATTTGAAAAGAAAATGATACACTGTTATTTTTCCTTCTGAAGCATCTACCAGTCATACTGCGGTATTTTATTGTTCCAGTTTCACAATCTCTTTAAGGTAGTATATGTAGGGAATGCTGCCAAGACGGGTCTTCCCACCTGCTCTCATCTTTTTACCAGCATTACTGAACTGGTAAAGTGAGGATAACTTAGGATGTCTACTAAAGCCTGCTAGGACTCTGCCTAGAAAAGATATATGAGCAGACTTTTTTCAGGTATTTATGTTTTGCTCCTGACACTAAGACTAAACAATTATTTAATGTTGTATGTTCCATTTATCAGAGCCTGGCTAATGTAGCGTGGTCTACAACCCAGGATCAAATGTGAGTGAAGACGACACACAACTGCATCCCGGACAGTGGGGCGAAGAGAGGGGAAATTATAATATTCACTGAAATTAAAGAAAGAGACACAGCTATAACTTGAGCTGAACTGAAAATTAATGACAGAGTAGAAAGTAAAGTAGAGTAAATCACAAAAAGCCCCTATGTTTTGGCAGAAAAGTATGGAAAGAGCATAAATGTACCACCACATGTTAATTACAACGCTTGTAAACAAAAAAAGGTGATCGTTGAAGTCTCTGTGTATGCTGTTCAGGTACAGGTTCCACACCTGTCTAGCAACTGCAGCTGCAGTGGCAGATTCCAGCGTATTTTCATAGGTGCAAAGGTGGGAACAGCAATGCAAGCCCATAGGGATGTAAGGAGTGCCAAGGAATAAGGGCCACTGGAAATATTGGGCAGATCTTCCGCACACATCGAGAAACCAGAGAAAAGGCTCATTGTCCAGGCTACCTGGAGCCGTGCATAATTAGGCGCACGTGATGAAGAGAGCTGCGGGGGTTTGAGGAGCGCAGGGTACCGCGGCGCGGGCGGCCTTACGCCCTGCAGCACCCGTGGGCCGGGCGCAGGACACCCGGGCAGGCCGGCGACGAGCGGAGCCTGCCCCGGCGCCCGGGGGCGGCTGCGGGGCGCGGGATGCGGCTTAAAGGAGGGCGCAGAGGGAGGCTGTGAGGGCGGGCGGCCACCTCTGGGCCCGGAGAACGAGGGACGGGACGAGCCCTACCGCGCACGGGGGAGAGAGGCCAGCCTGGGCCGGGGCCGGGGCCGGCACCTCGCCTGGGAGGAGGACGGGCGCTCCCGCGTGCCCCGGGGCACCCCCCGGCATTTGGGGTGGGGCAGGCGCGTCGCTCCCGGGGGCCGCAGCGCCTGCAGGGCGGAGCCACGCCTGAGGAAACTTTCGCGCCCGCCGCCTGCCGCGGCCCCCGCCGCCTCCCTCGCCCCGGGGCGGCAGGTCGCCGGCCCGCCCCGGCCCCTCTCCCCTCGCTGGCGTGCCCCCCCCGGTCCCCGCCGCCCCCTCGGGCCGCGACTTCCCCTCACCTGGGCGAGGGCGATGCCGGTAGCGGCCCGGGGCCCCGCTCCATCGCTGCGGCGGGCGGGGAGGGACCAGCCCGGCGGCGGTGACAGCTCCGGAGCTAGGTGAGCGCCGCCGCCACTGAGCAGGCGCGGAAGCGGCTGGAGGGCGGGCAGCCCCCGCGATGATGTGGCCCGTGATGCGCAGCAGCCGCCGCCACCGGCCGCTCTGACCCGGCGGYGGGCGGGGGCGGGGCCGAGCGCCGGGGGCGCGAGCCGCCGCCAACCATCGCCCCGTGCCGCTGAGGGGAGAGGACGGGACGAGGCACGGAGGTGCGCGGCGGGAGGGGCCGGCCCCGCCATCGCTCACAGCCCGGCCCGGCGCCCCCGGGCGAGCTCCGGCCGCCTGTCACCCCGCCGCCGCCGCCTGCGCGTTCTCGGTCCCCTCGGGCAGCCCGGTGCTCGGTGGCAGCGCGGGGCGAAGCTGCGCCGCCGCCTCGCTCCCTCCGCGACGGCCCGGCTGATGCTCCGCCGCCGGGGAAAACAAAAGGCTTGGAAGGGAGGCGAGGGGCGAAGGCGCTCCCCTGGCAGGCGGTGACGGTGCCTTTGCTTCCACTTGCAGAAGCTCTCCTGGCGACGTAGCACAGAGGCAGCGTTTTGTACTGGCTCCAGAATGTCAGCTACTAGGACATTTTTGTTCTTTCCTGCAGCTTGGCTAAAAACAGCTTCCTCAGAAATCCATGTTTTTAAGTATTTGGGTCAGTTGGAATGTTCTTGTTCTTGCCCAGCTAGCCTGTATACCCTGCATGCAACACCGAGTGCTTGCATATAAGTCTGCGAGTAACTCCCTTGCAATGAGCTGCCTGCGTCAAACTAAATACGGAGTCAAGGCCTTGCTGTGCCCTGTTAATCAATCCTCAGAGCTCTTGTTTTGAGACACACTTTATATTAACACATTAAAATAGTCAAGCCAGCTAAATTTGTGCAGTTATTATCATTACTAGTAGTATTCCTTGATTGTTGCTCGACACTTTGAAGTAGTGAGAATGCCTTAAGTGGAAGGTGAAAGGGAAGAAAGAGGAAGAAAAGAGAATGGGGATTTAATGATGGTGACAGCAACCAAGTCTACAGCATCTCTTTTCCTTTCTATACAGAACAAAAGACAGCATGGGCAAGTCACCAAGTGTCTGCCATGAGCTGGAGCTAGCTGCTGTGTGTATGTGTGGAAAAGCARAAACTTAAGCATGGGAGAATGTATTTGCAGGACCAGGGCCAAAAAATCTGCACTACAATAGTGAAATATACAGCATCATCTTGAACGCTGAGTCAATACTGCATTAAATGAATGAAGCAGCCCAAACCTCAGAGCTACTAATTCAGCAGTGAATGCTGAATTTATTGGGAATTTGGGCTATGGATACTGTTGTCGCCCTGCCCTAGCAACAACCCTGTATATCCACGCCTTGTCTGTGCTCACATGTCACGCAGTGCGGATACATAGTTGGGCCACCTCACAAATCAGATAAAGATCACATCTGCCTCTGCTGCCAACAGGTTAGAATATAAACCTGAGGTTTGAGAATAGCACCTGAGGGTGCTATTTCTGGCTTTTCTAATTGCTTCTTTGGTGATCTTGGGCAATCATTTCATCGCTCCCTATTACAGGTTCCTTGACAGTATTATGCCCCTCCCTCCACTGAAATCACGTAATACCCATGGGTGAAATATATTATTTGAGGTTCACACACTGTTTTTTTCGGCTGCGTGCAAATTCACGAAGACTCACTTTTGTGGCCCATGGCAAAAACCTCAGTCATCGAGATTTTTCAGTCATCAAAGCTAGCAATAGGATTTTTCTGGGAAACCGAAAATCTGGAGCACARTTGGGCAGAAAGGCGGAAACCAGGTAGCAAATTCAGCGGAATGCCGCTGGCGCTGCAGGTGGCCTGGGAAAGTGGCAGAGGATGCTTCCTTGGGACAGTCTGACAGGAAAACAATAGTGCAGTCTATTGCCCGAGGCCTTGCAGAAGGTTTGCTTCTTACTCCTTTGTATTTGTTAAGTCTGAAATACTGGGATCTGTGGGTTTTTTTCTTGTGTTCTTTGCAATGAGGGCATATAAACACCACTTACCTGATTACTACTTTTTCTCATTTTTGGCTTGGACTTCCCGTCTCATCTCTTATGAACTATTCAGTTCTCTTTTTACAGTTTTCACATTGTCTGGATTATAAACAGGTAGGGACAGAAACTGCAGAACAAATCTTGAATAACAGGTTGGCCAGTGTCAACTGAATTTGATGGTTGTGTAAGTTTCTTTTCCAAAAGATAATTAAAATTCCCTCAGGGTCTGAAATTTAATTTTAGGTGCATTTGTCAAATTCTGACAGTGAAAATGGGAAAGTTTTCAAAGAAGAGCAGCTGCTGGCAGGCATTCCAGTAATGTTATCTGCTGGCAGCTTAGTTTCGTACTCTCATTCTCCTCGCAGCAATGGGATGGACTTTTCATGCCAAATCGTTTCATAAAGATTTAAAAATATTTTTTTCTTTGTAACGTGAGTTATTTCCCTTTCTGCATTGTTAACCCCGGGTTTACACGCGTGTAGCTGTTTATGCCGGTTACCTGCTGGGAGGAGCGGCGGTGACGCCGCGGAGCCCCCGAGGAGCCCCCCGCCCCCGCCGCGGCCTCGGGGCGGCTCTGCCCCTCCCGCCCTCCAGGGGGCGCCGCGCCGCGCCGCGCCGGCTGCGGCAGGGCGAGCGCCCGGCCCGCCGCCACTTCCGCTTCGGTCGGCGCATGGCGGGGGCCGGCGGAGCGGCGGGCCCGGCCGCCTCCCGGGAGCTGCTGGCCGTGGGGCGCCGAGGAGGTGAGCGGCGCGCGGGGCCGGTCGGGACGGCGGGAGCCCCGCGGCCGAGAGGTGCGGCGCCGCTCTCCAAGCTGAGCTGGGCCTCCCGCCCCCCCTTCGGGACGGGCGCTGCGGGGCTCAGCCGGGCCGTCGCCCGGGCCGGGAGGTTGGGGAGGGGCGAGGCGGGGAGCGGGGGGTTGGCTCGGCTCGGCTCGTGGTGAGTGCCTGGCCTCGCCCGCCAGCGGGCTGCCCGAGGGGGCTTTYCAGCCCGCCTGGCTGCTCGTACTTGGCTTTTTATTACATCTCGCCTCTTTTGAGGAGCTGCCGTTTTGCCGGGCACTGCCAGCACAGTACGAAGTGAATACGGGGGAGGGAAATCCCAAACAAACGTTAAACTAGCATCGACAGTCGTAACAACATCTCTATGAGGATAAAAAAATGTTAAAAAGAAATAAAGCTTCATTTTAGTTAATGGTAAAGGGCTGATGGCTCCGTTGGCGGTCGTAAGAACTAACTTCTGTAATTAATGCAGTTTCCCCACATCATTTGGATTTTACGATGCTACTCTTGAATATACTTAATTAGGTCATTAGCACCACCGTGCGTGGCCTGCTTTCATTGATCACCGCCACACAGTGACGCGCATGAGGGAAGGGATTTAAATCCGTGTAACTGGCACGCGTTAGCTGTTACCTCGCTATGGTTTGCTGTGGGTTATGGCAGGTACCTTGATATCTGTCGCTAAATCTGTGCCTTGATATCTGTCGCTAAATAAATCTTTGATAAAAGACTTTAAACAGTGGGAGCCTGTAAGAAGTGACCAGCTGGGTCAGACCAGCGGTCTGTATAGCCCGGTATTCTGTCTCCCATCAGCCGCAATAGCAGATGATAATTACAGAGAACTTGTTAGTTTAAACACTGTGTGCTCCCCATTCTGGTAATTGCCCGGTATCTGCAGTTGAAGAGGTAGGGATGCTAGGGGGTATGTTCCTGCTCAGTCCTTTTAGTATCTGATTATGACTCTGCTGCCCTGAATTTGTCTAATTCTGTGTTGAACCTGCTGATCTGTCTGCTTTCACAGCCTCTTGTGGTAGCAAGTTCTAGACATTCACTACCTACTACGTACAGAAGTACTGAGATGACTACCCCAAACAGACATCAAGGAACAGTATTTGCAGGAAAGCAGAGTGGAATTCCTGGAGCCAGAGACAGCTGAATCCTCATTTTTAGTCTTGTTGTAAAAAGGTGGAAAAGTAGCAGCAAGAAGAGAGCCTTACAGTTAAAATGTGACATTTGTGGTTGACATAGGTAAACATTCAAATCCTTGTTTGTTTCCAGGGCTGGAAGAAACTTTGTTAATTACTTCAAAATGTAGCAGCAAGAAGGCCGCAACTTTACAGACAGTGAGGATGCCAAGGAGTAACAGTAAGTAGGAGTTCGTTGTAGGAACAGTGTCAAGTAGTAGGTAGTGTGTTTGACGTAACTTTTGCTTCCGTGCTTTCCTTGCATTAGTAAAGGGAGGAACTSTTGTGTTCTGTTTCGACTGGTGCTAGGTCTTCTGTTGCAGTTGCATGTCCCACAGGTCAATCATGTAACTGCTGCTTCTGCAAAGCTAGATTTTGCGATGGTCGGCGTTACAGCTGTAAGTTTTAGGGACTTGGTTCTCCTTGCAGAAATACTTGCGCTGTCTGCATATAGTGAATTTGCCAGGCTGTTCCTTTGGTCTTCATTTAGTCAGCAACTTTCAAATTGATGCAAGTTACATAGATCACGTTCGGAACTTTATTTTTAATGAATGTGCTGGCAAAATTATTAAGACAAATCATATAACCATTCATTTGTAACAAATTAATTTGAATGCATTAAGAAAACTTCTTTTTCTTTAATCGAGCTATGTTCCTTCAGTGTAACTCCATACATAAGAGGACATATTGTAAAAATTGTTATTCTTTGAAAGTAGTGTGTCTTCAGGAGTTTTTTGCTTCATGAAAATATATCAGAGTTCTTTAGTCTCAGATTGTTCTTTTCCAGTATAGAGTTGTTGCTTTTTTGCTGACCTGGGCTTCTTTGCTCTTTTCAGAAGTAATCTCTCAGTATAAAATATTTGGTGTATAAAAGCATTKAATTTAAAATGGACTCCTGACAAATTATTATATTTTTATGTTGTGATTGAGCAGAGATTTAAAAAGTAATAGAAAAACCAATTTGTTATATCGCATTCTTTCCTGGATAAAAGTCTCTACAAGGGTGACAGTGTTTCAAAGGTAGATTATACCTGTTAGATTTCTGTGGAGCTCACTCAGAATAGTACCTCTTACTTCAAAGAGAATGAAAACTAGTGATTGGCTCATCTGCATGTGTGGAGCACAGATTATTTGAAGAAACTCTGAAGGCAGGTGAAGATATTCCCTTCCTCCATGGAAGGGAAAGGGACTGTGAGTCTCCTAATGACACTGATTACCTTAAAATTGTTGGGAATTCCCACTGAGCTTAGAGGGATATTTCTGTAGAGGATAAGTGCTTTATACTTCAACCTAGAGCATTCGTCTCTCTCCCACCACCTTAGTTTCAGACCCCCTTTTGATAATTATGTTGAACTTTCTTTAGTGTGGCATGACATCTGTGGCATCTGTGCTACAGCTAGTTTTTCGACCTTCTTTGAGACCTTCAGCCTATACTTGAATAGGGAAGAAAGGAGGACATAATTGTGTTTCCATTGGAGATAATACTGATGTGGAAGTTTCTCAAGATGGTACTCAATATGTATTTAAAACCATGGAATTTACAAGCAAGTTTTCTCTAAAGTAGTCAGATTTTGTTTTAAGAATCCAAATGGAATTGTTGAAGTGATTTCTTCCTGCACCACATGCTGACCAATAGATTCGGTATCTTTTTGCTGTTTATGTCTTGGGAAATTGAATACTGCAATAAATCCTCCTATTAAAACATCTTAAATATGCTAGACAGCTGGACATTACGGTTGAAATGGAATCTGTTTAAATGCTCAGATTTCTGAGGTCTAAATGTATAAACTAATGCACATCTGTTTGTATATATACATGTGATAATTATTTCTTTTTCAGTTTTGGACCGAGTAGAGAGCTTTTTACCACAGATGGCCCATGCAAATGATGAGCTAAGAAGAAAAATGGTAACAGCACCAGCTCATCAGTTTGATATTGAAAATCTAGACAGTGCAACAGAAAAAGTTATAGAAATGGTAAATACTTACTATATTTTTTATTGTATAAAGTATATTTAGATGTGATTAAAATAATTCTGTGATTGTAGAATGAGCTAATTTGATAGATAAGGCTAAGTCTACCATTTTAGACTCAAACTCAAAATGTAGATGTAATAAAAACGCGTATTTGGTTAAGATTTACTAGTTGGTTTTCATACTTGCAGGATTTAATGACTGGGGATGAAGTAGTTTAAGGCCAGAATAAGACATACTTTTGAATCAGCAACTCTGAATCAAAAGTAAGTCACAAATTGTATTTTAAATGTCTCATGGGTAATTTGGTTTAGAAACTGGACAATGTAAGGCATAGTAAGGCATAACAGAAGGCTTTAGTATAAGAGTAATAACTGGCTTTCAGCCGTGCTTTGCAGGTATTTTTAGGACCTGCTATACGTCTTGGGTTTAGAAAAGTTGTTACTGTTGTTGTGATCCTTTATGGCTGGTATTTGTCTATTTCTTTACATTCACATCAATATTTTCTTTCTGTTTTTAACTGAAATGCTGCAGCCACATGCTTATGTAGGCAAATTTTAATATGACGGTGATGTGATRTGTGCATGTCCCAGACAAGTGCCTTCTGGCCTGCAGACCCACAAGATAAAAGGCAGAAATAAGGCAGCCTGGGGTTTGGTGTGTGAGCTGTCAGAACAATTTATTGGCCACTGGTTGGATTCAGAGTTCTTGTGTGTAGGCTGGATACAATCTACAATAGGTTGTCCAGTGCTCATATGCTGAAGAATTCCAAATAAATAGTGAGAAAACAAAGTGTATCATAAAAATTGTTTGTTTTAATACGCTGAAGTGGAATGGGAAACTTGAAAAATCTTTTAAAAATCCTGTCCATGTGACAGTGTCTGACAAGTGTCTTGGCTTTATGATAACCAAGCCAGGAGACCTAGTGATTAATAGCTTAATACTATTTGCAAATCACTGAGAAAGTTTATTTGCATCTCAAATTCCTGTATTTTGCTTTGCTGCATATAGGAAGTTTATGAGGTGAGGATTATCAGTTTAAGACAGATATGTTCAGAGAGAAAAACAGACCTCAAAAATCATGGCTCTGCATATGGAAATATGTGATCACTTCTACTTCACAAAATATCCTTGTGGTTTAAACTACTTGCTATTTTGCAGTAATTGTAGTGCCATGAACACTACTAGGTTATAAGATATGAACTATATTAATAAATATATATACACACGTTTGTATATATGTCATGTCCCCTTATACACTAAGTGGTTTCATTTGAATTCTTTATTGAAAATTAGTTTTGATGCCTCCTGCTCGTCAGTTTAAATATCTGATTTAGTCTATCCGAGTTCAGCTATTGACTTATTTCTCTCTTTGATAATGATATAAAAATGGCTTTATATTTGCTATAGGGCAATATAAATTGAAATGTAAATATTTAGGAATCTGTTAATGATATTTGTCATAATCCTAGGAGAACCCAAAAGTCTTTCTAATTGTGGTTTTCTTATGATAGTAGGCTGTTTCATGTATTTGCTTTATGTTTTACTCAAATGATAGAAGTGGTATAGACATGTATAATGTGTTAACTAAGGTCTTTTTTCCCAGAATGTCACTGTAGTTGAACTGAGTGATTCTGATACAGATGAAGAGATACTAACTTCAGAAGATGACTCGGAATCTGAAGATGACTGTATAACTGATGAAGTGACAATAGACAACATTAAGTTTCCTAAACAAAAAGGAGAAAAGGGCAAAATAGAAATTTTGGACAGCAAAGTTAATGAGTAAATCCATTTTATTTTACTTAAAAAAACCCAAACAAACAACAAAACCCCCAAATTGTGTTTTCTTACTTTGAAGACTTGGCCCTTAAAACTACCTTGTTTCCCAATGTAGCATCCCTCAGGATCATGTGAAATGCTATAGTTTACATGGTGGAGAATTCAGGATCCACTCATGACTCAGGCAGGCTGGATTTCTGAAGAATTAAGTACGGTTTTATCCATCAAACAACATGGAAATGAACTTCATAGGAGGTTAGACTAAGAAAGCAGCTAGAATTTGGGGCACTTGAACTAATTAAGTTCAAAATCTTGTTCTGTTGCTTTGTTGAATAAAGATTTTTGTAGTGTGCTATAAGAAGTTTTTGCTTCAAGGGCAGGAGAGAGTTAACTAGGAAAAAAGCTTTGGTTTTTATATTCCATGTCCTGTGAAGTGTTATGTACAATGTCTTCAATATCAAACATTTATCTCAAAGTACATTAGAGGTATGTCTACATTGCATGCATGACAAGAACTGTTGAACACTAAAGCAGCGGCTGAGGTCATTTCAAGATGAGCTAGCATGGGTAAGGACAGCCACGACTCGAGAGAGTTCAGCAAAGGATTACTTACCCTCTATGCCTGCACTGAGCTCTGTATCATTGTGGGTAGGTTACTAGCTCATATCTGGAACCTTTCTGGCTGTAGTGCAGATACCCTCAGTACTTAAACAGTCAAGTCTGCTTAAGCTACACTTGTCATCTCCCACTTTCCCTGCCACGTTTCTGTTCTCTCCATTCTGTTAACAACTGTCACTGTCAGAAGAATAAAAAGGTGAATTTTCAGCTGGCCTGTACTTAGGTTAGCTTGAAACAATTGTGAAACCAAAATCAGTGAAAGTATGTTTCACTCATACTTACCTCAGATTGATTAAATACAATGATTTGAGCTGTTGTATTTACTTCATAAATCAGTTTGCATTTCAGAAATATCTATCATGCTCCTGGATGTCATCGTTTGTTTCTTAAAGGAACTCTGTATCTTCTACACCATTAAAGTAAAATTTTCTATATTGTATTTGCTCAGATATTAAACTTAATGTCATGACTTGAAACCTGCAATTATTTACAGAATTTATTTTGAATCCCATACTTAAAGCTATAGTTTTAATATCTGTTTCTGTAATATTTGTGGTAAGAAATAACAAGGATTCTGGTCTGTCTTTCACAGTGCGGCTGCTTAAAAATAGAACAGGGGCATGATTTACTGGGATTAACTGATTAAACCACAAAATATTTTAGCRAAGGGGAAGGATGGGAATCAAAGAATGGGACTGCTACTTTTAACGGCAGCCCACAGATCAGATTAAGCTTTGGGTGGAATTGCACTCTAAGAAGAGCAAGTGGTCTTAGTAGGTTTAGTTTGTTAGATAAGGTCTCAATCTATGGAAAACTTCCTTCAAACGGAAGAAAGTTTGAAAGCCAACATCTTAACACAGTCATTTTACACGAGGTTGTCCCGTAGATTAAAAAAAAAAAGGAAGTATGAAATACAAAATAATAATCATGCTGTATAAAACAGTGATAACAGTCCATGTGCACAGACACAAAAAGTGATTTTAATCTGTTAATGTAACCACCTTTCAAATTGCAGGCAGATCACACGTTCCATATCAACAAAAAGATAGAAAATATTTTCAGTAACTTTAGCTTGATATGCATAGTTTAACACCGATGTTGAACTCTGTATGTACTATACAAAGATCGTAGTAAGTGCACTTTCTTGCATTGATTTACTTATGGCACAAAGATTTTCTGTACTGCTGAAGAATCACCAGAGCAGAATGTTTAATTGCTACTGTAAAACTTGAACTGGTTTATAGCAAAAATGGCATAATAAGTATATTTTAGTTCAACTTTAAGAGAAGCCTAATGACTAAGGATTTAAAATGATCATGTAAATATTATGTTCACACAAATAAGAAGTAGGTATGTAAGAACTCATTCTTCATTTGTATTTAAAAAAATAAGCCAAACCATGTTCTTGGTTTTTTTGGAGGTACTGTGCTAACAACTGCTGCTGCTGCATAAGTTAAATAACTTCAGGTTAATTAATGCTTTTATCTTTCAGTGAGACTAAAATTGACCTGGTTTATAGAAACTTGTCCATGGAATGGGTGTTTTGGTTTGGGGTTTTTTTGAGTTGTAGCACTACAGACAGCATATCCTGGGCATGGTGTTAAGTGTTTCATGGAGTCATTAAGATTCAAACTCTGCCGAAAGTTTACTTTCCAAGTGCGGCTGTTACTTTAATATTCCACAGTGATAGCCTTGGTTCTAAGATATTCATGAAGAGCTTCTTCACCTGTACAAGCACAATATTCACCAGTTAGAACAGCAGCTAAATGGGAGAATGTTGTCAGAGACTGTACCTATACTATTAAGAAAAAAATCTAAGATGCTGTAGCCAATATTTGAGTCCTTAAGGAACAAAGAGAAACTAATTAACTTACCCTCCCACTAAGATTTACAGAACTGGTTTGACAAGAAGAGGCCAAACCCAACAGATGTGGAAAGAAAAAGGAGCTGGAATTTAACAAGCAGCCACTGGGGTAGGACTGAAGCAGCGGCAGCCTCTGGATGGCCACTGGGGGCTCATAGTTGAATGTACGAACTTTGGCTTGCCTATGTTAAGTTTCTAGGTAAAGAAGCTGTGTAAAAATTGGTAATGTTTTTGTCCTGATACTATTACTCATTTTGGTTTCAGGAAATGTCTGATGCTTGCTAGAGATTCCAGAGGCAAAAATCTGTTGTGTCACTGAAAATTTTTTTTCTTTCATTTTTCTTTGCCACAAAGCTTSATCTGTCCAGACTTGTAAAGTTTCTTTGACAGACTAGGCCGTGCTTTTTTAAAAACTGGTATTGAAAAGAAAAGGTTTTTTTAATGCATCTTTCTCTGTGGCTGTCGGCAAATTTTGATGACGTTTTAAGGCAAAAAAAAGTTTCCCAAGCTCTTACAAGTTTAGAGGAGAAACCTAAATTAGCATTCTTTCTGAGGGAAAGGAAAGAAGATTTTGGCCAATRCCTTTTCTGCCTGACAGCATTTCATAGCCTGTACGGAGCTCTGGACAAGGTGTAATGTGACTGCTCTGAGAGGAGTTGGAGGGAATATTCTGCATGCTGTAGCATTATTTAGCAAATGTACAGGACAAGTTGAACTGGAGGTATTGAGGCCAGAATATTGTAGGGATGGGAGAGGAACTAGATTACTGTCATTGGAGGAATGTAGGAGATACAGGAAATGCATCCATAGCTCATGTTTAACTAGATACACTGTACACAGGTAGGGTTGGTTTTCCATTGGACTGTCAGATGTGAAGTGAGGGAGAGAGAGAACAACTTACCTAAATCCTTCCCGAAGCCAGACTGTTTAAATCCACCAAATGGTGCTGCCACATCAGTTTTGTTATATGTGTTAATAAAAACTGTTCCAGCTTCTAGCTTTTCACTGATGTAAAGAGCTTTGCTTATGTCTTTTGTGAAAACTCCTGAAGCTAAACCATACTCTGTGGTATTTGCCCGTCGCAGCACTCCATCGACATCCCTATGGGGGAAAAATTATTTAATTGCAACAAGGTAAAATAAACAAGTGTTAGCAACCTTCCACATTCAATGTCATTGAAGCACCTTTTCCCATGCTCGCTCTTCTCCACTTAGCTTTTTTGAAGGCAATTTATTAAAGACTAATCTGTGTGTCAATCTGTCAGATCTATGGAAATTCATACCCTTGCTTCAAACTTGTAAAGTTTATAACCTTACATTTCAATGGTTAAGGTCTACACTAAGAAATGTCAAAGGAAAAGTTGCAGTACGCATACCAGCTTTGCTCAGCTACAGTGCAATTTGGTGATTAGAGCAATATAAAAATACTTGTAAAGCAGAGCTTGGCAGCAGATTATGAATCAGTTTGCTAAAAGTTTGGTCTGCTTTACAAGTTAATGGAGAATAAATGCTGAAATTCAGACTTCTATCAAGACAGAGCTTTTCAGGCTGTGTCCAGAGTGCTATTTTCTATTTGCATCTCATCTCCATATAGCTTCAAAAATCCATAATAATTTAAAACTTTAAAAAAATCAATATAGTCCCTTATCACCATACATAATTTACAGATGTGAACGGTTATCTATGTGACTCGTTCTTAACTTCATTATCAAACCGCAGAAAATGAAACCTGGTAGAAACAGCTATATGAAGTTTCTACATAAGGTTTTAATCTCATCTGTGTGTAAAATAATTCTTACGATTTGGAATAAAAGCTATTAAAACTGGCAGTCTACGAAATGTACAGAGGGATTTTAATTTGCAACAGTAATGTGCCAGTGTTACACAACGCACAACAATGCTATGCGGTCTTTTGTGACGTAGAAGAATAAGTGATTCCATTAGAAAAAATACACATTTTGTAATTTGATCAAGCTGTTGCAATGACCACATCAACTTCAGTAAAAATGTTTCACTGAATACTAAGTCTTATTTAAGAACTGGCACTTATGGTTGCATCCTATCCTGTCACACACTGCTAACTGCATTAGTTTTGTAGCGACATGAAGCAGGATACCTTGTACTAAGAAGGATATTTTCTCAGAATTTAGCTGGAAGAGGATCTAGGGATTCAGACTGGTCCTACAAGATTTAGCAAAATCATACTACATACGCTATCATTTCTACACTTAGGGTGAAAATGAGAAAATAAAGTTTCTAACAGTAACCAGAGGAGAACATACCCGTTTTTAAATTTAGAAATCACCATCACAGGACCAAAGGACTCTTCCTGGGCGATATACATATGGTCTTCAACATCTGTGAATACAGTGGGTTCCATGAAGAAACCTAAACAGAGGATAGAGCATCATTTGACCATGGCGAAAATGCTTCATGGTTTGTATCRTCCAGGCCATTTCTTTTCCATACTTTGAGATCATAGATATGTTGAGACTTGAAACAGAAAATATCAAGATTTATATGAATGAAGTATGAATGGAAATACATGTGTGTAAGCACCAGAGAAATAGCAGAAAAAAGGTTAGATGAATGGCCTGTATTGATCAGAGCAACAACATGTGCTGTTCCTGTGTAGGCCAGGAGGTCTGCATGCCACAGCCCAGGGGACTCCTTGGGGGAAGACCCTGCACTCTGACAGCAGGAAGACAAGGTTACAGCATGTCACAGAGGCCACTGTTTTTCTTGTTACCCAACAAGAAGATAGACTGTAACCATAAAAATCTGTATATTCCAAACAAGGAAAAACATGCGATGGGCAGAAAATTTGCCTAAGATTTATGGATGCTGACGTAAAGAAAATTCTGAGGCAAAGGACCACCTCATAATTTCATTTCTGAAGGCTGTGAAGACCTGTCCAAAAGCTAGCTCATCACTGCCAATGAAGAACTGTCCTGGTGTTATACACAAGCAGTCCTGGTTACCTAATCTTGGTGAGTGAGTGTATTCCAGTTTGAGTGGGTAAAATCAACTTCAGAGATTTTATATGAATGCCACCCCCTTCCATGAGATTTCCCATTTARTTTTGTTACACTGATTTCATATAGTTATGAATCTCCACTTTCATTTTGTTTAGGGATGCAATCATTATGTTTTGAAACTCTGATGCAAATGTTTCTCCTTCATTATTGATAAAGGACAGATGTCCATGAGAAAATGTTGCTTTCATGCCTGCCCACTAAACTTAGCATACATGTTGTCTATACAGCAAAAAAGGCTTTTGATAATAACACCTTCTGCAAACTCTGCTAGTAGTTTCCTCAGTCAGCTTTAGTGTTAGTGTGATCTAAATGGATATAATTATACTTATAGCTCTTGACAGTTCAAGGGTGTTGTAAAAAAAGCCTCAATGCCTCACAAACAACAGGAATAAGTGAGCAAAAGATTCCCATACAGACCAGATTCTGATTCATTTTCCTATGTTATGCTTCAGTTGCACAGTTTCTCTTAATATGAGACTTGAAAGCCCTGTTCTCAAGTGGTATCTTGGACTCACTTGGTACTGTTCCCATGATATTGCTACTTTACATAATGCAGCAGAGACAATCATGATGGCTTTTGTTTAAAGTGTAAAAGTTCCAAACACCTCTGAACAGTATTTTACCTGGTCTACGTACTTGTCTTCCTCCATACACTAGAGTGGCTCCTTCTTTTACTCCAGTTTCACAATACTGCAGCAGCTTTTCCAAATGTGCCTTGTGATTCTGTGGACCATGATCTGTAGATCTATCAAGTGGGTCACCAATTTTCATCTTTTTTATTTCTTCCACCTATGGGTTACCCGGTTAAAATTAAGTTACATAACGTAGCAAATAGTTGTTAAAGTGACCAATGATTCAGGATGCTTCATTTTTTGTATCATGAAGTTAGGCTCTAATAAAGGGCTGGATTCTTAGAAGGTGGAATGCTCCTCCCTTTCTAAAATGAGGCTTTGTTTTATGTTTGATAATCTCTGGTTACTTCTGAAAGTTTTTGATGCTGTTTTCATGTATTCATTCTCTTCTGCTATTAAGATAGGCATGTAAAATGTTAGCTTTTACCAGTGGTAAATGAGTTACAACAGTGATTTCCTGTTCTTGATTGAAATAAATGAATTCTCCAGTGGTACAGTGTGATGACTATTGGATTTTTAATAATATACTTCGTATTATTCTAGCTATGCTTCCAATATGACTTTTTTTTTAAACTTCACAGCAGCCTTCCACCACATTGACCTAAGTTCAGTAATTTTTTTAACCTTACTTTCCTAGTCAAATATTAAATATCACTGAAGGTACAATACCTATTTCAGTGTAACTTATCTGTGCATTACTGATGAAAATATCTCCCTTCAGTGCCTTCCTTTTAACCCTGCAAGAGGTTCCCAAGAAGCAGCATTGCTTCGTAAGCAATTATCGTAAGCCATAATGAGAAATTAAACAACTGAAAATAAGAAGAAATGCACGTGTCTATAAAACTAGTGGACCTTTGTGCCATAGTAAAGTATTTGCTTAAACTTTAGTACTTGAATATCTTACCACTTTTCTAACAAATTCATCATGGATTGATTCTTCCACAAACAGCCTGCCAGCTGCAATGCAGTTTTCCCCTTTGTTGAAATATACTGCTCCCATACCCTGATCAGGGAAAAAAACATTAATATTTATGTGCATCCTTTTGTTCAGTCTCCCTTTCATTCTGTTCCCTTGGGTTGCATTCTGTGTTTGTGACCCTCAAAGAGTAATGCTTTATGATAAGGGACATCAACAACACAACAAGCAGACTCATCTTTTAACTGGCAAACATACTTCCATGGAAACAAATGGCACAGGATGAATCCATTAGCACTGCTCTTTCCATTTCCATCAGCATTCCACAGAAACACCTGCTGCAGCATCACACAGAAGAGGGCTGGCAGCATGACCAGTGAATATAAAACTGCGCTAATCCACTGAGCAATACTGGTGGTGTCGAAAGTCGCATGTAACTGGGTGAACATTACCTAACTCTAATCTGCAAAAAAACCTCCTATTCCAAGACTGTAGATTCAAACTCCATGCAGTTTGTTCCTTTTTATTTACCAAGAACTGATACCTGCCATTGTTTTTCCAGGGGTGTAGGGGGGTGGGGGAAGGAAGAGCAGGACAAATAAAGTTCCTAAACAGTAGTTTTCTGCCAGCCGCAAAGGCCTAGGGTCCTGGCATTAGTAGGTATGACCAGGATAATGTGCTAGTGTTAAGTGTGTGGCAAAAAAACATTGTTTCACAATCATTTAAAGCCATAAACGCCAGGTATAGCTCAGGCCAACCTCTGTGTCACCCTCTCACTTCTACAGCTGAGAACAGTGGTGGGGCTAAGCAGTGTGCTGACTGCGAAGTTTCAGCTTTTATTACTTTCCACATGTACTTCACTGTGCAGTCACTCAGACTCTTGTCCTGCCGAAAGACACTCCAAAAATGGGGAAAGCATATAATAGTTTCTTCCTGGTAGCAGTACCTGCTTATGCTGGTTTAGAGAATTCACAGAATTAGCACTTTGGGTAAGTACAGTGTGGAATACCTTTGTTTTCTTCTTAGTGAGCAAACTGCATCTGCTGTCATTTTGATGAATCAGATTACCTGAGCAGGAAATAAGCTCCCTAAATCCACTGAATTTCTCATTTGCACATCTTATTTATGAACTTTAAACACATTATGGCTGGTTGGGAAGGTGGATTATTATGATTGATGGTGAACTAAGAAGAAGTATATGGCAATAGGGAGCTCAATGTATATTTTAACTCACTTTCTGGCTTTGATTTTTTAAGCCTTTTTTTTTTTGAGTATCAGATTTTGACAAATTAATTTTAATGTGTTAACTTGGCTAGTGAAAATACGTTCAGGCTATATTTCTTTCTTTTGTTGTATTTTCTAATGTATATTTCTTGTAATACTGATCCCTGCCTTTTTGGTGCAGCATCAACAGTTTAATTGTGCTGGCATAAAGAAACATCCTGTAGAAAGAAGAGTCTGTTTTCTAACGGATTGCATGATATTTCATGCAAGGGCTCCCTACTGCAGTTTTTGGCAAGTCAAGAAGAATATTGCAATACTGTGAAGATGTATTACAAAGGCTTTGAATATATTTTACTTCGAGGTAACATTACCATTTTTACGGCTCTGTCAAGTTCACAGTCACTGAATATGATCAATGGTGATTTACCACCAAGTTCAAGAGAAACTTTCTTCAGATTAGTGGCTGCACTGTAAAAAATATAAATAATCATATAAACCCAACTTTTAAATAGCTTATTTCATTATTTCCTTTGAATTATATCTAGTGAAAATGTATAAACCTCTATTTTCCAATAGTGACTTAGTAGAATTCTATGTAAATGTAAACAACCATATGTAGTTATGCTTTTCTGTTACTGCTACATGCACAATATAGCTAATAACATACTTCAGAACTAGATTAAGCAGTGTTTATTTATGAATCTTTTGCTAAGAGTACCTCTTCATGATCTGTTTACCAGTTGGTGTTGAACCAGTGAATCCAACTTTGCGAACATCTGGATGTTCAGACAGGTGCTGTCCCACTAAGCCACCTATCAGGGTGAGGAAAACAGCTTAACTGGACAGTACATAGGCAATTTTTACTAATCCAGCAGCAGCACTGTAACACAGAAAGATCTAACAATATGTCAGCCAAGTGCAATATCACATCCTTATTTATATTTACAGCTTTATTCATATGTCTATGAAAAATCTTATATTSGTTCACTTGGATCACATTAGTGTCTCCAAATTCCCCCATCTCTCTGGACTAAAGAACTTCCTTCCTAATATGCCACTGTAGGTGGAATAATCTCATTTGTAACAGAGCCTGCCCCATACAGTTAGTTTGTCACTTTTCCCCCTTAGGGGAAAGAGGAAAATGGTCACATCAGGTAACATGGTGTGGCCCATGTCTTACCTACAGTGACCAATATGCATCTTACCAGCTTGCTTTAGGTCTCACAGTCACATTTAAATATTCCCAAGTGATGATAAGATTAGGAGAAAAAATGAAGTTTTATGATCAAGTGAAACATGTTTCTCTGTAATATATTCTTTTTCAAGAGTGTTCATGCTATTTGTGTGAACTTGTGAAGGGTGTAGGCTGACAGCTCTTACTACTAGCTAGAGCCAGGTGACACACAGATTTTTCCAATTCTGTTCTGGAAATATGTGAAATCGCTGTATGACACAGATGCAAGCCTACTACCTATGACGGTATGCATACTACCTATGCACTTATGTAATAGGTCTTCAAAAAGGTAAAATGCTAGTTCACCAGTTTTAGCATGACCTACTCTTCCCAGAAAAATTATTAGTTGAAGTTTTACCTGAACCAGGCAGAATATTTATAACGCCCTTAGGAAATCCAGCTTTAGCTGAAAGTTCTGCAAACTTCAAGGAAGTTAGAGGTGTGACCTAAGTAGAAACATTTAGATTAGGTCTCCTATTTTAATTAAATGCGTGATGGTATCTTTTACATTCAATGCATCTTAATTTGGATACAATATTCATCTTCTTACTTACAGTATTGGCAAATTAAAAGTGATGGCTTCTTGCAGCAAAGAATTTATTCTTGAAAATGAGAGTAGATCAGAGCAGAATTGAAGACCATCAGTACCTTGTATCATCATGGCAATTTGTATTATTATACATACACTTTAAAACATATGATATGGTCAACCTATCGGTACATACGACAGGTCAACCTATGGGTGAAATCTGCTAGATTGCCTGAATTATTTTGCCTGAACAAATAGTGGAGGACCTGAGCCATCTGTACATTCCTTTTTGTTTTTACCTGAGCTGGTTTGAGTACGAGTGTATTGCCTGCAGCCAAGCATGCTGCGGTCTTCCATGCAAGCATCATCAGTGGGTAATTCCAGGGGATAACAATTGCACAGACACTTAAGGTGGGGAAAAACAGGGAAAGATTACATTTTTGATGGCAGCTTTTGAATGGCTTTTCTGTATGTCAAGGCTGTCACGAAGAAGAAAAAGGTGATACTTACCCTATTGGCTCTTTCTTGGTGAATGTTAGATTATGGTTTGGCCGGGCCTGGTTAATTGGAATTGTAGCACCCTAAAGACAGAGGAGGGACAAATCTTGGTACTGTTTAATCATTTTTATTACAAATATATTTGCCGTATGTTTTGGAAAGCCGCAGAGTAGGCTTCAAAACCACAAGGATTTCTGCATCACAGAAAGGGGCAGAGATGCTTCTACTATATAATTTCCTACTATGGATACCGTAGTCAACTCCTGATTTTCAGTTGTATGAAATAAAAGCACAGATAACAAAAGTATGGAAGAACATAAAGTGAGGGTCTGATGGACCAAAAAAAGCTGAATGATATTCTTGATTGTGGATCTTAAAGATACTTGAGGAAATGCTGTTGACGCTGTGCCACGTGATGTGCCATCAAGCAAACTCAACAGCCTTGGTCAGAATGTAACATAGCACATGAGCCTCTGCACTTACCTGCATGATGACCACAATGACATTCTGCTCCATGAATAATCAAGAGCTGACTAAGCATGCATACCCACTGTGACACCTCAACTGATTTCTCAGATATTTAGAGTCACATTCTAAATCCATATTCTCCAATTGGAAGCAGAAGCAGACTGTCCTTTCGTATTGCCAGGGAGACCTGTTTTAGGTAAAATTCTAATTTTGTTTTATTTTTTGATTCCTTGATTACATTTGCTAACACTGCTTTTTTGGCACTGTGTCAGCAAAAAAAATAAAAAAGGAAAAAAAGCGTAGAGAAGCACCGCCATTGATTATTTCCTTTACATATTCACTTGCCTGAATTTTGTCACACCATCCAGCAAAGTATCTGAATGTTTGCACAGACATTCCAACATGGGTCTTCAAAGCTAAAGTGTAGACAGCTCCTGAGTCGATAGACTCTATCGTTGCTAACTCTTCTTGATGTTCTTCCATCAGGTCTGCAAGTCTTTAATAAAAACATTACATATCCACATCAAAGAGAAGTGACATCTAGCCATTGACAACCTAGAATGACATTTGGTACGGCAAAGAACTGTAACTGAAATTGCATTCCTACCGAATTTGGAGATGGGAGCACTGGAGCCACTGCTCATTAATATCAGTAAGAGCTTCAACAATTGTCTGTTAAAGTCTGCAAATGTATTGACATTGGCTGTAGTAGACACTGGATGAAGACATGAACAGTGAAAACTTACCTGATTGTTCAACTATGGTTTTGTAAATAAAATAATAATTAGAAAATTTGTACTTTTTTTCTGTTGTACTACAAGGAGCCAATTGTAGAAAATCAGAGCAGTAAGTCAAAAGCAAATATGCAATAACATAAGAAATGTCAAGTAATCAAAAGGACCAAGGAGTACTCAGAATCCTAGCTTAAGATTCGGGAAACGTAGCTTCATAATGCTGTTTTGTATTGTCTGAACTGGGACTAAAATACTTAAGTGTTAGATGCTCCAGAGGTACCCAGATGTCCAAAGACAGAGCTCCTAGCCTGTAATGCAAATTGAATTCTATATGCCTTGCTACATTTGAAAATCTGGCCCATGGTCTCCTYGGGCCTCAAGTTCTCCATCTGTTAGATTTATGAAGCAACACGGTGAGGTGTAAGTAAGACTGTGCTAAATATTACTGAGTTAATAGTAGCTATCAGAGTGTCTCAAAAATGCATCTGCACAGACAGATACCTGTACTTATGAGGAGCTCTTGTAACTTTAGTGGTTCCTTCTCAGGCAGAAAGGTCTGTTTGCATGAATGAATTTTTACATTCAGGTCTTCGATCTCTCACATGGCAGTGAAACAGATGCATCAATGTTTTTTAAAGCTTCTGTATGTGTTGGTACTCAGACATACAATCAATGCTCCCATGTGATTTTAAGAGCTTAACCAAGTGCATTTTATATCCTGTAAAGAGTATTCAAAACTGCGAGTGAAACCTATTTTTCCATTATGTAAATTCTGCCCATTTAAAGCATTTGCAGAGATGTGGAAAAATACTCTTTAATATTTGTTTTAACTGTATCTTGGAGACCTAGCTACAGGTCAGGGCATCAGCAGTAGTGTGTAAAAGAACAGATATGGCATGTCAGGGACAAAGGAGAAAGTTCCATTTAATTCATGCCTAATATCTTCTATTAATGATTCCTTAAGACAAAGCAGCAGAGCTAGGGGCTTTAATGGTACAAACCTTCCCCCTGGTTCAGCACTCAAAAACTCTCGTTTGAACAGAGATCAAAGGGATCTTGTTTGAATTAAGGTGGACCAGAGAGACGCTTCATTCATACTGTGCATGGTTTGCAACATGAATGCTCTGATATAGCTATCCTAGAGAGCCAGTAGCCTAAGCAGAGAAGAGTTTAATCCAGGAATAATCTATGCAGTGAAGGGGAGTTACATTTTCCATATGCCTAACGTAGTTACGCTTGCAAATCTTTCAAGTGTAAAACACAGAGCAGTAGCTCTAAGATCTTAAAAGTTTCTCTTCAGGGCAGAGTTAATTTGGGCTCTCAAGCGCTCTATGTTCCTAACACATATTAAACCCAAGTTTGTACATGCTTGGAATCTGTGCACACTTGTGAAAAATTTAAGTGATCGACCATATTTAATTTTAATATGAGTTCTGACTCGCCCATTTTCTGTTGTGATGATTACTCAATTTTTTTACAGTCCTGCAGGCCTTTTGCAAAGGCCTGGTCACATAATTTAGGAGACAAGCAGAATTTTCAGTTTTGCTTTCATTCTCTTTTGCCAAGATACCTGCGATGTCTTGTAAAATGTGGCATTTTTTAATGCTTTTTTATTTCTAATTACATCTACTTGGTCCATATGGATATGGTAAAAGAGGGGAGCGGAATTTACATCCAAGGCATTCAACAAAGTAAAAATTACAGCTATATTAATGTGATAACAAATGATCTGCTGCATACACTACAGTGGACACAGACCCACGTTTCCCAAGTGCAGCATTACATCTCCCCATGCTCCTCTTCCTTAGCTGCCAGAGCACAGACATGCAATGGATTCCCTACTCCTTACTGTCTTGCTAGGCTAAGCCCAGCCTTATGAGGACAGGATAATCTTCTAGTTGCATATTCCAAACCTCTGAAACAGCTGGATCTTCAGTTTCACAGATCACAGAAGTTATGCAGAGAGCAGTGTGCAACAATAAAAGGAAGGGCAGTGTCCCACTCCTGCACTCAGCCAAACTGCCAGACTGTCTTGCCATCCAAATACATAGCCTGCTACCATCCTGCAGCTGCTCACCGTGTAACTGATCCTTCTTCTGCTGTCTATTCTGGTGTCCAGGACTAGCCTCCTGGCACAGCACAATAAAGGCTTAATATAGCGGTGGTTATGGGCACACTATTGAAGATCGTATTTTTTAAAGGTGAAAAAAATTCCTTCTCTTCCCTATAGATAAATATGCAGTCTCCTCAGCACAACTGACATCCAATAGTAATGTTGGTGAGCCTGCAGACTACACCCTGCAGAAGAAAGGTGTTTGATACACAGGACCTACTCCTTCATGAGTTCCCCGGGGGCAGGAAGTTTCACCTCTATTCAAGATCCTAACTCCTTTAAAGCCAGCTGCTACATSAAGCACAGTAACTAAGCTCTCCACCTACTGAACAGGAACAGAATTTGCCTAGTACATCTCCTCCTCTGTGCTGACAATTGATTTTCCATCATCACATTAACTAAACGTGGACCTGTGGCAATCGGGAGTAGCAAGCTGCTTCTTTACTCATCTCTACTCTACTTACTCCTTTTTATGTCCTGGAAAAGAAAAAGCAATGAAAACTCTTCATGTTCCTCCACATAAGAGGCTTTCTTTATAAGGAAGCTCTGGAGCTTCTAGTCATCCCAGGTCTGCAAGACAGTGTTCTCCCTGTGCTTGCTGTAAGGCACCAGAAGCATCACGCTGCATATGGAGARTCCATAGTAATTGGGCTTTTATTAGCTGCCTCCAGTACTGCCTCACAATACGTAACTAGCATCATCATCCTTCCAAGACCACCTCTTGCCCTTCAAGGATCAGAAACCACCACTAAAATACCACTCACTCAGCATAACCTCTGTTTATCTTCTGAAACAATAACAACACAGCCAAAAAAAGAATCAGGCGTTATCTAGGGTTGACATAGTGAAACAGATACAAAGAAGAAATACTGAGCTGGAAGTGTCTCAGATAAATGTGGGGTTCAGCCTAGACTGTTTCTACACAGGACAATTCTTCCACAACAGACCATATCACATCTCCTAGAGTGGGTCTTTAGCCAGGTGAGAAGTATGCTGGGATATGATCCTGGAAAATCTAGCATCAGTTACAGTGTATTTCAAAATTAGTGGCAATGTGGCTGTACTTTTACTGTATGGAGCACAGATGCAGGCAGGCTCAGCAAGGTCAAAAGTCTCTGCCTACCTAACCTAGGTAGACTCTGCCTGTAAAACTTAGYCTCATTTACACAGAAGGATTTGGACTTTACAAGGGAATTTTCAATCCTTGTAACAAAAAGCATATAGATTAAATGAAGTCATCAAGTATTTAAAAGATGTTTTCCTCAAATTGTTTGTTTCCATGCATAAATAATTAAAAAAAATGGTAGCAGTGAGAGATGACAAGATTTTTGTCTGCCACAAGAAAGGTTAGCCAGCTAAGACCCGAGGCTGGTACACTGAAGTAAATTAGGAAAAGATGGAAAGATGGCTAGTCTGGTTCCTCTGACAGTGGGATTATGAATATCCATCTTATTCAGAAAATGTATGCAACAATTTTTCAGAGGAACAAAACAATAAGATTTAAGAAAACAAAACAAACACAAGTTGCCTTTCACATACCTGTACATGAGTCGCCCTCTTTCCCTTGCATTCATTCTTCCCCATTCACCGTTTTCAAATGCCTCCTTTGCTGCTGCCACTGCCTTGTCAACATCAGCCAACGAAGCAGACGATACACTGGCTATTATCTGTCCAAAGGTAGCACTGTGTTAGCTCAAATTAAAATGCTGGGATGCAGAGTGTTACTCCTTCCTCCTAAACTTCTTGACAGGGTATAAGCAAATACTGAATATCCTTAACCCCAGCAGTTGGCATGGGTGAGTCAGGCTGCAAAAAGTTCAGAAACCATTGAGGTGGCAGAATTTGGAGGACACTGCAGGGACTCTGATTCCTAGATCTATCTTCTTCTCCACACCAAGGTGCATCGTCCTACTTGATTTCACACTCTCTTTCCAGATGTAAAATCAATGTGATATTACAAAAGTTGGAAGTCTTTACATGTGGTATTATGATCTAATACATGTTCCATTTCTTAGGAACGGAGCTTCTGTTACCGTAAGGCACCAAATACACATTTTACATGTATTTTATGATTATTTGTGTTCTATAAATAGACACATTATAAATTCTAACACAGAATTGTTATGACTTTTATTGATTCCCATAAAGAGTTTCAGGAAAAGTACCAGAGTATGACTTCTGATGATAGTGAAATTTGTGTTATTGATTTCAGCAGAATTTATTTACTCCTGAATTAAATGGCAATTCCATGGACATCAGGATCACTACTCTTATTTATAATTCATAGTTATGAGTTGCTCAACCAAGATTCAATAGTTCAGGATCAAAGTGCAAYTGCATACATTTTCCTATTGAAGAGTCATTTTTCTTACTGGGAATTTAAAGGGACATTTTAACGTTATACTTGCCCTAAGACATCAGATTTGTAAAAAAAGTAAAATAAAAACTGAAGTTGATGACTGACAGGAAATATATACAATATCCTACAAGCAACTAAACTATAGCAATTTTTGTTTGCAAAGCTAAACAAGAATGAAATCAAGGTAGAACATAGGTCTGGGTATGGAAATTGACATAATAGTTGAAGTGGAAGTAGGTTATTTTTACTGTGCAGCTTGACCGAAATGCAAAGACTGTAAAATATACAGACTGAGAAGCAAATTGAAATTTCAAATTATTTCTAGCGGTTGTTTAATGCATACTGTATAGTTTTGAAATTAGCAATATTCAGTTAGTGTTTTAGATTTTTTAATAGGCAAAGAAATTGAAATAAACTGGTATTGATCATATTTAGAAATTACTCACTGATCCATCTGCTGGATTTATAGTGTCGTATGTTTTTCCATCATCAGCATTTATAAATTGCCCATTTATGAAACACTGGTATGGCATATTCACAGTCATGTTGTTCACATTTTTTGAAACCTAAGAGTGAAATAAACAATAAATTAATTTAAACTTCTAATAACTAAGATTTTAATGTAGCTTAACAAGCTTTTGATATCTACAGCCAACATCCAGCCACATTTTACAATGTATATATGGCTGTCAGAARTGGACAAAAGAGTAAAATGAAATGGAAATCATATTCTCCCTGAACACCAGTGACCGTACTCTGAGATAGTTAAGCAGATTTCTGTTCTTTTTACCATTGGATCTCTACATTCAAACCAATACTAAACCCTGGTTAAGGCTGGTCATAGTGGACTTCAGTCAAATGCGTAATTCCCAAGTTCAAAAAATCCTGACTTGCTTAATGACTTAAAAAACATGCAATCCTCCTTTCACACAAAGTTTTCGAACAGACTCTTAGGAGAAAAATCTAGCACTGTGTGCCTCAGGAAAGCAGAAGGTCTAGAACCATTCTGACTGAAGCGTATTGGCAGGAGAGTACAAGGGAGGTAGGAATATCTGCCCGTGTGTGATCTACTCTACCGCATGTTCTTGATCTCCTGKTTTCTGGTACACTTTAAGTGACATTACATATATACTTCCACCCCAAAATACAAATATATAGAAGCTGCAAAAAAAAGTCACAAAGAGTTTGTATGACCAAATATTTGTTTGCTTTTCCTACTGCATCAAGCAGTCTAATAAAATGCATTGTCTACCCCCCCCCAAAAAAACCAAGGAAGAGTAAGCAAGAAAGGCAAAATAAAAGGTCTTACGTAATCAATGACTAACTCTTCTTCTTTGTCTTCTCCTCTGAATTTTCTGACAGCCATTTGAATAAAGTCTGCAAACTTAGTGGCCATATACACATCTTCATTCTGTAGTTGAAGTCCACTATATTTCTGTTTGATCTCTTCTAGCATTCTTAAGATTTTGAAGAAAGAATAAGTTTAATTACAAATGAAAGAATTATTCGGATAACCGAATCATTAGAAGGTCAAAAGGGGTCAAAACTGGGCACCAGTTTGTACACATGTCAATATGTGTGTGTGTGTTTCTCTGACAACAGTGGCACAGAAATTGTGCGTTTTACTGAAATTGGTTGGTTTAATTGGGGGTGTTATGGAAAAGAAAATGTCAGTTCTGGAATACTTTTAGGTAAACTTTTGGAAATAAATGACAAATAGCATATATTAGTTGATAAAACAGTATATGGGACTACTCTAACCAATACATGGAGGATATTCAGAGCTCTATGAGACTGGTAAGTAATAACAACAATAATCAGTTTGTTAAAAAAAACTACCTGAAATGCTGGTCTTATATTATGGCCTGGGATATCTGAGTTGCAAAAAGAAGGTAACTGAGGTGACCCAAAACAGCACGGATTCAGTGCACTTGTAAGCATAGGCTCAATTCTTTCTGTGAAARGCTCCTCTTTCCCTCTGGGGAGTTCTTTACTCAGCTTCCCAATCAGCCCCCTGGTCTTGAGATACCTGTCATTGCATGCAGACAGGTTTGAGCATCACCATGCTCCCCCATGTGTCTGATGTTCCTGAAGTTAAGGAAAATTCCTTCAACAGAAAGAGCAGGATTATGTCAAGATCTCCTAACTTTGGGAGCAGAACCGTATCACATTTTCAAAGGTAGGAAAGGGAATAGTTAGAGTATTGGAAAATATAGGGGGATCTTTTTTTTTAACACTACTTGATCAACCCTGATTTAAAAGCACCATGACAACTTTGTTTCCATTAACTTTCCCTTCAAAATTTTGTTATTTTGAATATTTTTTACCTGACAACATGCATAGAAGATGCTCCTGATTTGAAGAAGTCTGTGGAATCCTCAATTACAGCAACATTGCTCAAAATGCCCTTCCAAATAGCCTAATAATACATAAAAATAACAGAGGCAACAATGAATAATCCTCTAATTGCAAGAAGTATTTATCAAACCATATTTTCTATGGCATCTGTGCCTACAACATGTATTATTTCAAAGGATTCTAAAACAGAAAATTATTTTAAGAGGGTCTTGAACTGTCTAGAGACCTGATGCTAGCCAATAAATTCTTCAGCACAATTTGCTTATCAAAAATATTTTGTCCATGATAATTTCACCTAATCAGACAAGAAACCTGAATGGTACAATGCTAATAATTTTCAGGCCCATTTTTTAAAGATTTTTATCCTCCAAATAATAACTTCCCATTGCATTATGGAATACGTCGTCAGCAGAGGCAAGGACAGCCTGGAGCACTTTGTGACTGGATTGATGGCATTTCTGACACCCGGGCAGAGCTGAGAAGTAGTTTAAGCTGCATGCATGAGATGGAGATTTCTGCAAACATGAACAGTAAATAACCAGTAACGTAATATTTCAATTGATTAGAATTAGGTTTCAGAGTTAGCAGGTAGTGTCATGAACTGAAGAGTTTATATATCTTTTTGCTATTGTCTCAATCAGTCAACAGCTCCAGACAGCTTTTAGGTTGCTGGCAAGCAGGCTCGAGGTAATCTTGAAGCAGCAGATTAAAATATCTGCCTGACCTGTGCCAAAAGTTATTGACCCTGTAGCAGAATTAGCAGAAGGGAAGACATCTGTGATTCACTTGCTCTGGCACAAAACTTCAATGACAAATGTTGCTTTCAGCTAAGCCCCTGACACTCACTACAGAAGGATGGATTACCTGAGAGGGCAGCAATGTGCCTGTCTGGCTATGACAGCTTTCTCCTCCAGCTGCCCSGTTGCTGCATCCCTCTGTCACCTAGCCCCTTGTGTGTGGTTGTGGCAGAAGAGAGACAGCACACACAGGTACAGGGAGAAAATTGCTGCTTTTCCCTTTCAGACTACTGTTCTAAGACTTCCCGGAGCTTGTTCAACAGGACCACTCTGAGCACATCCTAGTGAGTAACACCACAGTAAAGAAAGGATTTCAGAACTGTCCAAGTCTGTCAGTGTTGAAAACCTCACTTCTGTGAGGCAAAGGTCCATTTGTTTTTCTTCACTCCCACCTTGATCATTCATAAATATTTACCACAACTGACCCTGCAATCACTGTCTTTGTATTACTCGTATGCGAAAGAAAGCTTTCTGAAGTGATGTGTAAGTACTCTAGTGAATCCCCAATTCCACCTCAATTAATGTCAATAACTAAAGATTCAACCTCATACTCTTTGAGTACATTTTATCAAAAAACAATTTGCTTGGCTAAATAAAAGATATGCCTTGCCTATAATGAGAAGTGTGTAATGCTTTTGTGTGAAGTAATATCCTGTTAAAGCAGTTTATTGAATTACCCTAAGGTCTTCTGCCATCTTTTTCTCCTCTTCAGTAAGTTCCAGGGTAGTTGTTTCATCAGCAGAGAAGTATTTAGATGCTGGGATCATTTTTCCATCCTCAAACTGCAGATTTCTCACTAGTACCTGAAAAACGAGAGGGTATGATTTTAAATTATCTGGGAGGCAATACATCCTTGTGTGAAGAGGTTTTAGGCATTAATATGGTTATTGAAATAGTACATAAATGGCTTGCAGGAAAGCTGCTATGATGCAGGTAATTTAACACAGGCCACTCCTACCTGTCTTTCAGATTCTCTCCTAGTATTAGTACATTTTAATCCATATTGGAAATTAATATGGATTGAAGTAAATATGGAGAAGCAAAACATGAATGTCTTCTCTATAGGATGGTAGAGGATTGATAAACTCCAAGCGAATTAACTGTCTGTCATTAGCAGCTGGATTTGTATAGCCTGACAACTCCACACTACTTGCACTTCTGGCTAAAGTTATTCCATTCATGATCATGTTTGCCAGGGTGAGCACTTACCATCTTCCCATCATTACCAAAAACCACTAGACCATTCTTGGTTACAAGTCCAGGTCTTGAAGCACCTTTTATTGCCAGCTCTTGTCCAGCGGGCACTGAAGCATCGAGTAATGATGACCCATAGAAAGTAACCACCTAAAAATAAATGGAATTAAAAGTGCACAGATTCTAAGCATGCTCTAGAATTCTAATAATGAAATGATACTGTTTTGAAGCTTGAGTATAATATAAATAAAATATAAGTACCTACACAGGGAAAACATGTTACAACATTATTTCTGTATCTTTACAACCCAGGACATGTAAAACTTTGCAAGCTGCCTAAACCTGCAAAGCTGCTTAGCTGTAACGATGTTCATGCTGGAACCAGTGCAGAAAGGGAAGCAGCTTTTGTCAGTGCATGCCCAAAGTGAGAGACCAGCAGAAGCCTGACTGTGACTGCTGGAGTCCTGCTCTGCTCCCAGGCTGGCAATGTTGAACACTGCCTCTATTTTGGGCCTTCTGTTCTTTCTGGGCTTTCAAATCAGCAACAGTTCCTGGACATTAGGGTAGAACCAGGCTTTTTGGAGCAGCCTACCAGCAGATGGTTAATAGTTAAGTAACAAAATCTGGACATCACAGCCAGGAAAAATAATGTGATTTTCAACATACTTTATGCAAGTACAATGTGGATCAAATGTATAGTACTTTTAATACATTGAAAGGAAGTAGTTGGTTTTGGATAAAATGAGATATATTTATTTCTCCAAATGCTCTAGGCCCAAATCTCTTTAAAATAAAACCTCCTTTGCTATTTCAGTAGCTCACAGTGTTTCACTTTGCTGTTAATACTGTGATGTTGCCCAATGTATAGCTTGGGTTGCATTATACTGTAATGCATGCCTACTTCCCAAAATGACTGGCACAGTCTGGTTCTACCCTTCTTACTTATTGCTTTGTACCATGCCCCATTTTTTTTTTCAGATATTGCTCTTATCTTTCTTTGAATTAAATGGATCTATCATAAAAAAATATCTTAACTACTGTGTTCTGTACATTTGTTTAGGTGCCTGTTCTAGATATATACAAAACATATAGTCATCAAATGAGAGCTACTCCAATGTAACTCTCACTAGTATTCACCTGCATGCAGACACCTCTAGTTTTGTAATAAAAAAAGGTCAAAAAGAGAGGAGTATACAAAAGAAGAATATTCTTCTGGTTTTCAGAACATACCTGGCCATCTATTGTTGCCCATGCTCCAGGCACTTTATCATGCCCTCGAATCCAATTGTGCAAAGCTGCTGCAGGCTGGTCCCAGGAGATCTAGGAAATCAAGACATGCTAGATAATTCTTCTCTGTTTAGTTATAAATCAAGTTAGTAATGTTTTCCTATATAAGAATTATAAATTCTCCCTCCTCTTTCGAGCGTTCATTTATTTAAGACAGAAAGGGTCTGGTCTAATAAAGGAAGATCAGTGATCTCTGGGTGGCTAATCATCAAAGACCTATCAAATGGGATGCTCTTAGCACTTCTGTGTTCTGTACAGCCTATGTCTTTTCATAGATTCTCCTTCTCACACTAATATAATGAAAATACAGCTCTTGCTATTAAGTATTCATTCACAAATAATTAACATTATGATTAACAAATTTAATAGAATCATAGAATCATAGAATCATTAAGGTTGGAAAAGACCTCTAAGATCATCATGTCCAACCATCAACCCAGTACCCATGCCCACTAAACCATGTCCCAAAGCGCCACATCCACACATTTTTTGAACACCTCCAGGGATGGTGACTCCACCACTTCCCTGGGCAGCCTGTTCCAATGCCTGACTACCCTTTCAGTGAAAAAATTTTTCCTAATATCCAATCTAAACTTCCCCTGGCGCAACTTGAGGCCATTTCCTCTCATCCTATCACTTGTTACTTGGGAGAAGAGACCAACACCCGCCTCTCTACAGCCTCCTTTCAGGTAGTTGTAGAGAGCRATAAGGTCTCCCCTCAGCCTCCTCTTCTCCAGGCTAAACAACCCCAGCTCCCTCAGCCGCTCCTTATAAGACCTGTTCTCTAGACCCTTCACCAGCCTCGTCGCCCTTCTCTGGACACGCTCCAGCACCTCAATGTCCTTCTTATAGTGAGGGGCCCAAAACTGAACACAGTATTCGAGGTGCGGCCTCACCAGTGCCGAGTACAGGGGCACGATCACCTCCCTCCGCCTMCTGGCCACACTATTCCTGATACAGGCCAGGATGCCGTTGGCCTTCTTGGCCACCTGGGCACACTGCCGGCTCATGTTCAGCCGGCTGTCGACCAGCACCCCCAGGTCCTTTTCCGCCGGGCAGCTTTCCAGCCACTCTTCCCCAAGCCTGTAGCGTTGCCTGGGGTTGTTGTGACCCAAGTGCAGAACCCGGCACTTGGCCTTGTTGAATCTCATGCAATTGGCCTCGGCCCATCGATCCAGCCTGTCCAGAYCCCTCTGCAGAGCCTTCCTACCCTCAGGCAGATCAACGCTGCCGCCCAGCTTGGTGTAAGCACAGTATAAATAAAGTAAGTGTATGTCTGGGGTATCACCTTCTGCTGAAAATGATCTATTTATTGCTTGGATCCTAAATTCTTTAATAAATCTACAAGCTTTTATTAAAATACTTTCTAATAATTTACTAACCCTTTATAAATTGTTTCATAAATGGAATCCCTACTACAACTTGCAATTCCTGCAAGACTTTGAGGAAAATAGAAATAATGTTAAGAATGTCATGTATATTTAATATGTAACACCAGTGAAAATTTATTCCTTTATCTTTGCAGTATTGCGAGTATATATACAAAATGAATTAAAGAAAGTATCAGAATAGCTATTAAATAACAAAACTCAGGTACCCAGCATCCTTCTTAGTTTAAGCACAAAGAATACTTAGAAGCAAATTACAAGCCAATGAGAATAGTTTTACAGCAAGGAGATTAAGCTACTTCACTCCAAGGAAGCTCCTTATATATTATATTAAAGGGATGAATAAAAATATCCTATGCAAAGCTATTTGTTTCTAAAGTAAGTCAGGAATTGAAATATGATAAAAAGCATCACCTACAATATTTCAGGTGGAAAGGACTACATTCACCATGGACAAGTGACTAAAATTGTTGGAATAATTTTTTCTTTTTCTTCTTTTTTTTTAAACTTTTGCACTGGTCTAGAAAAGGCAAAGAAGGTATTACAGGCAGCACTCAATATCATTTTATGTGGGCTTTCCCAACCACAAAGAAGATCCAGCTAACGCAGTGGGGGTGCTTATGTAATATAATTCTTACATGGGTGTTTAAATATTTTTTTTCTCTGTTGTTTGCTTAGGTGACCTGTATCTTTTTTTACTGGTGCCAACAGGAAAGGTGCCAACACTTGCTTTTCCTAAAATCAAATCATTTTATAGTAGAGAATTTAGTATGGACTGTTGGTAAACAAAGAGAGCTATCTCCATTCAATGCTGTACTTAAAAGTATGGTAACATACTAAGAATCCACTGAAGGTGCAGCTGCCATCTAGCTGTGTGTAGATGATCCCAAGTAGGACATCAAGTTTCTAAATATATGTAACTGCTGAAAGGGAATAGGAACTTAAGCTGGGGCTCCATTACACGCATCCTTGGAGTTATCCCAGGAATAAGAGGTGGGGAAACAACTGAGTTAAAATTCATGGTAACTTGATATTGCTACTATTGTAATTTTGAGTTAATAACAACTTTTCTAGTGATATGCACAAAACACAGTGTTATTTAACACTACCTCTGCATTTTCCTTTTTCTGGATGCCTTCATATGTTGCCCCTTCTTTAGGCTGAGGTATACGAGGGGCCTTACCATCAGCAATTAGATGTACAGCTTCCACCTAAGTGAAAAAGTAATAGATTTAATGTTAGCTGGGTTCACCTTTGTCCCTCAGTCATATTTGTGAACGACGGCAGAAGACTTTCTGCCACAAGGGGAACTGGTTTATTTTTAAAACCTAGGATTTCCAAAACCTGGGGGACCAATGCTGCACTGATTAACATACATATATGCTTAAACTTCTTTGACAAAAGAAATAGCCTCAGAAATTTGATGGGAGAACCTAGTCACCAAACAGCAGCTACCCAAATTCCGCAGGACCAGAATGTGGCTCTGTATGACTGCATTCAACTCTTTCCCTTTTCCTTCTGCAAAAAGTTATTTCTCTGCATTTAAATGGAGAGAGAAAAAATTTCTCTAACGATCCATGCTGAGTATTTGTTATGCATTTTCTTTTCTTCATTTTAAAACAAAACAAAAAAGGAAAAGCATACAAAATCCAAAGCCAATCCACCAGGGTTCTGAATTTAAAACACCATCCTCCTTTTTTTTTCAGCCTCACCCCTAACTTTCTGTTCTCTCTGAGCCTGTAAAAAATTTCACCTTGTAAAAACACTCAAGAAATCCGTGGAAAGAGCTAAATTCCAGAGAAATCCGACTTCTTGCCTTCTGTGGAAACAGGATATGCTCTGCCTGCTGCCAGCAACAAATATTCTGAGGCCACCTCCTCAGCTGTCGTGAAGCAGCACAGTTCCACTGAGGTCTAGGTTTCAGCTGAGCACCACAAGCTCTGTCTTTCCAAATGTATGCATCTTGTCTATATTTCCTTTTCTTTCAAACTCTAGCAGATGCTTTTCTTTTCCTCTTAAAATGTTGATACTTAGTACAGCTAAACATACCATAGCCTTTATTCCTTCTGGGAAGAGAAACCGGTTATACAAGTCATCCACAGTATCGTTTTGGCCAACATCACATTCTCGCTGCAGAAGTATTGGTCCAGTGTCCAAACCATCATCAGCCCAAAAAATAGTAAATCCTGCTTTCTTATCTCCTTGAATTAAAGTCCTGGACATAAAAAAAAACCTTACAGTAAATACAGACAGTATGAAAGTAGTCAGGAATATCAACCCACCTGTCACACATTCATTTGCTTTAGGTAGATAGAAAAGAAAAACTTAACCACCTTTAACGCTAGTTTCACTGCTCATTTCATAGTCAGAAACCCCATTTTGATACTGTTGATGTGTGGTTTCCACAAAGTGACATCAGAAATGCTGCAACTGAATCCAGGGTGTCTATCAAAGAGTTCATTGTCATAATTATTTTTAAAGTGTTATTAGTGGTAAGACACAGAAAAGGTGTGCAATAGTTATGACATAATTTGAAAGATGGAAGCATCTAGACAGCATATTATCTGAATAATTCATAGTTTACTGTAATTACCTAAGCCTCACAACTTATCTGTAGGTCAGCAAGGGAAGTACAGTTGTCCCACAGCTGAAAAAGAGCTAAACTCAGAGTGGAAAATTATGGATATGCAACTGTTTAAGGAAAAGTTATTAAGGGAATTTATATCCAGCCAGATACTCAGCTGCTGTGAATGAACATAGCACTGCTTACCATAGACCTATACTGATTTACATCAGCTCAGGATCTGCCTCTGAATCTGAAGGGAACTTCAGCCACTTAGATTTTCAGTTCTCCTTTGGAGCTGCATGTGCCTCAGAACTATGTATAATCGAACGGAAGCGTGTTTAAGGGAGCAGCCAGAAATGGAGAGATATATCACTTTCCTACACGCTTTTAACCATTTGTCTGCATGCAAACACCAATGCCATTTTCTGTAAGACACACCTCATGTAAGTATTCCCTTGGCAGTCCATGTTGTAACAGGATCATCCGAGATCTGGCTTATACACATGAAAAATCACTATTAATTGTAAGCGCTGAAAACTACATTATTAAAAGGAGTGAAGCACACATTTGTGCAGAACGAGGGACAAACTCTAAAGACAACTGGGGAAGTTGGCAGGTTCACAAAAGTGAAAGGTTACAGAAGTTTGGCTAACCCATATAATATCTTTCACACATTTAAGCAGCATCTCTTCTGTTTTATATTATGTACAAATGCCAAAAGAGCACCCTGGTGAGAAAAGCATGTTCTCTGCATGGCTGGAGGAGGAGTTACGATGGCAAATGTCCCTGATGCTGAATAGGTGACAGGATGAGAACTACTGTGTGCCCCCTCCTCTGCCCACCAGCTCCCTCTGCAGACAGCTGCTGATAACAAAGTGGCAGCAGCTAGAAAAGGCTGTTAAGGATGGAGTGAGGAACCCTCAGAGGCCTGGGACCCTTTTTGTGCCTGGTGCCCCTTTAGCCATGCCTAATCCCCACAGGCTTTCTCAGGGGAAAAGGGTCTCATCAACACCAGGGCTGTAGCCACAACAGATGAAAGAAGTGATGAGAGCAAGTGGTGTGAGGGTGAAACACAAGAATGGTCAGCCAAAGCCAAATCAAGGCCAAATCCTAGCTTAGTTTAAAGGTCTTAGGACAACAGCCTTTACCTGAGAAGGGCAGGAGCAGGTGCTTACAGAAGGAATATGCAAAATAGGGCAAGACCCAGTGATACACCATTGGGATACATTCCCATTTCTGGAAACCTTCACCTCAGAAACTTCCTGAAAGAGAGTTTGTATCTACATCTTCCTGTGGAATAGATCTTGATGAACTTTTCCTCCATGAAAACATCCTTCTAGAGCTCTCCAGATGTGCAGTTCCACAGTTTAATAACGGACTGCATGGAGTAAAAATACCTCCTTTTTTAGTCAAGTCCTACTACCTGATCTCTTTGCTGACTGTCCCCTAACTTTTGATTAAGAATGAGCAAGTGTTCCTTATTCACCTTCCCATGTCTTTCATGGCTTAATACACTGCTGGCGTATTTCCTTCCCAATGACCTCTTTTCCAGTCTGAACACTCCTAGATTTCTCTCCCATCATGTGGAAGCTGTTCTATACCTTTGAYCATCTTTCTTAGCCTTTTCTGAAGCATTTCTAGCTCCTTCATGTCCTAACTGAGATGCAGACAGTATTTAAGATCCTTCCATGGTCTCTTTCCTGAGTAACAACAACTAACTTAAATTTTATTGCTGCTAACATATAGTTAGGTTTTTTCCCCCTTATGTACATTATCTTATATTTTTTAACTTTGAATTTGACCACCCATTTTCTTAATCTCATTTTCACATTATCACATTTACCCATTTGTATAGAAGCTGTATCCTTTATTACAGATTGAAATCAGAGCGACTGGTCCATAGTTTCCTGGCTTTTCCTCTGAGGCCATTTAAAACTGGCATTGCCCTTGCTATTTTCCAGTCTCCTGCACCAACACAAACCTGCGGAACCTTTGCTTGAAAGTCCCCTGGTCCTGAGAAGTGATTCCTATTCATTCAGCAGTCTATCTAAAATCTCTTCTGCTCACAGTTCAGCTCAAGAGAATTGTTCTGACTCATTCTACACAAAGAAGTAAGCTTAAGCTCCTCCATCCTGAATACCAATACAGATTTCCTACTATGATGTTCTCTTTGATAAGTAGCTTTTTTATATCAAACACCTGTATCACACTATATACCTCCCACCTTGAATGCATTTGAGAAAATTGTTACTATTCAATTTTATACCTTTAAAAGCTGGTTCTCTATTTCTTTTCTGGACTGTCTTACTCTCGTTTTACATGTAATTTGCCAGAGTTTATGCTTTTTATTTTACTCACTTGGACACAACTGCCACTTTTTGAAGGATTTCCTTATGTCTCTAATAGTCTCCTTTACTCCTCTGTTTAAGTACTTCAGCTTAGCATTTTTTCCATTAAGGATTAAAAAAAAAACCCAACAAAATATGCCTTTATTTTGAATCTACAATATTGTGTCTTTAGATGATCATCATGCTGTCTGTAAGATTCTTTTAAAATTGTTTCTTCATATTTAGACAATTTCTTATTGAATTTAAACACTGTGATAATGGCATTTCTGTTGCCACAAAAATGCTACATCTGAGTCTACTGTGGTCATTACTGCAGTGTAGTTCCTTCACAGTAACATTTTGAATCTAGCCGTGCATTGCTTAGGAAGACAGTAAGATAAGGTTTTACTCTTGTGGATTCTCTTCTCTGTTCTCCCTTCCCTTCTGTGAAATCTTGGGCTCTGCATCAAGCCCTGTTGTGACAGTGATCTAGTGTTTGTGGGGGACAAGCTAGGAGGGCAGTGCCCTGCCTATGAAAACTACAGATTGTCGATTTGCCTGTGTGAGTAAATTATATGAATGTACAGATCACATGACTGATCTTCCCAGAATAACAACTGCACTTGCATTGGAAATCATAAAGAATCTTAGGTATGAAGTGCAGTTCATGAACCAAATACTCAGCTGCTTCAGAGAAGTTCCTTCAGGGCTGTTGCAAGTCAGCAGAACTGTGCTAGCATTTACATGAGTAATGGGTACAGACCAACATCCTAACATGATATACACGTAGTTTTGATGAACAAAACTCACCAGTTGATTGCAGAAGCTCCTCGGTGGCGTGGTAGGATGGATGGATGGTAAATAATTGAGCCATGTTTTGGGCAGTCAATAACATCCATGGGGATGAACTGTGTACAGAACGGAAGGACATTTAGCTCTGCTCCAACCGATTTGTAGGCTGCAACTACTTCCTGGATAGGTTTGCCTTTAGCTCTCCATCTGGGGAACTTAAACACAGGAGTGCCGTCCTTCTCCGCTGCCAGTGCTGAGGGGCAAGAACAATTTTCTTCTTTAATTCAAATTTTGTGTTAAAAATTCAGACTTGAAATCAGAGAGATATTGCATGACAACTCAAGCAGATCATCAAGTGTATGATTACAGAGTGCCCTTTGTACTGTTCTGTATGTTGTTTAAAAACCGTTGCACTTGAATATATTTTATTAATTCTGTCTTTGATTCTCATTCCTACAGCTTATGTCATTCTCAGCTTTAAGTCCACTCTTATGACTTAGCTAATAAGTACCAGTGAAAGCAGAAAAGAATGATGAATGCTATTGACTATTTAACAGTGACACTTAATTTCCTGTCCGGTCATTACATTGCCTGCAATAGGTTTGTTTTAGCAGAATTTAATTTTCCACATCAGCAATTTGTATGTGAGTATGACTAYGTACAACTAAGATTCACTCAAGTCAGCAGCATTTTGCCATGTGGTGCAAATAGTTACAGATGCTAGAGGCCTTCAGTAATTTCTTCAAAATTCTGTTTACTGATGCCTTCTGGATATGCTTCCATTTATCTGTGATACACACAGCTACACCCAAAATTAGGCTCAAAGGTGAGAAAAAACAACTGCACTAATTGCAAAGAGAATTTTTAGGTGTTTAATAAATTCTATTGCGCAACTGCTTAACAACTCATCAGAGAGAGTAGGATAGTAGAGTCAAACTCTGCATCTGTTGAGCTGTACATGTAATAGGAAGAAAAGGGAAAACAAGAACAGTTATGGAAAATTCACCTAATTTAATTTATATTTCTAAACACATTTTTGTACTTTCCTTTCTGTTTTTCACTTCTGAAATTGGATCTTGAGTTTGACCTGAACTATCTTTAGCCTATTAACCTAGGTCTTAAATAAACACTTACTTAAATATCGTTCCATGGACCTTAATGTGTACTGCAATTGCTTTAAGAAATAAAAATCTTAGTTGTCTGAGGATATGGAAACATTAGCAAATTTCACTTGAGACTTAAGCTGTGTGAGTCATCTGGAAGTAAAAAGCAACAAAGTATCTAGTAATTTTTTTTTTTTTTTCATTAGGAGAGCAATAAACTAATTCTATGGTTTAGTTAAAATAAATATATGATTGAAATCAGTGGAAGATTTGCTTTGTTACATCTGCTAGTGTAATAACTGTACAACAATAGTTTATATAATGTAACCAAGTATTATGGTATGCTTCCAGAGTTGGATAGTCGAATTGTCTTTTTCCAAACTAATAGTTGCCTCCTTTAATTCTTCCAAAGTGTGATTAAATCTTTTAATGAGGTAGAGTTACAGAATATAATAAACTTGAAAACCATATGCTAGGGAGTGCCATAGCCCAGGTAAGCAAAATTTATGTTTGATTCTTCCCTCATAAGAGTTCTATTAAAACATGTCAGGACCTGACAAAAAGAAAGACTTAAGACAACTCATGGAATGTAGTTTTAATTTCTGATTATCCATAAAGGTATATTCTATTCTGGAACTTCTATTTGCTAAACATATTAACTCACTATTTTTGTGCCACTGAAAAAAAAAAAGTTACAATTCAGATGATTCCAAAGTAGCTTCTTTGTCACACTGGGTTCTGCTGTATGAGTACAATTCTGAATACCTGTCAGGCAACAACTCTTTTTTTAGGAAGTCTAGAAAATCCTTATGCATCTTGGCAATGCGAAAATGGAGAGCAAAGCCTCCTCTATCCTTTTCAATGGGTTTTCCATAGTCCAGGTGGAAGAGAAATAGGCTCTGCAGGTACAGTGCTGCATGTAAGCTTGTCAGAAAGGGCAGAAAGCCAGGGATAAACTGTCTTGGCTTCATGCCTTGAGTGTCCCTGACAGCACAGTGAAACAGGTGACAGACATTTGTGCTTGAGTACAGGCTCAGCAGCTATTTGCTTCAAGATACAGAACTAGTTCAGGATGATTACCTCTAGGATGTACATTCAAATAAGGTACCCAGCTTACTTTATTTTTTAAATATCATAATGTATGGCCCTGTGTGGTTAGAAACAGCTTTTAAATACTGACTAACCAACAAGGTTAAACCAGTTCTGGGACTTGTGTTTGTTAAAGCATAGTTCTTGTGATGAATCCAGTGTAATGAAGGCAATATATGCAAGTCATTCCCATATAGATATCACCTTCTCACGAAAAGGCAAGTTTGTTATGTATGCCTGCAATTTTAACATTTGGATTAAGATTACACTTACCCAAAGGATCAGCTTGTCCATTCTTGTCAGGCACTGTGAATACTCCCACGACTTTATGGCCCTCTTTTCTCAGCTTGTTATAAACTTCTTGTCCAAAAATACTTTGACCTATAAGGGCTAGCTTTAACTTATGTTGATAAGCCTGGTAAAAAGAATTAAAAGAAGTCATATTCTAGGATGCAGAGAAAATACATTGTGGCTTACACTTCTCTCCTGCTCCTTCTTGATCAATGTTCATTTCGATTTAAAATGGAACAGTCTTTTTACCCCAATCACTTTGAAGGATTAATAATCAAATTTTTGAGATTAATGACAGGCAATGTACAATTCAGAGAAAACACACTTAACATAAAAGTATCATCTGATACTGTCACTGATGTTTATATTGTTTTCCCAGTATTTTCATTAGCCAGACCCACTGCTTGTTACAAGAGGCATAACAGCCTGCATGGTCTTATTCATAGCCAGAACTAATATGGTAAGAAATGAAAATATGTTTTTTGAAACAGATACATAAAACACTTTTTCTAGGCATAACTTAGGTGCCTGGAACATGCCCTCTAAATCCCCATAATTAAATGGTAGCATATTATTTGCGGTTAACATGTATAGGCTAAAGAAGACAAGCTTGCATTGTTCCTGCCAAGTTAAAGGTAATGATTATCCATTTCATCCTCCTACAAGGAAATACTGCAAGGTTCCTTTGTTTGACTTCCACTACCTTCTGCATTTGCATCCCAATACACTGGACACGTGCTTTTAAGCTTCTTCAGACTGAGTAGGTGCCAAAAACTGCCCCAACTTTTTATTCTTAGGATATTTAGACTCACAACACTACTATGATATCAGGATATCACATACTGCTACGTTTAAGTGCTTGCACCCTGAGAAAACTACCAATTCCTTCARAGTCCCTTTAGATATAGGGAACAGTTGTGCTGCTCTCCTACCCTACCTCCAGTCCCTCACCTGTAACACCCCTTTATCTCAGAACTGGTATTCCTGTAGCTGCAAGAACTGGATTAGGGTACTGAGGTAGAAAGGCACTGACCTGACAAAATGCAGCTTATTCTTAACTGGATCTATTCACTAATCTAGCTCATTGCACTGCCACAAGTCCTAACGCAGGTCCAGTGGGGGAGCAGGAATGAGCATGCAGACATTGGCAGAAGGGTGGAGCTGTCCCTATAAGCAGTGCCTTYGCATTTTTCATCAGCTTCTGGAAACTCAAAACCGGAAACCTTCAAAAAACAAATGGACTAGCAGAACTGGTTATGAAGGAAAGGTCCAGACAGAATAAACAGAAAACTTACCTTCCTCAAAGCTGAGTCTAGCAGAAACTATTCCTAGACTCAAACCATTAAAGATCCCTYCTCTTAGGAGGCCTGAATGAAAGTTAGAAAAATAAATCCATATACTCCCCACCTTTATTCTTAACTTCATCTTTCTCAGCTGGACTTTGACTTCCCTTTCTTTGAATGACCCATCAGCTGCCATAAGCTCAGAATGATAAAGAGGAATCAAAGCACTGTCTGAGTATCTTAACCACCAGCATTTGTTCTGTATGTTGGCACTTGTACGGTTTTCTCCTCCCTCCTCTTTTCCCTTTCTTACAGGGGCTGGAACATGAGGATACCTTGACTACGTGGGTTATTGATTGGATACCAAATGTTCTGGACTGCCCATCAGATCATATGACAAATTCTATGACAAAAAGAAATGTCCTGAAAAGCGGGTCACTCAAAACCACAATCTGTTTCATTGCAATTCATTTCACAGCTGAAATATTATGGATGTATTTTGCTCTTTTCAAATTACATTTTAGTGGTGCAGCTAGCCTCAGAAAAGGAAGTTATGAAACGGTAGGTTCCATTAGAGGAATATTGAACTGTGCTTTTCGTTTTTTATATAAAACAAAAGGAAATAAATATTTGTCCAGAGGCAATATTTTCCCTCAGAATGAAACTGCATAGTAAAACTGTCCCTGTATTACAGCACTAGTCAGCACTAGTGCAACTGCAGCAGTAGCAAGATGCAAAGGTGGATACAACTCAGGCTCTTGCAAAATCAGATTGTTATAGTTGGCTGGTAAAAAAGGTCTGTGATACTGGTGATGATAATATTCCTAACCAATGCTGCACTGTTGGCAGTAATGCCTAAAATATGTCCACTATTTTGTTCTTAATAAAGACAAGACCTTGTTCTGAATTACAATGAGCACAACGTATCCTTGCAATCTTTGTCTAGCAAGGCCCAATGGGTCCAGGTAGATCTCATTACCAATGCTTTATGACTGATACTTTTGCTTTTACAGCAGAAATGTTGCTGCATTATAAAAAGTAATCATCAGATTTTCCTAATAATGTAATTATTTTAACTATAGCAGGCAAGTGGGAGAAAGATTAACCCACTGGATCACTGAACATGTTTGGCATGATATGAAATCCTCTGATTTCTGTACAGTGCTAATTTACAGTGGTAGCCCAACTAGTACATTGAAAAACCATTAAAGATAGTCCAGATGAGAGTGAGTTACTCTACTTTYGACCTTTTGTTAACATCTCTCAGTAAGAACACAAGACTGGAAGGGATCTCCTTAGCTAACAAGTCTAGTCCCCTGCCATCAGAAGCAATCATGTCATATGATCGCTTTTGTAAATTTATCTGACCTCCATTTTAAAGTACTTCTACTCAATGCTGTACTCTGTTGCTTTTCTGATATTTGGCCAATCTTCTTGTAAATTTTCAGTCCAAATTTATCACCACTTTAAGAGCTACTTTTTCTCCACTTATTCAAAGTGTTAATAACACATGCATCCTCTGTTCCTAAACTTAACTTTTAGTTCATGTTTCCCTGTCAATAAATCTGATTCTCATATTACACGGAACTGCATACCAGTTTCAGTTCCAAATCATGAGATGCTGTAATCAACATAGTTTCAGTAAAGCTACACGTGCTTAATTTGTGCTAGTTGTGGAACTGAGACAACAAATGGTGACAAGTAAACAGAGAACACAGACTCCAAAGGTACCAAAAAATAAAACTGGCAAAACTGAGAAGATTGCAGACCGGCTAAGTTCCATTTCTTCATTCGAGTGCACAAAAAGATTAGCCTAGCTGCAAATCAGCTCTGCTGTCTCACACTTACAGAAAGTTACTCAAATGGAGACTGATTTCAGTTGCAAGATGGATCTAGTAATTGTGCTATGACCAGTGATTCTTGAGTTACTTCTCCAATGAATGGTACATGTGTATTGCGTGATTTCTATTAACATCTGGCTTAGACGTGGCAATTTGCTTGTAGCGCATTAACGCATACACCGTCACCAGTAGAAAGCAGGAGCCAAACCCACAAGTCAGCCATGCACAGGATTTCTACTGAGTAAAAAAAAAAGAAAATAAATCCTATACGTGGAAGGGCTTGCGTGATCAGACCACAAATTCAATCCTTCATTTTTTGTCTTATTTGAAAGATGACAGTTGAGCAACTGCATGAGATCTCATAGCCACCCTGTATCTTATTTTGGAAATTCTCCTCAAGCATTTTTATGTAAGATGAGTTAGACCTGTGAAAGTGGGAAATCCTCTTAGAAGAATTTAATGTGGACATAACACCCAATTAAAACAGAAAGTTCTATAAGATCACACAGAAATGAAGAACAGTTTTGGTGTTTTCTTTCTTATAGAAATGGTACATTTTGGCCAGCGTACCATCACTAATGTTCATCAAGAAGCTGTAGAAAGGAAGCTCATTAAAAAACAGTAAAACAACCTTGTTGTTGAATAATATGCAAGATGGATACTGGATCATTAGCAATAAGACATACAAAGACTAAACTTTTGATTGTTTCTGTCAGTGATGTTAAGAGGCTATATTAGATTTCTTTTGCAGTTGCCTGGCTGACTACAGACATACAACATTCACTAACAGATGCACGGGCAGGTTAATGGTCATGTAGTATCAGAGTGGATTTTTTGCTGTACTTTTGTAAGACTACGCAGTTCCTAGTTATGGCAAACAATGCAGCTTGGGTGGCTTACAGAGATCTGGCTTTTCTTTTATTACTTTAGTAATCATAGGATAATGTAGTTATTATGACAGTGCTACCAAAATATAAGAATTTAGAAGTTGGTACTCACTCCACTGTAATTCTGTTGGTTTCATTGTCTGAACTTTCTTCTTTAACCTTCTATTTTGCTTATATTATAACAGAGATTAATATTAATTCTGCTTCTCTGACTCAAGTGCTCCAAATTTGGACGAAGAAAATAAGATAAAGGTAAGGAGCACAAAACCTGAGAACTACTTGTACAAGCAGTCTTATCTTGAATGCTCAACTTGTCTGAAAGTCCACTTTTTTTTCACTGCTTCGATATGAAAGCACAGATTTAAGTTTAACTTCCCTATTTAAAAATTTTGGCCATATCATCTGTTGATGCAGTACTAGAATTTATTTTAGAATGGCTTATTAAAAGATATACAGTATTTTAATGTTTGCTTCCATTCTGGTTCTTTCTTCCCTCCAAAACACCTAACAAAAAATAAAACAAATCGAATTAAGCACTGCATAGAGAAGCAGCCTGACAAATGCTGGTAACTATCTTGTCAAGTTCTAGATCCTAAAAATGGAAGACAAGCCCAAGAGCTCCATTTTCTTCTCTCAGAAGAGTGTAATGTTACAAAACCTATCCATAGAAGAATATTTATTTCATAGACAAAAATAATTTTCTGTTACTGCCTCTTTTGTATGTATGTCTAGCATTCAATTGGTTTTAAGTTTCTAATCAAATTTATTGAAGGTTAATATTTAGTAACTGCTACTCTGGTTATGAAGCTTACTATCAAAAAATTACAATATTTTATTTATTCTGGATAAGAATTCAGTGAAGCTAGTAAATATTTTAATATGTTTTACATCTTTTTTAAAATGAGTGTAGAATTATGCGTCCTTTGAAAAGCAGTACTGCAACTTTATTTCTATTGAGCATCCCCCTACATGTGCTAAGTTCCAGTGCCTCCAAATAGAAATCTGCCGTARAGCCTCCCCTCCCATCTACACATCTACGGGCAATGCGTTCTCATCAGTCATTCATTCTCATTTTTTTGGCACTGCTGACTGCATTTCCAAAAAGCTTGTCATAAATCTCTTTATTCTAACCCCTTCCATGTAGATATCTTAGTAGGACTGCTGTTCTCATGCTAAACCAAGCAGTTAAACATGAAACAAGGAAGTCTTTAGGAAAGAAAAAATCTTCTCCCAGCCTCATTCAGCTTGCCAGACCAACACATCTGGACAATTTGGATTGGGCAAGGCTTTTGGGGAGCGGTTACTTGCAGGAGTTCTGCAGTCTATATATTTAACAGGACATAAAGAATAGCTTTGACAAATGTGCAGAGCTGTAAAAAACCTAAACCATGGGGTGCAGAGGAATTTAGGCCAGCAACTTYGACCCCAAGCAACCCACCATCCCAGAGCTAGGAACTGGCGATGAGAAAGTCAGAAACTAAACACTCCTCCTAGGCCAAAGTGTGGGGCTTCTCTTTGGCACTCCGAACGGGCATGGTCCTTCCTAACTGAGACGGCAACCTTCAGCTTCCCACAGGGCAAATCCAGCGTGAGGAGGGCAGCGAACAGCCACCACATTGTTCTCGACACACGATTACTGTGGATTATCACAGCATCGCTGGTGCCTGTTCCCTGCAAGATGCAGCGCCCAGATGATGGCTGCGATCCCGCTCGCAGACCAGCCGGGCAAGATGCTGCTACTGCGCCCAAACCAAGCCCTCTCCCGAACCCTCCTGACCTTTCCGTGCCTGTACGCGCTTTACTAAAACCGCGGCAGASACAATACGCACCACTCCTGATGTCCCCTCCCGCCACTTCCCCCTCCTTGCTCGGCCCCTGGCTGCTCTCCGACCGCGGCAGCACGCCGAGGAGCGGCCCCCGCCGCTCGACCACGGCACGGCACGGCACAGCTCAGGGGGGGGGACACCTCCCCCGCTGCCCGCCGCACACTACTCACCGCGGCCGTCGTGCAGATCGTTCGCAGCAGCCGAGGGGCTGTCCGCAGCATCTTGCGGAGTGCCACTGGGCCCCCGGCTCCCTCGGCCGCGCGGCGAAGACCGAGCCGGCACCGCGGCCGCGGCGGACCGCCTCGTCTGATGCAACCGGCGCCGATGCCGCTGGCGCCCCGCCAGCGCATGCATCCGCGGCAGCGGCGGCGCGCCCCCGCTCGGGCCCGCGGGGACCGGCGCGGCGGGTGGAAGGGGGAAGCCCTGCACCTGCCGCTCCCGCTGCCGCCGCGCCCCCCCCCCCCCCGCCCCTGCCCCCTTGGGGGCTGCACGGCGGGACCGGTCCCGACACCGGGGGAACGGCGGGGGTCGCAGGGGGCGTGCAGCCCCAGACAGGGGGCGGGGAGCCAGACAAGCCCCCCCCCCCGGCTTCCCCCCGCGAGGCGCAGCCCCCGGAGACGGGCTGTGCCCTCCCCGCTGCTGCCCACGCGGCCCGAGGGCAGGGACTAGCGGCGTGGGGCGAGGGGCTCCCGGCCCACGAGGACACGGGTCACAGCCACCTGGGCGGCATTTTGTGGTCCGCGGCGCGGGCAGTGTCCCSAGAGCCCCCCTACCGCGAGGGCCGGTACAGCCCCTGTCCGTTCACATTCACGGGGGCAGCAGCAGAGCCAGTATCTCCCGTTTCGTCCCCTCTACCGAGGCTGTCGACGAGACATTCACGTGAATCTGCTGTGACAATCAAAAGATCATGTAGATTATCGACATTGATTTTTAGTTTATTGCATGCCAAAAAATGCCAGTAATGAAGTTAAAAAACATTTATGACTTTCTGGAAATCCCTATCGCAAACATCGCCAGGCATTTTTAAAGCAGCTCGTTGTACTTAATAATAATAAAAAAATCGTCTAGTATTTGAGGTTGTCTATTAACATAAATGTTTCAACCTCAATGTTTTTCTAAAGTCACAACAAAATCTTCTTATCAGAGGTATGGAGATCTTGAAAATACAAACTCAAAGTGCTAAAAAAAAATCAGAAGGCAAATGAAAATGACCCCAAAAGGGGTATGAATAGCAAACCCAAAAGTAGATAGCATGGCAGTAGTATAAGCACCATTGCAAATTAGGTCAGGTTTAAACCCCAGCAACACTCTAATCTTAAAGAACAAGGGTGGGTAAAAGGCTGAAATACACTCTATTCCTGTCAAGAAAACAAGGAAGGAAAAAATGGAGAAGTTGGTCATCATGTGGCCGAGTTGTGAACCACATCAGAGAGGTCAGAAGCAACACTTAAGCCAAATTTATGACCTGAAGAGATCTTGCTACAGTAGAAAATACAGTAGACAAAGTCTTGCCTAGCACTTGTGAACATCCATGTCTGGCTGATTTTTTGATGCTTTCCTGCAAACGAAGTGCGATAGTAATCCCCCGGGTTTAATTCCAAGGCCCCCACCTTCTTCTTCAGGGTACTTCAAATGCTCAGCTATACCTGAAAGAAGAGCACTGCTGCAGAACTGTTGCTCTCTCCGTGTTCAGGGGACACGGGAAGGAGAGGTGCTGCAAGAGGTAAATTGTGCCAGTCAGTAAATTGTAAGTCAGGCTGGCACAACACAATTCCCCCATGGAGTAAAGTTATACAAGGGCTTGCATTATGACTTTCATAATATAATTAATTCCCTGATTTTCTCCTGTGTAGCAAAACTATATCCTGCCCTTTATTCAAGGCTCTTGGCAGTCCCATAAGTGTAGGTGGCATTGAGTGGAATCAACAGAAATTATAATAATAGCTTTTTAATTAAAATAAACCACTGGACTTTACTTTTGCAATGAAAATTCAACAAAGAGAATCACTAGTCAGTTCCTATAATTTCCTCTCTATGGGGTGAAAGACCTAGGCAGTGCTTGGCTCACKTCAGTGAAGATCTTCTCATGATGCCTTTGTTTGGAGTATGTGGTGAATTATTAGATTATGGAATAGTCAACCGAGGGAATTAGTGAGTTTCTTTGCTCTGAGACATTAAAAAGTAAACTAGTACAATTCATCAAAAAGTCCCATTAACAAGGGGGACAATATGTTTATACAAGCGGTTCCTTCTCTAGTATCTGTGGTACTGTGGGTTTAAAAAGAACGGTGTACAGTAATTCCAGATTTTCGTTAAAAAAACTAAAGATTTTGCTTTGTGGCTTATTTTTAAAACAATATATATTCTGTGGTTACTGGCTACTTCTATGGGTATGTGGCGTCATATCTTCTAATTACCTCACATAAAATCTACCCAATTTCATTGTTAAAGTGTTTCTTTAAAATACTCCCTCTTTAAATTGTAAACTAAAAACATTAAAACTCATAATTTTGTTGGACTAAAATGCATCATTTAACTACTACTGGCACTGTTGGTCTGAAATGCCTGTTGTTAATCTTCTTTTTGAATTAACAGTTTCTTTAAGAAAGATTAATAACTGCACAGTTTGATAGGTCATGTTGTAGCAATACAGGGACTATACACAAGACAGTTTGGACAGTGCAACTGACTAAAACCACTATGTGCTCAAAAAAAAAGTATCGACATCTAGTCCTTACCAAAGGAACAATTTCACTACCTCAGACAGTAGGAGGAATCAGTGTATGTATAGTCTTCCTATGACTGGACGGAAGTTGCACAAATTCCATWCAACAGAGTGCAAACAACTTCTATAAAAGCTGGCATCAAAATGGTCCTATACTGCAAAGTTTGGAACTGGATTCAAGCATTGCTGAAGTTCATGAAACTCCAAATCGTCGTTCATGATCCAAAATCCTCTCCAACTAGAACAGCACATACTTGGCATTTAACCATTGATGCACAGGCTTACGGCAGAATACCTGTTTTTCCTAGGTAAGCAATTTGTAATGACTTCTGGCTCTATTCGTTATACACACACAACAGAGTATACAACAATGCATGTGTAAAGCACCAAGGTTTTAATTAGTTGGCATACCTTCATCTCCAAAACACAACTCCAAACCTACTGAGACAATAACATATCTCAATTTACTTCACAGACTACTAAAATGTTAGGTAACAAAAGTGAAAAGTCACAAGAGAAGGTGTCCGTTGTCAGCAGAATCATGGTATAAAGAAGAGCTGGGGAGTAAGATGTGGGCTTTACTTTAGATTTCATAGTAATGAGAGGGACAGGGAGACGAACAGGGATAAAGGTGTGCTAAATCACATTGCAAGGATGGTATCTGCATACCATCAGCTTCTTCCTTATGATCAGAGTGATGAACTCATATGCATGGGTTTTAACAACCATTTAACAAATTGGCTATTTAGAATTTCAATGATCAGTGTAAACCTTTACAGTCAATTCAAACCATACGTTTTTTGTCATCCAGAAAATGATTAGGTTGACCTGTCTGTCTGAGAATGAGCAATAGGTCTTGAGTGACATAGTAAACTCCAACATCACTGTTAATTAACTGCACTCCTCCAGGCTTTATGTTGTTTGGAGAAAGTGACACAAAGTACTGCCCGCTGATTTCTGTATGCCAGTCAGAAAAGTACTTTGCAAATTATCAGTTTTTTGTTAATCTGGGGAGAAATCCTASCTCCAGTGGTATCAGTGTAAATTTATGCAATTGGTTTGGAGCACATTTCATACATTAAGTTTTCTCTCTTGATTTTTTTCTTCCAGTTCTGGTCCTTGTTTCTTAAAGCTAAAGTTTAGCTTTGAAAAAACCTGCAATTATCCATAGTAAGCTTTTCAGTGTAGACTTCCCCCTTTATGTTCCCTAATTTTCCAGAGATGTAGGTCAGGCAAGTCGCAAAAACAGACAGAGGGATATGCACACAAAAACTATTCAGGAGCTAAACATGCTTGTTCAATAGCATGCTCACAAAACAAAATGTGTTTGTATGTGCAGAAATGTACAGAACAAATATAAGACCTAATCCAGCTGAACATTATAAATACTTGTTGATTTCTGTAAAGCAGAAGTTACTCAGTGTCTTTGAAGATATCATCAAGACTTGGCAAGATCATTAGGGAAGGCTGTGTTCCACAGGACACCAAGTACGTGCACATACTGAAGTGCTTGGGAAACTGCTTGGAATCTTCCAGGATTTGCTTTCTTTTGAAAATCATGTCCAGGGATTCAGTAATCAACTGAATTAGCTCTGCATAGGCTTTTTGTCGTTGGAAATCAGCCTTGATGGGGCTTTTCATGATGAATAAAGATTTGGTCATAGTTCAGACTCAAATTCCTCAGGAGTACTTTAGAGTTCACCCAGTTTTAAAGATCGAGTAATTAAAAAAAAATAAAGTAAGGCTTTGTACTGGTTATTCCCTAACTATGTTAACTGCATGACAAGTTTCAACTAAAATTTTATACAACAGAAACATTTCATATTTTTCCCCTTGCTGAAGCAAGATTTCATGGGAAAGTTATTTCTTGTTTTCTCTCTGCAACATTTGTATTTAAAACTTGCTTTGCCTTTTTTTTTTTCACTGAGTCTTAACTTCATTTCAGGCCAGACACCCACATGATAGTAAGGCTTTCACAACCTACTGATACGGATTTTCTGCCATCTAGACAACCATTTAAAACTTTATGCTTGACATTTCATTTTTTCAGAGTAACCAAAAGGAGGCAAATATTTGATGAGGAAAGGGAATTATTTTACCAATTTAACCGGTAGAAAGAATTATCATATGCAGATGCCTTACTCACATGCATAAATGGAAGTTTCTCAAATTCCATACAATAGAATAGAAACTACTTCTGCAAAAGTTGGCATTATCTTTGTGGAACAGAGTTGCAAAGAGCAAATCTCAGATAGTAAATCCTTTCTGGGAATCCTGCCACAAAAACTTTGAGCAAGAACTTTATTTTATTTAAAATGCTCAGAGAGCTAAGCATTAAATGTTCCACAGACAAGGAATGTATAGCATAGTTGGTTTCCTGCAGATCCAGCAAGCCAAATTCTTCCTCCTATAAGTAACTACGATTCTATCAATCTTGGTGGAGCTTTGCCTGTATACGGAAGAAGCAATTTTTGCTCTGGATGCTTTTCACCTTTTTTTTTTTTATAAAATGGTYCATGTTTGAATGCTATGTTAAAGTTTTCAATAAGCTTTCAAACATCATAAAAATACTGTTTAAACATACCAGGTAACTGTATTGTCCAATGTTGAATCATATTTCCAACTGGGATAATTTCAAAGGAAAAAAGATTTTTAATACCTCATGGAATCAAGCCCCTGTTGATTTATGAATCCATAGATACCTAGACACTTCTCTCCATAAATAAAACGGTCATAGTACCATATTAATTCTACTACATTTTGGACTTCATTCTCTCACCTATCCTCTCTAGTACTCAAGTGTAACAAATAATTTCAGCTGGAACATATTTATGTTCACATTTCATTCAGTTCATATGAAAGTCCAAGATGAAATTTTACTTTCACGATCATTTTGGTCTGGTCAAAAGAAATTATTGTTTTCTCAACTATGCCTGTTCAGTAATATTCAACTTACCAAAAATCACTGTATTAAACAAAGTCTAAAGACTTTTCTGACTACTGCATTATCTGAAGATATTAACAGATATTTGAGCAAACTTAGCAACTTCCTATGAGCTTGTACCAAATAAAAGCTTCCTGGTACAAATGGAAGCCATGAGTGTCACCCAACTTTCAGAAATGATGCTTATAAAATGTCAATAATTTCATTTCACATGAGCAAACGGCATAAAGCGATTCACTGATAAGACAGCACAGAAAACTTATCAAAGCTGAGCTAGACTTGCTGTCACTAAAACAGTCAGCCTCAAGATAAAGTCTAAATCAGATTTTCAGAGGAAATAGAAATTCTAGCAGCATCTAGAATTGACCTGAATAACTTCAGTGTAAGCAACAAAACACTGCCACCTAGTGAGCCAAAGGAAAACCCAGTAATACGTCATTTAAATAGCGGCATCATGAATGGCAGCATAGAATTTACCTGGTGTTTTTCAGTTACGGAGCCTCCTGCTCCTTTTTTAAAAATGCACAATTTCAATACATTTTCTTTTAAAATAATTTTCTTTTTCCATATTCAAAAGGAGGGTTACATCAGCTTATGCAGTGGGGATCACAGTGCACTCTTTCGTGTGGCCATTGTATAGACCAACCAGCTGGGTTACCTTGCATGCAGTTTTGATGATCTCACAACCTTGCAATAACCAACCCTACAGTGTTTCACTCTTTACAAATTCAGTTCAGATGTGGGGAAGGGAGGGCCCTACCAAGTGCCAGTTCTACAAGTTTCTCTCCTGCAGAATTCAAGGACACGTTTTTCTGAGATAACAAAAAGCCTGGTGACTACTTTTTAAGCAGGCTGAAAGCCTCCGTTTATGTGCAGTCTTCCATAACTGAAAGAAACAGTATTTGTTTCAAAGAAAGTGTATATAGTTTGTAGAGAAAAGTTTTCTATTGTTTTGTTTTGTTTTTCAAAAGTGGAAGACATACCCTGGCTTTGAATAAATGTATAGCAGCTCTACTGGGTTCAATGAAAGCTGCATCTGCCTGGCTGTAGACAGAATGCAATCCTTGAAGTCTAGCATAAATTGTGGTTTCATTTTGTGTGATACTTATCATCTCCTTAGAGACACTTGTGCTCACTGCCAGCTGTCAACGTCCTGCACAATTAAACTTCTAGGACAGTATGCACATCTGAAGTTTGCACAGAAGCCAATGAGTGGAGGAGACATATTTACATTATGATTATTTGACAACATTTACCAAAGCAGAGTTCTCTCCCTTAAAAAAAAAAAAAAAGTTATTCCAAACATTGTTTATGTTGTTTCACACAAAACTAAACTTGATCTCTTCTTTCTCAGACCCAGGTTGGTCTCTTAAAATGCACTTTAAATAAGTAAAAATTCATCAACAATAAACCTGCCAACCAGACCTTTCTTCCCTAGAAACTTTTAAAATCAATAGATTCCAAAGGATGGATTCCTTTTAATCAGAAAACAATCATAGTAGGTGCTATTTTCAGACCTGCTGCATTACAGTGTTGGCTTTTATGGATGATCCTGCACTTACTGATACATCTCTCATCGGAGTTGCTATTTTTGTTGCTCTTTCCCCACTGAAATTGCTGATGCTCCTGGTGACACTGCTTTTGAAGCAATTACCTTTTCTGCTGATGCTACAGATTCTGCTGAGGTAATGTAATTGCTCTGGTCATTGTTAATGGCCCTGAATGGCTACTTCTCTTGCTATCCGAAGTACTTCTATTTTTATTATCTGATATTACACCCACCAGGGCTCTGAAAAAAAMCTGACTGATTGCATGCAGGTAAGTATCTCATGGCTCTGTGTGACAACAAATGACAGTGAGATGATTAGATGACACCATTGCAGCAGTCACCCCGTGCAGCTGTCTCTGAGCTCCAGACCCTCCCCCAGAGCCCCCAGGGTAGTTCCTCCCACCGCTCCCTTCCTCCAGCATAAGAAAGGGGAAGTGCCGGGGGAAGGGGGGGTGTCACACTCTATCGACTGTACCCGGCAGAGCTTTCCCTGTTCTCAGGAACGTGACAGAGGTGTGGAATCGGTGCGAGAGGGACTCGGGCTAGGGCCCCGTACACCAGGGGAAAAGCAGAAAAGCTCCCAAAGCCCCCGCACCTCGGAGATAGGCCCTGCCTCACCAAAACGATCAGCTCACAGATGCAGGGGAGTCAGAAGAGAGAAGGGAGAGAGAGGGCTCCCCTGTCCCACCGCACCTCTGAGGCGCCGCTGCCCGCTCCGCAGGAACCTCGGCAGCGCCACCGCTGCGCTCTCCTCCCGCACCACGGGGCCGAAGCGCAGTGCCTGCCTCCCTCCCGCTCTCGCTCTGCTTTACTCCCCCTGACCTTCGCCGCGGGGCAGGCACTTGGCGGCACTGCCACTTGAGAACCGGCCCGCAGAGCCGTGAGGGAGCCAACGGCCGGGCAGGCTGCGGGGCGCGCGGCACCGCCTCAGGGGCGCCCGCGAGGAGAGGGAGGGGCGGCGGTGTGCTCGGCTGTCCTCGCGGGGGCGCTGCCGCCCGCCCCGCCTCCTCCTCACGGAGCCCAAGCGCCCCCCCCCTCCCCTCCGCCTCCATTTCCCAGAGTGCGGCGCGGGAGCGGGGCAGGAAGTCTCGTGCGCCTGAGTCAGGGGCGGTGAGGGAGCCGCTGCCGGCGGCGATGGCGCTGGAGACCCTCTCCCCAGACTGGGAGTTCGACCGCCTCGACGACGGCTCGCAGAGTGAGCGCTCGCGGAGGGCGGGGCGGGAGGGGGCGAGCGGGGCCACAGCGGTAACCGCCACAGAGTGGGGGGAGGCGAGGGCTGAGAAGACCCTGGTCCCCTCCCGGCCCCGGACCCCTCCTGGTCCCTCTCGCCGCTGCACCCCCGCTGGGAACGGGAGTGGGGGAGGGAGGAGGAAGAAGCAAGAAGCAATCGTAGGAGTTGAGCGAGGTCACCCTCCCCCGCTTCCCTCACGGCCCCTGCCCTGTGCGGGGAGCCGGGCGCTCGCAGCGCCCCTTCCCCCGGCCGCCAGCCGAGTGCTGCTCCTCCTGTCAGGCCTGCGGGGGCGGCCTGTCGCGGTGACCTTTTTTCCTCCCACCACCCTCCCCGTAGTTGTCGGAGGTTGTTTAGGGTGGGAGAGTGGCTCTTCCAACGCTTCATCCTTTACCCCCTCTGGGGAGTCGTCCCCAGCGTGGCAGGGAGGGGGCAGGCAGGCTTGCGTGACTTTCTTCTCTGGCACGAACCGGGCAGGAGGAACAGATGCTTGTCGTGGGGATGGTGTTTCTTTCCTTCCCGATCATTTCCCGTGGCTCAGAAATTTTTGCAGTTCCTTCCTCGGTTAGCCGGAGAAGTCATATCGAGATAAGTTAGTTGTATGCAGCTTCTGTTGGTAAAGGCTTTCTGGCATGGGGTTGAGTGGTCACTTGCGGTTTCACCTTTAAAAAATAATTAAATAAGATCTTGTGATGCTTAAGTCTTTGACAGCGGGTTTGTGTGCCCGTCAAAATCCACGTTTTTCTCAGCCTGTGGAGGTGACCTACTTTCTAAACAGGGAGCATATATGGTTGTCGCTGTAATACACACTGTAAAATGAACTGTGCCAAATTAATTACACCAGGTGTTGCTGTGAAAATATGCCACTCATGGACTGTTTCACATAAAATGTTATCCCAGGGGATGATACTGTTTATGCCATATTAATTTAATCTGGATTTTAGTGGAAACTGAAGCTGTCCTGAGCCGAGGTTTTTACCAGTTCTCTAGCTGCTGAATGGAAAATGTAGCTTTTACTCAAAATGCTAATCTCCGCTAGTTTGACCGTGACATAAGTGCAGCTATGAGGACTTTACATCACATAATATGCTTCATTGCCACCATCTTGATGGTGAACAAACAGGCTGATCTTCCGTTGAGAACAGCACACAACGTTCTCCTAGAGAAAAGCCAAAGAAAAATCCTGTGACTTGAAAAACATTTTTTGTTGTTGTTGTCTACTTTCACTTTATACCTATATCACTAACGTTTAGCAATTATAATGTTCTCAATTGAGGACACAAGATACTAAGTAAATCTGGTTTGTTGCATCTCTGTCCTAGGTATTTATGGACATAGCACTTGCAAATCCTGCTGTGGCAATAAGTCCATTGAATATTGATATTGCCGATTTTATGGAAGAAGATAAGATTAAGTTGGGGGATCTGTACTGCTGAATAAATCTCTTGCATTGTTCCAATTGTAATGCTTTTATTTTATCACCTGAGGAGAAACTAAATTAAACTTTATTGTAAACAGATTATACCTTGTGAAGTATGTTGCTGCTCCGAAGAAAAAGAAAATATCTGCTTTCTGTGATTTCTTTTTCTTTCTCCATGTGAGCCAGTTTATTTAGGAAAATTTTTCTGCATCTTAAAAAATTTCCCCCTTCTCCAAGTCATTTTTTTATCAGTTCAACCCTGCCTATCTCTGGCTAGCTAATAGCTTTCACTCTCTTGTCTCTCTAAAATAGTGGGAAGTTATTCACACCTGTCTCTTATTTTATATATGATCAGTACAAGGTGGCAAATTGATGGCTATCAATAGTTAAGTATTTGGAAATACTTAATATCAGTTATGTTGAGCTATAGCATTGTTCAAATCCATCATTTGGCTGCTGGAAAGGTGACAGTCTGTGGGTCTCTAGCAAAGTGCTGCTGCAAGATTTTGTTTGAGAAATGCTGCCTATTTTGTAGGGAATTGATTTGAACAGCAGTGCTGATTTCCTACTCTTGTATGACTTGGAAGATTTTTCTGTTCTTCCTATAAAGCCCCAACATCTCTGTCAGTTTCTCTGCTCTTAGTTTGCCTTGTGCAAAGGGAGGAGATGAAATTGGGGGAATACCGCAGCACACCTCTATAATAATAAGTCTCCATACTCCACAAATCTTCTACCAGTAAAGTACTGAAGCTGACATGGTGGCTAGTTGAACTCTATTCTGCAGGGCTCTGCATCCATCAGTGTTTTGCTGGTTTTCTGCAGCAGAGCTTCCAGAAGATGCATTCGAAGGAACCTGAAAAATGAGATGAATTTGATGGAACAGAATAATATGATGATACAACTTAAGGGCTGCACATCAGTGTCTGGAGTGCATACTGTTGATGGAGTCTTTTGTTCACTTGTTTCTTACCCATTTACATGAAATTCAGTCTCCTTATTTTGACTGCAGGTACAGGTAGAACCCAATGGCAGTAATCCAGAACTTAGTGTGGGAGAGTTTACTGTGCTGCTTGGTTAGCCATTGCAGTCCATGTGCCCTTATGTTTGGCATAGCTGCTGGCTTCAAAGTAGTAGTTTAGAATCAGTTCAGGACTTCACTGCAGTCTTTTCTCCTTCTCAGTCTCAACCTTCCTGTGCATAGTCCTTCTCATCTTTTCTTTATTAATTTGTCCTTATTCATTCCTCCCCTTATGCCTGGTGCAGCGTTTCAGTCAAATATTTTCTTTCTCCAAAAAAAGTGTAAGTGATAATTGATTCAGCAGTGCTCTCCCACTGAAGTAGCCATCAGCTGCCATTTGGCTCAGTTATTGGCAACGTGGATGAAGTAGTATTTGGATTTCTTTTAAAATGACACTGAGTTGTATGWTTGGTTTTAAACAAATAAGAATTTTGTATGAAAGATGCAGTTGTATTAAGGAAAGATGCAGCAAAATGAGGACTATAGTACTACAAGCTAAATAGCAACAGATTAAATATTTTTTATAAAATTTTTGATATTGCAGTTTACTGAACAGTGTATAAAACTGTATAAATGTTATCAATTCTCAGAAATTCATGCTGAAGTGCAGTTGAAGAATTATGGAAAATTTCTTGAGGAATATACGTCTCAGCTGAAGAGAATTGAAGATGCCTTGGATGACTCTGTTGGAGATGTTTGGGACTTCAGTCTTGATCCCATTGCATTAAAGGTCTTCATATATTTAATATGCATTGCAACTGTTATTTTCCTAGTTCCTCCTTCCCTTCAAAACCTGGGAAGCAAAAGCTTGATGCATTTGTGCTATTAAAATTTTGACTTTTGTGTTTGAGAAACCTATCCAATACTATTTTAATTATCAAGTAATTAATAAAGTGGTGCATATCATAAGAGAAGATGTTTTCATATTATTCTTTTCCAGTCTTCTCGGTACCAGTGGAAGTTAAGTGAATTTATAGTGCTTCATGTGTTGGGAAGCCTAATTCCAGTAAACTACTTCCCTGTGGGTGTTGGCATTTTTATCTGGGGGTTGGGGTTCCAGAAGAGCTTGCTAATACTTGTATAACTGCAGAGTGAACTGTGTGTGTATTTATAGTTGTGTTTTGACTTAATGGCCTTGGTACAGTATTTTCTGTCCCACAGAGGTGGCTGCTTCCTTGGTCATGATTTCTGTGTCCTCTGTGGAGCATTATTTTTTTTCTCTTCAGTGAATTTGCAGATACAATTTAAAAGTGCTTTTGTTACCATATGGAACTTGTCTGTGCTGAAGATGCACTCTTAAGTAATCATCTGTCTGAATAATTCGAATAAATTACGTGTAGGGCCAGCACAGTGCTGGATGTATATGAACTGGTCAATATAATGGCTGATTTCAGTACAAAATGTCAGTGCCTGCATACAGATGTACACTGTGCATCCTATTTCCTGCGTTTGGGATTCTTAATTCATGTTTTAGGTTTCCTGAGCTGTTTTTTCTACGCACACMATAATGACCATGCTTTTGCTTTCCAAGTTTTGTAAGTAAATTGTTGTAAATGCTATATAGTATAGCTAGATATTTGCCTTTCTGCCTTGAGTGAAAGGAAAGGTATTTCCATGTAAATGTGAAGAGTGAAGGTTTCCTGTAGCGTAGGTTGCCAGTAATGTGCAGTTATTGCTCTCTTATTACTGACCTTATTTGAAATTAAACTGGGGGAAAAAATTACTTACCTAGTTGGATAAATGTATTTTTGACCAATATTTTCTAAAGTTGTTTGTTTTTTGTTTTTGTTTTTTGTTTGATGTTTTTTTGTGTGTGTGGGTTTTTTTGTGCGTTTTTTGTGTGTTTGTTTTTCGTGTGTGTGTGGTTTTTTTGTTCTTTTTTGTTCTTTTTTTTTTTTTTTNTTTTAATTTTAGCTTTTGCCGTATGAACAGTCCTCTCTGCTGGAGCTCATAAAGACAGAAAACAAGGTAAGCGCTTTATGCTTAAAAGAAAAAAAAATATAAAAGAGTTATTCTAGCTAAAACCAAGCTCTCTAAACAAGAATCTATTTGTAATCTGTGTGGTTTTTCCCCCTTTGAGTCTAGGTTCTAAACAAAGTAATAACTGTGTATGCTGCCCTTTGCTGTGAAATCAAGAAGTTAAAATATGAGGTAAATTCAGCTGTTTTTTATTACTGTGTATAAAAATGTTTGCAGATTGGCAAGCTGATACATAAATTTATTCTTTAGCAGTAAAGAAACAAGATATAATGTCTAAATAATTTTTATAGCATGATTACATATATCCTATTTATTAAAAAACAAATTTCTGCTTTTGTTGTTAGGCAGAAACTAAATTTTATAATGGCCTCTTGTTTTATGGAGAAGGAGGTAAGTAGCTCCCTTTACTGTAAAAGTTTGTAGTTTTACGTTATTGTTTCAGGTTATGTTAAATGCTACAGTAAGTGTAATTTTATAATACAGATACATGCTTTCTCTRTATCTTTGACTGATGAACACCAAATAATGGACTTTGAGGTTATAGGGATATATGTTAGTGTCTTGTAACTGAGTTAGCTTAAAGTAACAATAATGTTTATCTGTTATATTAACAGGAAGTTTTGTTGCAGACTTATATACATGAGAAGTAGGGACTATGGGCTGTTGAGATTGTATTTAATGTATAACATGTAGAAGCCTGAGCTTACATGCTGTAGCAGCTGTTTTTCAAAGTATGGCACTGAAAACCTGTTTTTCACATGTAAACACAACCTAAACCAACTTACTTCCTATTGGGACTAGATTTTACATTGGTTGGAGTAAAACAATAAATCTGTAATTTGATTGTAATGAAACAATGAAACCATTAATAAATAACTGGGACCAAGTCCTGCCTACTTCACTTATGCAGTCCTAGTTGTTCCAAGAGAAGTTGCAGTGTGTTAATGTCATCTGCCCTTCAAGTGCAGGTAATAGTACTTGTACTACTGTTTAGACCATGACATAATACAGGGGCATAAGTGATCGTAAGTCAGTTCAGTTGACAAATCATGAAACCCTGCTTTAGGTGAAAGCTGCTTTTTGTCTTGGAGTTAAACTGGTAACTCCTCTGAAGGGTTGGTCTTAAGCTTCCACGTTAAAGGATGCTAGTCTGCGAATGGGCACAGATCTTGGTCCTGAGGACTGCATATATTAATGAGTTGATACAGAGACATATCACCTAACTTTGTTTTCTGTTTCAGAAATTTGACTGAAAGGGAAAAGTAGTAAAAAGGGCTTTTTTAAAAGCTTTTTAAGAGCCTTGACTGTGACAGAAGTATTGGGGAACATGAAATCTTTGAGATAGGGACTGTTTATCATTCTTTTAAGTGCTATATAAGATGACTCTTGTGGTTCAGTTAAGGAACATGAAAAAGTAGTTGTGGTGGTTTTTTTTCTTAGCACATTCTCACTTCTTATCAGACATGGTTTTAAATATCTTAAAAGAAAGTGATATGCTTCCAAAATGATACTAGCGGATCCCTCAAAACTTCTCCATGTCTCTAGCATGAAAAAAGTCACATTGTTGCAGATTAACATACTACAGCAGCAGTTTGTTCCTGATGGGTGTTCTGCAGGGAATGCTTGAGAATGCCAGGAACTGAGAGATCAGCTTTCTGTGGGTTAGGTGGGGATGCAGAATTTACGTTCACTACTTCCATATCCCTCCTTGTAGCATCTACTTTGATAACAGCAAGCTTGCTTACTTAGAACGGTTGGCAAAGTTACTAGCCCAAGGATGGTTGAAATTTAAACAAATACTGTCTGGCTTTTTCCTTCTGTATAGAGAAACATTTTTCTTCATCTTGTCCTTGGAGTGGCTAGGGCTAGTCTAGGAACTTTAAATAGTTAGTTGGATTGGTTTCTTTGGGACATAGACTAAACAAAGTAAAGGTTACACAAAATGTGTAAAGGGGAAGCATGCAATATTTAGAATCTTGTCCCAGAGCTCCATCTTACAGAAGTATGGAGACTATGGTCTCTGGTGACTGCTCTAAAATAACATATTTTATGAATCAATAAGACCTGCATTTCTTATGCAGGTAAACTTGCAATTGTAAGCCATTTTTGTTCAGAGTGGCCTAATAGAAAAATCTCAAGTCTAGAGCATTAATCTGTCATCACATTAAAAAGACTGTATTTTGCCTGGTAGTATTACAACTTCTCCAGCTGACTGGAAATAATTTGGCATTGGTGATGTAATTATTGTATTTCATAGTATCCTGTTAGTGTACTTTGTCATACAGGTAATGCTTTGAAGCATTTCTTGAGGAAATTGTATACTACACAGCTTTTTCTTCTGATTAATGATGTAGTATATTCTTTCAGTAAATAACTACCAAGGATGTTCCTTGCAATATAAATACCTAGTGTTTTCATACAAACTTTTTAAAATGGAAACTTTTATATTAAGTTAACATAATATATATATGCCTTTAAAGAATTACGTTTCATACTCTTAATTTTCTTTCAGGTGATGGAGACTCTTTTCCTGCTTTGTGTCTAACTTATAAACAATGTAATTTTTAATGAGAAAAAAACTTCAAAAATAAGTCCAGCTTAGGAAAGCAAAACTAAAAGCTTTTAAGGCTCCATCAGTATGCTTATAATAGTGCGCTCCATTTGTATGACAAACAAATGGCTCGGAGGGCAAGCTTTAATGTTAATTGAACAGGTCTAACACAGGGTTTTGAAAGTAGTGACAAATGTTTGTCTTTCAAGCCACAGATTCCAGCATGGTGGAGGGAGATTGCCAAATACAGATGGGAAGATTTGTTTCTTTCTTGCAGGTAGAGTATGTTTTGATTTTATTTTTTTTGACAGCAATTATAATCTTAATTTTACTTGCAAAGTGGATTTAACCATCTGCAGTATCCTGCTTGCATCTTGCTGAAAGGCATTGCAGTCATTTGATACGTTACTATGTTTTGCCTGCAGACCTGTCACAACCAGCTGATGTATCACACATTGTTTTGGTTTTTTTTATACTTGTCTAAAACTCTGGAAGTCTAATCAGAGAAGAAATTACAGTTTGTGTAATCATTGTTCAAACAAATTAGAATTTACTTCAGAAAATTTCAGTAAGAGAAGATAAATTGAGGTTATTTGATGGTAAAGTTAAAGATACCTATTTTTACGGTTTTGATTAGCAAATTTTAGTTTTCATTGAACATTGGAAATGAATTAATTGTTTATACAAAATTAAAACATGTGCCTCACTCAAACTGTCAGGGAAGAATACTCATTTCTTATACAGTTTRGTTGTTATCAGGGTCCTTTGCATGAAAACAGGATCTGTGTTTCTTCTGAGGATTTCCTGTGCTCTTGGGTTTGTCTACTGTGGAATTTTTGTCTTCAGGATAGCTTAAGTGACTGTCCTGTTTCCAAAAATGTTTCTATTTTTATGCAATATTACTTGTAATGAAATACCTATGTTGAAGTAGAGAGTATACAGGAAGCTTCCAGAATGTTCAAACAAATTCTAGTTTAACAAAGGTTAAAATTCCTGTTCTTGCTGTATACTAGCATGGCAGTAGTCATTTACTGGGTCATAATAGGTTGAATGCTATAGGAAGTTTTTTTTCAACCTCTTTTACCATGCCCCAGTGCAGTTAGTTATTAGGATGTTTTGGGGAGTTTTTTCCCCATTTTTCAAGTTTTTTGTCCTAGCAACTTTGTCAGTTTCTTCCTTCATCCTCTCTTTCTTTCTGAGCAGATGTTTGAGAGACCTTTCAGTGATTTTGAAATGGGGCTACTGTACACTTGTGTTTTTCCAGACATTCCCCCCTTGCCAGGATGCTCCCTGCCAGGTGGAAGTTGAGAGCAGGGTGACTGGCTGTCTGGATATCTATGTGCATTGCAAACCCACTCTGTAAAACAAGTTTATGTTTATTTATGAGATATATGCTGATTTGTATATTTATAGGGTAAACATTACACACAGAATATAGCAGTATTGCTTGTGAGCCCACTTTGTATGTATGCTACGTTGGCTTGCTGATTGTTGAGCCACTTGGGAAAGAAGGGAGATGCAGGAGGTTGCCCCAAAGGGAAGGTTACTGTGCCAACAAGTGTGTGTTGCTTTGGGTAAAGCTATGAGGCAAACTTTTTCCTCATTGAGGTTGTTCTTTTTCAACTGTTGTGTTCCCCTAAATCCACTCAGTAGTAGTCTATATCCATAGACTGGGAAATGCTGTTCTGGTCAATGTTATAAGCATATCCCCAAGGGTGGGGTGAAAATACGAATGAAGATGCCAAAAGAGGTGAAATGTTGCTTTCATAGAGCTAATGTCCACATTTTGGTTTATTGGCTTTTCTGAGTTCAGGATTTCTTGATTAACTAGATGTAATAGCCTCAAATTTGCTATGTCAAAACTTTTTTTTTTTTTTTTTTAATGATCAAAATAATGCTGTGAAACACTAGTTAGGTACTCTGGATCTGCAGAAGGCAATGTATTTGAAGAACTCTGGTAAAATTATAACCTCGTCTGTATTATGTAGCTGCTAATAAGCATGTGCWGTTAAATTGGACTATTTCCTCGAAGTTCTAAAATGGCAGCTGGTGCCCCTTCCACAGGAAACATGATCTCAGTCGTTTATTAGTCCGTTCCTCTGGAATCTGTTGGCTTGTTTCAGCTGCATTTGCTAGAGCAATACAAGTATAAGAAGTAATGACACTTCTGTGTTTTGTGAAAACTGGTGACTAATAGAAGGCAGAAGCCCAAATAAGATCTATTTTTGATGGAGAGGAAGACATAATTCAGCTGTTAGCCAGTCTTCTGTCAGGAACGGCAGGCTGGCTGGTTAGCTAGTGCGRGCTGTCTGTTTTGAAGCCATCTGTGTACTGACTGGCTAGACTCATCACATGCTGACTTTTCCCTGATGGGATTATAGGGTGCATTAATGAGCAAATATTATTGCAGTTAAGGGAAACTCAGATTTGTTTATCCTATTGCTCAAGGAATGCCTTGTTAAAACCCATTATAGAAATTAAGATAGTCCTTTATGGGGTCAGAGTTGACCTGTTCTTACTCATTTTGTACTATGTAACTGAGCTCACGTTCTGCTTTAGTCAAACATACCTCTCAAAGACATTGTCTTGTTTTTTTGAAAGCTGTATTCTGTGGTTAATCACTCTTACAGTAGGTACAGGCTTCTGTGTTAATTTCTAATTTGAATACAGCTATCACCAGCTCCCAGACTGTGACACTTGAATCTAGTGGGAAAATGCACAGCCTTTGCTATCAGGGATATTCTCTCTTAAGGTACTTGGGCACTGTTGTCAAGTCACTTCTTACTGTCTTTGATAAAYTGAACTCTTGAAAACTTTTACAGTAAGATATTTAAAGCACATTGAACCTGTTATGGTGACTCTTGTCTTGTTTGAAGAACCAATATCCTTTTTAAAATGTGGCCCTGGGAATCAATTCTGGTATTTTAGTATCTAGATTGTCAAAGCCATATGCAAGTGTGAAATAATTTCTGTTTTCCTTATTATGCTTTTCTTTGTATCCAAAGTGCATATTGGTCCCTTAATAGTCCAATTCGTACTGGGAGCTTGTGTTCAGTAACTTCTTAGCTTAGTCCCAGATCCCTTTTTGGAGCTGTTAGTTACTAGGAAGTTTTCCATCCTGCTGGTCTGTCCACTGACTTGGATTAGGAACGTAGTTGGAGCTTGGGCTGCAAGTTCAGTGGTTCATGTTCAGTGTTTTGGAAGTAATGACAACTTGTGTTTGAGGAGGGTCTATACATTTTATTTTCTTGTATTTCAGGAGCTGTCTTGCTTTGTTACCCGATGTTATGAAGTGGTGGTGAATGTAGTGCATCAGTTGGCTGTTCTCTATACCAGCAACAAGTAATTATTCCCTACAATGCTATATTGTTTTTATGTAGTTAAACAAATATATAAAATATGAATGTTCAGCCTAAGGCATGGTCATTTTTGGAATATTGTTGTCTAGGGATATGGAGAGTGCTTTGCTGTGCAAGTTTGGGCTTCATAAGCCATTATGAAAGTGGATTTGTTTTATTTTCAGAAAAGGCGGTGCTTTTGTATAATGAAATGCAAGCATTTTAATTTTTTGCCATTTTTTTCAAAGAATTGATGCTTCAGAGGCACTTAGTCTTTATGATTAAGAGATTGTCTTATTACTTTTTCATCCTTGCTCTGTTTGAGAGAGATACTCCTTCTGTTGACTGATACAGTGGATGCCAGTTGCTTCAGAAGCTTAAAAATCAGATCACTTCCACAATCTGTTTGAAATATGTAAATCTTGGTATATATTCCTCACAGAATAACCATGGTTTTAACACCTGAAGTTGAGCTTAGTAAGGGCTGTTGGGTTTAGCTCCTCTGAAAACTCTGAGGAGAGTTTAGCTCTGAATAGAATTGCTGAGTTTAGCTCTGAATATAACTGCAGGGCTCTTGAGTCCCCCTCCCTGCCCCCACCCCGATAGGATAGCGTCATTCTCCATTTTATTTGTTGTTTACAGTTTTGTCTTACATTGTACCACAAGGTAGACTTTTATATGGTCCTGAAGGAACAAGGCTGGATGTGTAGCTTGGACATGGCTTGATTAAATACGTGAAGTGATTTTGTACTTTTGGGCCACAAGGCTGTGTGCATCAAGACTACTTGCTGTTAGCGTAACTGAATTGGGAATTGCCGATCTACATGTGCACTGTATGAAATCAGTGGTTTGATCCAGTCGCATGGTGTACATTCAAAAATGCAATATTAAATTTGATCATAGCACACAGATATCGCATAGCATATACTTTTAATCAGATTTTGAGGGTCTTTTGTTTTCTGAAGTTATGACGTTAACGAAGAAAGATCTACCCCAAGAAACAAAGCACACACCATGATACAGAACTGATAAATTTGCTCTGTTCTAAGGGTTAAAAAGGCATTAAAATATTTATTTTATTTACAGGAATGCACCTAAAATTATAGAGACATCTGGAGTTCATTTTCAGGTGAGAATGATTTGGAGCCCTTTTGCTTATGTTAATATATGTATGTCTTAATCATTAATCCTGAGAAAAGCAGCAAGAAAGTGAGTTTCAAGTACAACTTTCAATCTGGAATCTCCTTCAAACGTTTTATTTTGTTAATCAGCTTTTTCTGGCCTTTGTGTGGAAAGGGCTGCTATCTCCATGTCTGTTATTCTAGATTTCTTAGCTGAAAAGTGTTTTCATGCTCTCCTATTGTGTGCAATATGTGCTTCTGCATGTAGACAATTTTAAAAATCCTACCTTCAATGTTGAAATAGATCAGTGAACTTAAAGCGGTGCCTGCACGCAAACTAAAGTTCCTTATGTCACTACAAGAAATACTAAACCTTTAAGCTACCAAACAAAGAAGTCTCTGATTTAACTCTAGCTGATGTCTTGTTGTCTGAAAATACATTGAAAGGAACTGAGATGTTATATGCCACACATGACTGCAATAAACTTTTCAATAACTACAGTCCTTTTCTTTCCTTTTTTTTTTTTTTAAACAGGCAATGTACGAGCATCTGGGAGAGTTGCTCACAGTCTTAATCACTCTGGATGAAATAACTGACAATCATGCCACGCTGAAGGATCACTGGACCATGTATAAGAGGTGTGTCTCTGAGGGTGTGAAAACTAATCCCCCAACATAAAAGTGTGTGTGTGTCTTTGTTCCAAGAAAGTCAGTGTGGGAACATGGATTTTGGTAGTCCTGAGAGTTTTCCAGAAATCTCAATGAAGAGCAGGGCTAAGCTCCCACTGTATCCTCCTAACAGCACCACTAAATTTTTAAGTCGCTGAATGTTACATTTACAATACATGGTAAGCATCTTGACAAACAGAGTAGTGGCTGGTGGGGTTTAAAATATATTCAGTAAGAAACTGTAATTTTGTACAGAACTGATCTAAGGCTATCCATATTGATCATGGGGGGATGGGCATATAGATTTGAGTAAGAATGCTATCGTAAGTAAAAGCTGAAGAGTCAACAATTACAAAGGTAGTTAAATTGGTGGAATAACGACTCTGCTTCATTGAAAACCTAAATAAATGGGAGTTATTCAAATGCATATGGCTTATGAAGACCTAGTAGGTTTTGGTTTTGGTTTTTTTTCAATTTTGGAGTTGCTGTTGGGCACAGATGTGAGCAATTAAAACCTATTCTCAAAATAGTACAGGATATGATAAAACTGTTAGCATGTTTTAATTGTGTTTGTATGTGTTCCACACCTACTCCTTACAGGCTGCTAAAATCTGTCCATCACAACCCTTCTAAGTTTGGGATACAAGAAGATAAACTGAAGCCATTTGAAAAGCTGCTGTTAAAACTGGAATGCCAGTTACTTGATGGAATGATATTTCAGGTAATGGAATTAATGTTCTCCAGTATGATAGGGTAAACTATTACATTAAAGCAAGACTCTTCTTAGAATGTTTTGTTTGTTTGTTTTGTTTTGTTCCAGATACAGTGATGTGTAAATTTGGCTCTTGCATCTGTGCATGGGGAAAAAAAAAAAAAAGGCTCTATTGTAAGATCCTTCTTTGCTCTTCTCATGCGCTAAAACTGTGCCAGGCTTTGAATGGTAGCAGTTAATGCTTACTGTTTTGCAGAATTAAAGAAACGCAGACAACTTGGCATTAAGACTGTGTATTATCAGGGAGTCTGTTTTTCACCAGAAGTTTTAATAGTGGTCAGGCTTACATAGCATAGATGCACTTTATTTTAGCTGCAGGTTAAAGTCTCCTCAGTAATCTTGAAAATATGTTAAGTGTGACCTCGTTACATATTTTGTCTCATTCCTAACATATGAGACAGGTAGCTGTCATGGGGTACCACTTCAGTGGTGTATACCCCCAAAACATGCAAGTGTATAGGTGGATGAGAAGGATACTTACTTTTTCAACACAGTTAATTTAAATGTGTTCATACAAGAAGCCGTCTTTTCTTAGAGAAGTGTGTATTTGAGACACAGAAATTGGATGTTGTAGCATAGTGGGCAGAGGATAGTGTTGGTGAATCTAGTCACAGCAGAGTCAATGGAACAGGACAGTTGCTCGATTCTTTCTGTTACGTCTTAAATGGCATAGGGAAGAAGGTTTTGTTCTGTAAAAGCCTCCAAAAGGGAAATTGTAAATAAATAATTAAACACAATTTGGCTTATTCTTTCAAAAGACATTGCTACCAGCTATCCATTTTTCATCTATATTTCTCTAATGTTGTGTTAGTACCAAGACTTCATTACATGTTTGAGACATAATATATGTATGAGGATTTGTTTGGTGTTCATTCAGGATGTTTCCCCTTCTGTCCAGCCAATGCCTCTTCCTAACAAAAATACATGAAAAATATTCTTATATACAATTCCATTAAAGACTTATCTAATATCTTTAGAAAATCTGAAGTGTGTCTCTGGTTTTGGTTTTGGGGTTTTTTTTTACTATTGTGTGGGTTTTGGTAATTTTTTTTTAAACAACCACCAATGGCGTGGGGGTTTTATGCTACAAGTTCATGAACCACATCCTACAAATGACTTGCATGATCGTTTTGTTTAGTTTAATGGACAGTTAGTAACATATTATAATGTAATAATGCAAATATGCATCTAGTTTCTTATCACTAGCACATCATGTGTTTTTTTTAAGAATGTCCCTTAACAGAAATGTTAAGTAAATAAAATGGTTTTTTGGATGTTAGGTATAAGAGAGGTTTTCAATGTTTTCTGTTATACTAAATAATTTAAGTATACTTAAAAAATCTGTATGTTYTGAAGTCTAAGACTAACTTAGGTTGGTGCTATACCACATAAATCAATGTGCTCTTGCAGTCGTCTTCTCTTGCAAAATCAGTATTCTTTTAAGGTTCAAAATTCATGACATTATCATTATGCTTTTTTTTTCCTTTTTGCTCAGGCCTGTATAGAGCAACAATTTGATTCTGTAAATGGTGGAGTGTCAGTGTCGAAGAACAGTACGTTTGCTGAAGAATTTGCTCATACTCTTCGCACAGCTTTTGCCAGTGTTGAAGCCAAACTTGGTAATGCAAGCTCTTGCTTCTCCCGCCAGCTTCACTGTTTCTAAAATTGTTTGTATTGTTTGCCTGGGAGTAGACATCAAAAAAGGATTTTTTTTGGTGTATTTCTGCAGGTGAACCTTCAGAAATTGACCAGAGAGATAAATATGTGGGCATCTGTGGCCTCTTTGTACTGCATTTTCAGATTTTTCGGACCGTAGACAAGAAATTTTACAAGTCATTGTTGGATGTCTGTAAAAAGGTGAATGCTTTATTCTTTTGTCAATAATTAAGAGGGGGGAAAATCTTCAGTAATGAAGTAGATAATTTTCTTATTTATATAGCATAGCAAAGGCTTGTGAAAAGAAAACACACAATTTACCAAAACAAGTCAGAAAGCAGAATTAAGACTTTTCTACTTCTTATAATTTCCTTCCCCCTCCCCCCCCYGCCCCCATTTTCTTTTAAAGATGCTCTAAAACCTGTCCACTCACTTAGCAGCAAAGTAAAATAAGTTGAAATTACCATTAAAATGTTTCTTCTCAAGGTTAATGTGGCACTGAGGACAAAAAATTGTTTGAGTTATGAGTATTGTGGGACTGAATAAATGCTTTGGGTTTTGAACTTGGTTATAAACATGTATCTTGAAAGACCCTTAAGTCTAAAGGTGATTGGGRCTTTTTCATACCAGGTGGTATTAAGAAATTATTAAATTCTCTAATACTGTTTAGAATCACTGAGAGTGCTAATAACTTTGCTTGTGGTGTCCTTAGCGGACTTCTAGGGGAGAAACCTTTTTTAATGTGAATGGAATACTTTATAGAAATATTATGCAGAAATTATTATGCAGAAATAAACTGAATTGTGTGTTACRGTTCAAGAGAGGCATAAGAAACATGCATGGTGGCATAGTATTTGTTTAGTTACTGATGTTTATTGCTACTTGTAGTATTTTTCCCTCTTTTTCTTTTTTTTTTGCCCAGGTACCAGCCATCACATTAACTGCTAACATTATCTGGTTTGCTGACAACTTTCTGATTCAGAAGATACCAGCTGCTGCCAAACTTTTGGACAAGAAAAGTATTCATACAGTTAAAATGCAAAGGGAGAACTTTCTACAGCAGAAGGCACAGTCACTTACCAAGTATGCTTCCTAAATATTGCTTCATGGTGATGTTTGGCAAACAGTTTAAGAACACGTGGGTTTCTTCATTCAGTGTACTAGCATGTTGTTGCTCAGTGGAGTTAAACAACTCTTTCATTTCACTGCAGCAATATGTGTGTGTTAGCATTGCTGAAAAAGTGTTGGTCAAAATGAAGCTTTTTTCATGTCATACTTTCAGAAAAATGTGTATTACATCACCAAAATAACAAAGTTCCTGGCAGTTCTAAATATTTGATTGTTTCGATTATTTTTACTTACGAGTGTTTTGTGTGGTGGTTTTTTTTTTTTGAGTTCAGTCTTATGAACAAGTGTACTGTACTGCTTAGGGAGGTAACAGGGCTAAGATTTCTGTTTATGTTGCAGACCAAAACAAGAAGGTGGAAAATGAGGCCTGTGGAATAGGAGTAAAAACTTATATTTTGCAGGTTGTCTTCCAACCCTGTGTGCAAGCTGGCAGAACTGGGTTGGAGAGGAGRGGGGAGGGGGGAGGGGGAAAAGCAGCTCCATGCCTGCATGATCCCTGGCAGATTATTTTCATTACTGCCCTGTTTCTGTTTCAATTCACTTCTTCCTGGTTTACATTCTACATCCACAGGAGGAGTCAAGAGCTCTGACTGAATTCTTTCCTGGGCTTTGATTCCTGGATGGAGCATAATAGCASTGCTGCTTTGTTTTTGGTCTTGGGCAGTGGTGTACAAGTCATGTTTTGCAGCTCTTAAGGTTAAGAAAAGGTTGAAAAAGATCTGGGTATTCACAGACATTTTGAGGATGTAATACAACGCAGATTTCGCATCTGCTGATCTGTATACTGCCAATAACTTTTTCTTACTTTTTTTACAAGTTCTTACATTGCSTTTGATAATTGAACTGTTGTCTTAAATATGAGTACTCTAAAGTGTAATTTTTTGTGTCAAAATCAATGACCTGAATACATTCCTGCTATAACTGCTACAATAAGTAATATTGCAGTGTCACAATTCTGTAGCATGGAATAAATAGCAGTTTTAAAAGTGAACTCTATTTAAACATTTAATTACAACTAGTGTAATCCAAGCAGATTAACTTCTGGAGAATTATGTTATTTAAGAGCAGTCCAGTTTGGTATTGATGTAATGACAAGTTTTTAATATATATATATATATATGTAAAAACTCAAAAATTCAAACTTGGAGGAAAAAATTAACATAAGCGTAGGACTTTTTTGTCTGGTGTTTAAAAACATTTTCTAGCAGTTTTATTTACTCTCTTAATTTAAAGAAGTGTAGTATATGTACCGCTAAGAGGGCCATTTGTTCTCTTGAAAGGTAGATGATTTTGACTCTGGGGTATGTTTTGTACAGATTCAATTGGCAGACTAATCCTCACCAATACAGAATTAAAATGTAAATGAGTATGAGGTTCTCATACTTTTGGGGACTGCAGATTTAACATATCTCCCTTGGAAGAATTTAAGCTTTGGAAAGAGAAAATAAAATCCTCATATTCTTCTTATTTGAAGTGAGCAACTTTGTTTCCATCTGCAGAGATATGCAGTCATATTATGTTTTTGTGAGCTCGTGGATGACAAAAATGGAATCTATCCTGTCAAAGGAGCAACGCGTGGATAAGTTTGCAGAAGATCTTTCTAACCGCTGCAATGTCTTCATCCAGGTGTGCAGTCTTTTAATGTGATGATGCAGAAAACTGATGTTTTGATGCAAGTTGTTGAACATAAAAAGAAATCATGGGGTTTCTGTGATCATCAGTGTGTTATTTTATAATGTGRGAATTGTTCTAAAACTTTAAATGCCCAGTAGATACTCTTTTAAGTAAATCTGTAAAAGGTACTTCTGTAAGACATGGGGGAAGCGAATCTGACTAAATATTCAGTGGCTAAAATTCTGAATTTTTCTCTTGACTTAGGAAATCGAGAGCTTCATTTCCTCTGTAGTAAAGGTTTTGGGTTTCTTTCCTTTTGAGTCAGTCATGAGGTACATAAGCTGGACTGAACCAGTGTCTAATTTAGTTTTATTTAGCACAGTACATACTTGCAGTAAAGGTTTTGTGTTGTTTCATTGTGCTTTGCCTAGTGATGGTACTTTGCAAGAGTCTTACTACGTTCCAAGGCAGCTGGTTTTCTTTTGGCCTACTAACAGCATGTAGTCTTAATGTAAGATGCATCTTATTTCTGAATTTATTTTTTGCTACTTTTGATACGTATCTATCTGCCTGACAAAAATCTGATGAGAATAGGTGTGTGATAGAAGTATGATCCTGAGCCTTCCATATTTAAAGACATACATGTGCTARGATCTGTGGTTTTCATATTAGAATTATTTGCAGTGGACTTAAGTAAATTTCGCTCTGTAGTAAACTGAGTTTTGTAGACCACTTGCTGTCTTTTCCTAGTCTCTTTTTTTATTGTTACTACTTTTCCTTTGAAATAAGTTAAATAACATTTTTGTTTTGTATTTAAAAGCTTAGCATACATTGATTTAGAAATGATTGCTTTTTTTACTGTGGGATGGACAGTTCTATTTAGATAGTGTAGAACTGTGTAAATACTGTCAGTGTATTTATTCCACAGAATCTAGAAGTTTTAGTTTGTTTTTGTGATAGGCTGTTTTTTGGGGGATGGGAATTGTTTGGTGGGTTGGTTTACAATAGGTCTGAAATTATTAGTCCTTTGAGGCTGTGCGATCAATTCACTATGTTTAATTTGAATGGTTCTGGAAGAGGCTAACGATCAGGTGATCTAATGACTTGTAGGCAGTTTCATAATGTCTGCCTAATAAAAGGGTCTCATTCAGCTTTGGGATCTCAGGCTTGCTTATTATGGTGGAGTGGTAGGTTCTCTTGTGTGAAGAGGCAAATGTTAGTTCTGTCATGTATGAAAGAAAACAGAGAGGACTTATTTGATTGATATGTTGTGAAAAAATTATTTCCCCCCCTCTTTACTCATTTTATTTTTAGGGTTTTCTTTATGCATACAGCCTTAGCACCATCATTAAAASTACAATGAATCTCTACATGTCAATGCAAAAACCTATGACCAAAACCTCGGTGAAAGCTCTATGCAGACTTGTAGAACTTCTGAAGGTAGGTTGCTGGATGAAAACTGTTTATTTCATGTAGGCTTTTACAGAGAACATTGACCAAACATCACATATTAACATCTTCCCCTCCATGTCCCTCCCCCCTCGCGCCCCTCCCCCCCCCCCCCCCCCCCAAAAAAAAAAAAAAACAAAAAAACAAAAAAACAAAACAAAACAAACCCCAAAAAACCCCAAAACTAAACAACGCACAACTGAGTGGGGACATGTTTTTGTTTGGCTTCTTATTCAAGACTGGATTTCATTAGAGCACAGGAGAGTTGGGAGGCTAGAACTGATTTTTTTTAACTTCTAACTGCCTGCCTTAGTTGGTATCACAGAATGATTGAGGTTAGAAGGGACCTCTGGAGGTCATCTGGTCCAGCCTCCCCCTGCTCAAGCCTGACCACCTAGAGCTGGTTGCCCAGGACCATGTCCAGGTGACTTCTGAATATGTCCAAGGATGGAGACTCCATAACCTCCCTGGGCAATCAGCCTGTGCCAGTGCTTGGGTCACCCTCACAATAAGAAAGTGTTTCCTGATGTTCAGAGCAAAACTCCTGTGTTTCAGTTTGTGCCCATTGCCTCTTGTCCTGTCACTGGGCACCTCTGAAAAAAGGCCGACTGTCTTCTTTGCATCCTCTCTTCAGGTATTTATATACATTGATAAGAATTCCGTGCTCTCCCCCCTGCCCTCCCCCCCCCAGCCTTCTCCAGGATGAACAGTCCYAGCTCGTTCAGCCTTTGCTCATATGTGAGATGCTCCAGTCCCTTAATTATCTTTGTGGCCCTTGGCTGGACTCTCCCTGGTATGTTCATGTCTCTCGTACTGAGGAGCCCAGAACTGGACACAATACTCCAGGTGTGGCCTTACCAGTACTGAGTAGATGGGAAGGGTCACCTCCCTTAACTTGCCGGCAACACTTTGTCTAATGCAGCCAAAGATGCCATTAGCGTTCTTTGCAGCAAGGGCACACTGCTCGCTCACGTTCAACCTGGTGACCACTAGGACCCCTAGGTTCTTTTCTGCCAAGCTGCTTACCAGCTGGATTGGTGTATGGGGTTGTTCCTCCCCAGGTGCAGGACTTGGCACTTCTCCTGGTACTTTTTCCAAAAAGAAGATACTCTGTTTTGAGATAATTTCAGAAAGCAATGTTGAACAGAGCTGAATCATTTAAAAAAAACAAAACAAAAAACCCAACAAAACTTACATCAGTCCTGAAACTTTTTTATTCCTGAAATGGTTTGATTTTCTGTTTCGAAGGGTTAATTGCAACTGCTACTAACAGTATGTTACAAAGTGGAAAGAGTCTGTATTTGCAGTGTGGATGAGTCAGCCAGCATAAATCCAAATTCTTAAGGCAACAATTTCAGTAACTACATGAACTATTGTGTTTTGGGATTGACTTTAGGCAATACAACACATGTTTTACCGAAGAAGTATGGTTGTGGCAGATTCTGTGACGCACATTGCTCAGCATCTGCAGTATCAGGCGCTCCACTCTATTTCTGTAGCTAAGGTATGTATCCAAGTTCTAATAATCAGTCTTCCTATCTAAATGTTAAAAAAAAAATCTTAATTTTAAATTATTTTTCTTACTTTTGCAAAATCTGTAGTGTAGTGCTCTATCATAATCGACAGATATATAAGCTTCCCAGTAGGTCAGAGCTTTGCCCTAGAAACTGTACAGCATAGATGGTTATCTGTTTTTGACCAAGAATGGTTCCTCTCTTCCTCTAAACTGCTGCATCTCTTGTTACGTTCCTCCTGTGTGTTTTAGTTTTTATTTCTAGTGATTTTTACGAATTGACCTTTTCTTACCTCTTTTTCTGATGCAGATTCTTAAAGCATTCTGTTATACGTCTAAGCAAACAGGCTGTTACTTATTTAAATCTGTCTGCTTGGCAAAATAGTGGTTCATACATGATGGCTTATGGGAGTCTAATGAGGGCATAAATTCACTATTTTGTTGTGGGGTAAAATGGCTTCTGATCGTGAGACACCGTAATACCTACGTATTATATCCTTCTATAAACAAGAGCAGTTTACAATGCATTTTGCTTATCAAATCTTGAGTTTCTGAATTCAGGACAAATGGGAAAATGAGATTTTAGTATACCTGTTCAAATGTATTTGTGATTGTTTTATTCTTTCATCACATTTGGTAGCAGAAGTACAAAGGAGGTGTGCTATTGATATCAGTGCAGCTATTAAGTTTTCCTCTTAATTTTTTTGKTTTGGCCATGCTCATGTAATGGATTACAATTTTAACAGTAGACTTCTGTATTTTGGAGTTTTGTTTGATATGTTTGAAATTTGGCTGTAATCTCAATTTATGTATCCAGCATCTCCATATTTTCTAGCATAAGCAAAAAAAAAAAAAGTTGTACTTCTGAAAAGCTGATACATATCAGCTGGTAAAAAAAACAACACAGGAGTAGCATGAACGGAAGAAGTTCCAAACTTCAAAGCTGCTAAGAAAAACTGTATATCTTCAAACAAACAGTTCGCATATATTTAGATAATTTTCATAACTTTTTCAAATKACATCTGTAATTACATTACAAATTATTTCTAAATGCATAGAAATATGCTGAGACTTGTGTATTGAGTAAATATCAAAGAGAACACATCTGTGAACAATTCTTRATATTTTGACTACTTTTCAGAAAAGATGTAAGAAGCAAATGCTGGTAAATAAAAGAGTTCATTAGTACTAATCTTTTTTTATCTGCTCCACTTAGAAACAAAGTGGTGTAAGGTCTAAGGCATATACCTAACATAGCTTTAGCCTGTAAGGTTAGGAGCTTCGTGTTGAACATACTTTCTTAGAATCAGAAGAGGTTTTCTTTAACTCTTTCATGAAACTGTACCTCTTCTGAGTTATGCTGCTGCTCACAAATATATCTGTGACTTCAACTTCTTAGCCAGAAGACTTGGTTCCCTTCATTTGTTCATGCAGATGTTTTTGCACTTAATCTTTCTGATAAATTAGAATTTGTAGAAAATTGCAAGTCATCGTTATAGCCATGTTTATATGTCTTCTGGCTCTTCAGCTGTAAACTGGATTTTGTTACCAACAACAGGGCGTCACTGATTAAAAAATAATTTAAAAATTTCAAGTTACGTGTACCTTAGAACTAAAATTGGCGTGCAGTCACATGCAGCTTGCACATTATTTGTATACTGTATGACCTGACCCGTGTTCATGCTGAACTGCACATATTCCAAGTGTATCAATAGGTAATACRCCTGAATTGACAGAGTAAGTGAATCTGGATTTGGTTAGTTCTGTTCACAAAACGTAATTTGTTTGCAGAAATACTCAGTTTATGACAAGTCTCTAAGCTTTGGAAAGAAGAGGTAAGCTATTGCTTTTGGGCTTAGGTAACTTTTCTCAGAATTTCTGTGTCTTTCTGTCATCAAGAAAAGAGTCATTTCTGATAGAAAGTACAGTGAGCAACGCCTGGATGTCCTGTCTGCTTTGGTGTTGGCTGAGAACACCCTCAATGGGCCAAGTACAAAACAGAGGCGACTAATTGTTTCCCTTGCACTGAGTGTGGGAACACAGATGGTAAGTGCCATGATTGTTCCAGACCTTTACTTGTTTGGTATAGTATCTTACAAAGCAATATAATCTTTTTTTTTTATTATTTGCACAGAAAACTTTTAAAGATGAAGAACTCGTTCCCCTTCAGTTAGTTCTGAAAAAACTAGACTTGATCAGTGAACTTACAGAGCGGTAAGCAGTGACACGTGATATATACACGGCAGTGTAGTTTCATTGAGGGAGCTGGTTCTTCACTGTGTGAATTGCAAAATCTGCTAGCTGCATGCTGGTGGTGATTTTTGCATGTATTGTAGACCAGGAATGGACAGAAAGAATTCCAGAGCTAAGCCTGAAGCTTGCTGGTCTTTGGGCAAGTCATATTTTACCTAATTGGCAACGGTTAGGTAACCCACTTCTCTGGTTGTTTAGAAATTCTGTCACTTTCTTGGATAGCTCGGCTTTATGTTAAGCTAAAGTCTTCCTCTTAACCCAAACCCAAAAGTTATGAGTTAATACCAGTCTGTTTGGGAGATCAGGCTGTTAGTTCACATGTGACACCATGTTTTACTGCTGCTGTAGTTTTAGTGGGCACTCAATTTYGATAATGTTGGCCATCTGAAAGCCAGGTGAGTATCTGGGTTCCATGCATACTTTATGGAGAGAGACAAACACCTTCAGTGGATGACTCATGGGGTAAATTCCTGGGATAAGTGTTGTACACAGGTTGTGTCAGGAAAGGCCTGTTTCTCTTTTTTGACTTACAAGAGAAACTTAGAATATATGTTTGACTTCTAGGCTACTGATTGCATGGAATAAGAAAGTAGTTACTTAGGATTTTGCTGTAATGTAAGGTTTAATTCTTTCAGAGACTGAGTAAACCTTTTTTCTAAAGCAGGTACCTTTTGTTTATAAATAACCTAGTGGAAAACAAGGAAAAAAAGAGTTCTTTATTCAAGAACTTTACTTTGAAGTACAATGCATCTGGAACATTAAAATGACCGTGTAAAACTTAGGCTTGAAATGCAGTTGTCTTTAGTTTAAACACACTAAAGAAAATATCACTGTGTTAGAAAAATGGCTTCTTCCAATTCTGTGTCTAATAAGTAATCTTGTATTCTAGAGTTCGAGTACAATGTGACTGTTGTTTCTTGTACTGGCATCGAGCAGTCTTTCCAATCTATTTAGATGATGTGTATGAAAATGCTGTTGATTCTGCTAGACTGCATGTAAGTAATAATGTTAGTAACTTAGTTTAACAAGCCACTGTAGTGGGAGGGATTTGGAGGAGGAGAGGGTAAAGCTTAGACTGAAACTCGTAAGGAAAAAGCTCAAAAAAAAAAAAAAGAAGTGAAACCCAGTCAAGAGTTACTACTGAGGAAGAAATTTCTTCTCAATCTGGAGGATATAAAAGCAGTCTTTGTTCTAAATCTAATTAAAGTATATCTGTTAGATTGCTCTAAAAATCTCAGGTTGCTGTTGTTAACTGTGGGTCTCTGTATGTCTGTCTGTCTCTTTGTTCCTCTCTTCATTCATTCTAATTTGAAATGAACACCTTTTGCTAGACTTGAACATTAAAAGTCTTTGTTCCACATTGTGGTTACTTATTTCTAAAGCACATATTACTGTGTTCAGTGATGTCATGTGGGATAGTTGTCCTGTAGCTTTTTCCACTCTCCATCTCTCCTCCCTTCTTTGAAGTATCAAGTATTTACTGCAGAAGTGAATCATGCTTTGGCATACTAATCCTGATAAAAATCAATCATCTATTCCAGTATTGTGCATGCAATGGTCAATTACAGTACTAAAATGATTATAGTGCAAGTAATTTCTGATTAAATAGCTAATAATTATGACCTTCCAGTAAATGGATCAGTAGCAACTAAATACTTCAGATGAGCTCATTAAAGACAGGAAGCTTCAGTAGGGTTTATGAAGTCTATTTTTAATAAAAGTGGGAAGACTAGCGATTTTGATTTGTTTGTTAGCTTTGAACACTATTTGAGATGCTGTTGACATGTCTATCATCTGTTGGTTAAGCATAATAGTTTCTTTTTTCAGTATATGTTTAGTGCACTACGGGACTGTGTACCTGCTATGATGCATGCAAGACACTTGGAATCTTATGAGGTGCTTCTGGAATGCTATGACAAAGAAATCATGGAAGTGCTCAATGAGGTAATTTGTTGTGAATGGAAATTAAATGCAGCACTATGCTTGGAATATCTTATAGGCCAGCATCTATTGTACCAAACCTGATGTGATATCTATAAAAATAGTACAGAGACCTTTGAGATTGGTGTGAAGTATTTTAATAAATAAGAAGGTGTTCACTGATGATTTTGGTTATTTAAGACGTGTTGTTAATGGTATCTGTGTTGGCTGAGAACATGAAAATACTGCACTCTAAATTACGTAAGTTGGCAAAACCTCAGTTACAGATTTGACTATGCAGACAGAGGAGTGCTTTTTGTCAGATTAGTTTCTGCTTGTATGAATGCCTAAAATAAGTACTACTGTTCTTAGTATGTATGCATGGCTTTTAGTAGCGAAGGCTCTGTAAATGTAGGTGGCCTCTTTAGTGAATTATTATCTAGAATTACGAAGGATGTTTGACGGAGAGAAAATGTGAATTCAGATTTCCTGAGTCCTAGGTTTTAACCTTTGAGCCACTCTTTTTGTTTGACTAGTTCAAAACCAAACAYTACATATTCTGCAGAAAATCAGGCCAAATTGCTTATTGCAAGACTCTTCCTCACTGAGTTAGGTCCTATTATTATCTAGAGAGATAGCCCTAAGCCTAGTTCCCCTTAAGATGAGAAGTGGAATACTGAAGTTTAAATTCTGTTAGGCTTCTATGTGGACGTTTTAATCATGTACAGAATGGCATTAGGTGGCTAAACCTTTACCTTTTCTGAGCTGTGTAGCTTTTTCTTGCTATTGTGTACTAGAACAAGAACACAGGAATTWAATATCTTCTGATTCCCAAGTATTTATTCACCTTGACTTGTGTGGCCCTGCCAAAGCAAAGCTGTCTTCACTACTTTAATTTTTATGTATTTTATGTATCTCCGGAGAGAGATGCTAGTTCGAGATGTTAGGTCTGCTAACAGASCATTGTAAGCAGACACTGAACATGACTTTTTTTTTAACTTCTCTGAATAGCACTTGCTGGACAAATTATGTAAAGAGATAGAAAAGGACCTGCGCTTATCAGTTCATACACACCTAAAGCTGGATGACAGAAACCCCTTCAGAGTTGGTATGAAGGATCTAGCTCACTTCTTTTTTCTGAACCCAATACGTTTTTTCAATCGATTCATTGACATAAAAGGTGAGGAGTTACAGACTTTCTTGATTCCATTACTTTCACCTCTGTTACACTTTGGCTTAGTATATCTTTTCACTTCTTTCCACATTTCCCCAACTAAATAGGCAGTATTATTTTAGTTCCTCCTTTTATGTGTTTACAGCTTATGTAACTCACTATTTGGACAAGACCTTCTACAACTTAACGACTGTAGCTCTTCATGACTGGGCCACCTACAGTGAAATGAGAAACCTAGCAACTCAACGCTATGGTTTAAGTATGACTGAAGCACATCTTCCTAGCCAGACTCTGGAACAGGTACAGTGCCCACAGGATACGAATATAATTCGTTCCATTACACTGTCATACTAGCTAGCTATTCAAAGGACTGCATCATTAAAATTAAAGTACCCAAGATTAGGGAACTATTTGGAAAAAGTGACCTTTAATTTCTGGTTGACTTCTGAGACAGGATCTTTATCTACTTTTGGAGATAACACCGATACCAGTTAATTTCCTGTTGGACTTGTATAATTAATTTCTTAACAGAAGATTTAATAAAATTAAATCAGGTATACAAAGTCAGAGAACGTTTTCTTGAAAATTCAGTATCAGCAATTTGGCAAGCAATACATCTGGAATACAACTGTCACAAGTCTGGAATGACCTTTTTGCTGGTTTATTGCTTGCTTCTCAGCAGGTTCTGCTTAGTRATCATCAAGAGAAACTGTTTCACAAGCTGGACATGGAGGACTTTGGGCCATCCATGCTTAGCTTAATAGGAGAGTGACTCAGAGCCTCCTAGAAACAGCTAAACATGGTGACATACAGAGTAAAGTTGCAGTTTCATCAAGTTAATGGTGAAGGCATTCACTCTTATAGGGTCGGTGCAAAAGAAATACAACTTGCGTATTTCTGAAGACTTTCCTTCAAGAGTTTTAGTATCTTGGATATTTTTGGCAGTTRGCTTCATTCCCTCATTTGGGTTAGCACATGGGTGAAAGCTCTTAGAAATACCACCTCTTTTTTTCTAATGTTCATGATGGCTATATCTTCCTAAGTTGAAAGAGGGCATAGAACTAAGAACTCTAGCTGCTTGCTGGTACAAAAGTGCTGTGGGTTAGTTTCTCTTTCTGGCTTTGGCTTTCTATTGGCAATATTTGGCCATCACATTGTTACAAAGAATTGAATCTTTTCATAACATTGGTTTCATAACGTTCATTCTGGTATGAGCTTTACTTCAAAACAAGGACACCCCATACTCCATTCCCCCCCAGCCCCAGCAAAATCCTGATAAAATCCTTGGCACAACTGGAAATAGAGTGTATAGATTAAATAGCATCCTCTCTGTGCACAATGATGCTAAAGGGACTCCTTCAACCAAAACAATTGTAAAACTTATGTTGTAAATACAAATCTTGAGGCTTCTAGACAGGTTGGGCAAAACAATATCAAAAAGTAGCTAATTGCTTACGTCTCTGTAGAAATCTGTGTGTCTTTAGAAATCTCTAAGGCAAGATTCCATTTTCTGGAATCTAAGAACAGCCAAATCTCAATTTTATTTCATTTTTTTTTTAACTGGGGCTTGTGGAATAGACTGGAGGGTTCCTTACTTTCAGGGGAAGTTGGAAAAAAACAGGCAGAAGTGTAAATGTTAAAATGTGAGCCGAGCTTCTTTTTTCTCCTCTAAGCATTATCTTACAGACACTGAGCAAAAATTGTTAAGAGATTCTTCATTTTGCAAAGCAAAAACATTGCTTTCTAAAACGCTTTCAAGTAACTACAGAAATAATATTTGCGCATCTTAGTGGTTAGACATGTCAGTATTTCTTGAGAATTTTTATCGTAATAATTCTCAATATTGTTTCAGGGTCTGGATGTTTTGGAAATCATGAGAAATATTCATGTTTTTGTATCCCGCTACCTCTACAATCTGAATAATCAGGTAAGGTATATCCCATACTTCTTCCTGGATTTGGCTCTGATTTGAAGGAATTAAGAAATGCAGAGTAGTGTACATGTAAGAAAACCCAAGCTGAACATACATAATAGCAAGCTGTAAAATAGCTATTGATGCTCGAGAAAAACATCTTTGGGGATGCTGTAGATAGGTCTCAGAGAATGTTCTCTAAGCATATTTTGAGTACGGTGTGCCAGTAGGATCGCTCCATGTCAAATATTCCAGTGAAGCTAGGAGAAGGCAGCAAGGATAATTTGCTGTTGTATAAGGACATACTAAGTACGTGGTTTTTCAGCTTGAAAAAAGGATGTCTGAAAATGGGTTATCAGAGAGATGAATCAGTAAATGACATGGAGAACATGTACAGGGAAACAACCCTTTGTGGTTTCTCACAATGTGAGAATGAGGGGTCCACTATGAAAATGAGCAGCTTCCTTAAAGAAAAGGAAGTACTTTTTCTCTTAGCACGTGATTCAGTAGTGGAACTGATTGTTATAGTATATGGTGGGGCCAAAAGTACAAACAGGTGCCAAAAGAGTTTAGACCAATTAATGTAGGATATAGTCTCAATAAATATGAGAGTTTGGGTACAACATCTGCTTTGGAATTGTTGAATCACTGCTTTGCAGAAAKCGGAAGAACCTACCAGATAAAGTTTATTGTATGCATGCTGTATGTTCTTGGTTCTTTCCCTAATCACCAGTTATTAGCTGCTCTCAGAAATAGGATATGGGCTACCTAGACTGATAATTTATCACAGAATCAGTTTTGGATAAATAACTTTATTTCCCCCCCCCGCCTCCCAGATCTTCATTGAAAGAACAAGTAATAACAAACACTTGAACACTATCAATATCCGACACATTGCTAATTCAATTCGAACTCATGGAACAGGAATCATGAACACAACAGTGAGTATCTCTTGCACTGTTGTTGGATTTTTGGTTTTTTAATAGTGCACAAAAGCCTCAATTCTTGCATCTCCTGCTGGTTTATTTGGTTGTGCAGTTTCAATAAGGCAATAATAATGTTCTGGGTATATTTGTTTTATTAACAAATCAGTTCTTGGACATGACACAAATCAATATCATAAGTTCCTCTTGTAATCGTTAAGCTTAAGAAACATCAGCTTTTCAATTTGCAAAATAAAAGATACAGATCTTCGATCATTTATTGGAAGACTGCAACTTCTTACTGCAATGCTTTTAATGATGTCTGTAGTATAGGTGGTCGTTTTAAGCAGCCGAAGGCATTTACCTCTTTGCAAGGTAAATAAGGGCACTTCCTGTGGCATGCCTACTGCAGCAGGAATTTATCGTTGTGGTTCTCCGGTTTCGGTACAATGCCAAAGGTATTTTCAGGTTGGTGCTTTCCAGTCTGCTGCTCAACTTCTTTCTACCTCTTTGCTGTTTTATTTTTTCCATTCTTCTGGCCCTATCAAAAAAAAAAAAAAAGGAACTTGCTGAAATGTTGAACCTGCTTTCAAGTYATTACTTGAAAAGTGGAAATGATTAGAAAAATAAGGTTTTCATGCTTTCTTGCACTATTGGAAATACCTTCTCTTGCACTATTCTTCTGAGAATGATTTTCTTGTTACTGGAATAGTTAATCTTGGGGACTTCAGTTACTCAGAAAAAGTTACTYGCATTATTTCCTGGTCATGTAGGTTTATTCACTTCAGCTTGTGAGTAAGTTGTTTATGCAGACATGAGAAGTAATTGGGATGARTAGGGTAGAAGTGTGCTTCTGCCTTATGGGAGAGTGTTTTAGAAAACTTTGGGGAAGTGAAAAGGTATGTCAGGAGGTTATGCCACAACTTGACTGAGGAAGTTGAGCTTGTCTGCCCTTTTCAACGTGAAATGTTTGTATTGCCTCAAAAGGACAGTTACAGGATATTCCAGACATAAACTAATGGCTGTCTAGGGCAGGTCATTGAACTGAAATAGCTAACTTGTCCCATGGTCCCTCTGCTCTTCCTGGAAGAGAGTAGGCCTTCCAGGAGAAGAGTTTTCTTTGTTCTTTTAAACCAGTGAAATTAAAAAGATACATTGAGAATAACAAATTGAAATAAACTGAGTAGCATGTTCCATATAAATACAAGTTATTCAGGAATCTACTGAAAATGAGTTGCTAGATATGCTTGTTACTTTGCTAACTTTCTTGATTTGACTATTTTTTTTTCTTCTAGGTAAACTTCACTTATCAATTTTTGAGGAAAAAGTTTTATATTTTTAGCCAGTTCATGTATGATGAACATATCAAGTCTAGACTTATCAAAGACATCAGATTCTTCAGGGAAGTCAAGGATCAAAATGATCACAAGGTATAACAATTTTTGAAAGATTGAGAGTAACTTGGCTAAAGGTGACTGAAGGCGCACCAAACCATAACATTTCTGTTGTTTAAATGTGTATCTCCAGACCAAGTGACAGCTTTTGTCCTAGAAAAATGCAGTATCACAAATGTCTGTATTCAGGATGGCTTTGTTTCATTCTAGCTGCTCTGTAAATATGGGGTTGGCTAAAACAATTCTCTCAGTGACCTGCAAACAATGATTTGATGGAGTCATAGTCTATTGGAGGTTCTAAACTTCTGATCCAAATCATGCTTAACAGTTGTGGTCAGTTTTGAATAATAAGGTTATTCAAACTCAATCCAAAATGATGTGAATATGTAGCACTTATTCCAGTATGTCAAGATTTGGGGACTAGGGTCTGATCTTCCATGCTGGAAAATTAATTTCTCAAAAATGCTAGAGACAGTGTATTTAGCAAAATAGACTGCCAGCTTCTTTGTATGTCAAGTGCTTATTTCTTCTAGCAATACCTTCTTGTTCACAGTAACAGTTCTACTTAACTTCTCAGCTTGCAGAAGTGACTTAGCCAAATGTCTTTTGTGAACTAATATAGACAGGCAGGTGTATAATTTATTAAAAAAATGAAGCTGTAGATGTGAGGTAGGAATACATTGCAAATAGAATTGTATTGACATGATGGGAAAAAAAAATTTTAAGGATAGGTAATTATTCTTACAAATTATTCTAAAATATTTTTCTAGTATCCCTTTGAAAGAGCAGATAAATTCAACCGCGGCATCAGAAAACTTGGAATAACCCCGGATGGCCAGAGCTATCTTGACCAGTTCAGACAACTCATAAGTCAAATTGGTATGAAATGCTATCTAAGACAATGCTATAAATGTTATTAAATGGAAGAGATCATCATCTAGTGACTGAACTTTTAGCTCAGGCTAAAACTGGATTTAACTCCAGTCAGATGGAAGGAACTTCACTTGTACCCCATGTGAAATAAATACTCTCACTTAATTACATAGAAATGGCCCTTGTATGTCTTAATCTAAAATATAGCTACAGCTTGCATAGATGCCTGTTCCCTTTTAAGTTCTTCTTTTCTTTATCTGAACTGACTTTCATCCAGATTGAGTGTATTTACCAGTAAAAAAATAGTAGTCTTAAGTTCACATATTCCAGAAAATGGCCATATATCCAGCTGAAGTAACTTTGAGTGACGCATGACATTACAATGATATTTTCAGCCATTGGTGATGTAGATGTGCAGGACTGATCTGAACTTGCAAGTGTTTAATGTGCCCAGTGGAGAGAATTTGTACTATTTGGCCCTCATGCTATCACGAAAGCGAACACAACCTTGCTAGATGATGCATTTGTGTTTTATTTCTCTACATAGACTTTTGATAAGGGTGTTTAATGTAACTTTTTAAACTTGGCTTTCCAAACAGTTTCTTTGCCAGAACTATACGGCAACTTTAATTTACATTTCAGAGCTTATAGGAGTTATGAAGAGTGTGTATTTGAATAACTATAAATTACTTCCTTGTTTTTTCTTGTTTTTAAAGGCAACGCTATGGGTTATGTACGCATGATAAGATCTGGTGGACTTCACTGCTGTAGTAGTGCAATTAGGTACTTCCACAAATACTGATTTTTTCTGTTTGCTGCTTCTCATTCCTTTGCTCCCTATTCATGCTGAAATTCCCTAGGTTCTTACCCATCCCCCATAAATTTTGAAAAGGTCTACTTTTATGCCTTCATTGAAGTGGGATTATCATAAACAGTGCTGGAATTCAGAACTGTACAATCATTGCCGTAAACCACTAAAAATCAAACAAATTCTATGGAAAAAAGTTGCAAAAGAGTTAATAGAATGTACATGTAAGTCATTAGTTGAGGGTGCCTTAAGGAAAAATACCACAAGCCTTGAGGAGCTTGGAAAAAACAGTTCTTTGATACTTACTTCTGTATAGATGATTATCTGTGTTTATAGAAGTTCATTAGAACATAGTGACTTTTACATACAAAGAAATAGTTGGTTTTCCTGCAAATAATAGTAAGCTTACAGTTATCACAGGCAGTAAGTGCTAGAGAGGAGACGGTAGCCTGGTAAAAGCAGAAGTACAAATGATGTGTGCGTTTAGAAGTGAATTTAATAGCGCCTGGATGAGAATGGTGTGGCAGATATGATGTAACTTCAAGTGTAGTACAAGCCCAGAAGACTAAATTCACTAAATTATAAATTATGGTAGATACTTCAGTGAACATAGGCAATTGAGCATAATCCTAACAAACAGTAAGTTTTCAGGTTTGTTCCTGATCTGGAAGATATCGTTAACTTTGAAGAACTGGTGAGAGAAGAAGGGCTCTCAGAAGAAACACAAAAAGCAGCAAGGTACCCTAACATCATGCTTTTTAGGTCTGGGGCAGGGATGGGATGAAAGAATTGTAATTTTAAAGTTACAAATGCAGCTATTAGTTGCATGTGTGCGTGTGTGTTTGTTAAAAGTTCAGATGGCTTTATGCAAAAAATGTTTGCTCTTTTTAAAAGCAGAGAAAAAGGAAGCACTTGTTTTAAAAATGCAAAGTGGCATTTGTACTAATAGACAGTTAGAACCTGTTTTCTTGATAAAATCCTTGCGGTTTAAAGGCTAACAAGATTTCCTCACCATGTGTCTGACATCTACTTTTGGAATGTTCAGGGCCTTAGGAAAGAAAGATGCAAGTATTCTATTCATAGACCTTTTTTGAGAAAATTAAATCAAGAAATGTGATTCAAGGTGGCTCTAGAGGTAGGGTGTAATCTTGGACATTCTTGGTCTGAATACTGAATTGTAGGTGTAGCCAAAGGGTGAAGAAAGGGTTGTTACCCCAAGGGGTGAATAAGCAAGGAAACTTCTAGCAGAAATCAGGTAACACATTGCTTGTCCTTTGCAGGCAGTTGGACTCTGTCCTCAGTGACCTCACGCGTAATTTTGCAGAAGGAACGGAGTATTTCAAAATGCTTGTGGATGTATTTGCTCCTGAATTCCGCAGTCCAAAGAATATGCATTTGCGGAACTTCTATATAATTGTTCCCCCATTGGTTAGTATTTGCACTGTGTGTACCAGTACTTATTTTAATGTATCAGATCAGGTTTGTGTTAAATATTTTGTATTAGGCTGTTGACTAGCATATTCTACTTATTTCCCTGATGATGAGTGGGATTGTTTTGAGCGTGGCTTTGTTGATAGTTGTCCAAAGCCATGTTTTCCTTTATTTTCATCAATTAATGWACTAGCATTCAAAAGGTAACTTTAAAAATTTCTGCTATTTGAATCAAATTTGGAGAAGCCAAGATGAAAAAGGARGAATTGGAACAGCAAGGAGGAGAGAAGTTTAAAGCCATGTCCTTCAGCTCTCATGTGTGTGCTCTTTCTGCATCACATTAGGTATCTTTAGGCTCTTTTRATGTCGTGTTCTAATGCAGTAAAATCGAGGCCCTCTCTATTGCAATTGGACTTGCTTTTGCTAATGAGTTTTGTTTAGAAAGAGTCCAACTGAATTGAGGTGATGCATGCTTGAGTGCAGCATTCTGGGCATTTGGAAGCAATTCACTTTGAAGGCCTAAATGATCTAAACAGATTCATGTATAACAACCCATTTTAGAAAACTAATTTTGGAGTGCTGATGAGCCATAAACTTAAGACTGTGAGAATACAAATATGGCATGGTGATAGAAGTGAGGGAAGGTAAAGGCTCATGCCAAATTCTTTTGTTCTTTTTCAATCCAACTTGTGGAGTTTTTTTTTTCTGATAAATACAGTTTTAGGAATATACCATCCATTTTAGTTTTAAAAAGGTATTTCAGTGTAGTTAAATTTGAAAGTGTGTCATAGGTTTTTGAGAAGTTGTTAATGTACACACATTTCCATGTCTCAAGAGTAGTTATTGCATAGAGACACATACCCATTGCTCGATATTACTACCTGGATCTATTGTTCAACATCAGCGTAAATGTAACACTATTGAAATCTTTTTACAGTTTTCTAAATGGATTGAAATAACACACTGTAACTTTAAAACACTAATATCTTTAAGCTTTCCAGGAACCTGGGCTATTTTAATTATCCTTTACTTGTTTACATGTTTACCTCTAGTAATCACCAAGAGAATGTGAAGTAATAGTCTGACAAGAACAGCAAAGATGAAGATGTGCCTTTGGTTTTTTACATATGCAAGTGTTTTCCAAAGCTTAACTTACTTTCTTCCCCCAAAATCTAGAAAAAGGACAAGTTTTCATACAAAAATGCCTAATGATGGGAGACAGAATTAGCATAGCTTTGGGCATGGAATTATATTCATAGCGAAGAGCATGCATGTGAATACCTTTTACAATCTGTGAGTCTCTCTTGATGATTCCAAGACAGCTTTTCACTCTTTCAGACCCTCAATTTTGTAGAGCATTCAATCAGTTGCAAGGAGAAATTGAATAAGAAGAACAAAAGTGGAGCAGCTTTCACTGATGATGGGTTTGCCATGGGTAAGTTTCAGCATGCTGACTAGCCTTTGGGTAAGGGAACATAATGGATATTTGCAAGAAAAAAATTGTTTATATTTTGTGTGTTCCCATCATTGAAATTCCATAATTTAAATTTGGGTTGTCATGGCTTCAGCACAATGGATTTGAGGGCTATTGTTTTGTTCAGAATGTCCTAAGCATGGAATAGCTGAGTATGGGAGCAGACAGTTTTGTCGTATTTTGGTGCTCCCCAATTTCTTTCAAAGCTTGCAGATCTTATCAGATGAGAAGGTATGCAAGTCTTTGGATAAGTTATGAGGTTTTCAAAAATGGAAGCTTGTTATTTATTATGATTTTTTTCCTATTAGATTTTATTGTAAATTAATTGTAATTTAAATTTTAATTGTGTGGGAACTATCAACTTAGGCTGATCCATTAAAGACATTCACAAAATGTTTTACGAATTACATGTTGACTTTGGTACATGGTTTGTTAATGACTATAGGTGTGGCTTACATTCTGAAGCTTTTGGATCAGTACCAGGAGTTTGATTCTCTGCACTGGTTCCAATCTGTTAGAGAGAAGTACGTGAAGGAAATAAGAGCAGTAGCTAAGCAACAGAATGTGCAGTCCACTAATCAAGATGAAAAACTACTACAAACTATGAACCTTACCCACAAGCGGCTGGAAGTTTGTTTACAGGTATAGCATGGGTCTAGTTACCTGTTCTGTATCGGGTTCTGCACTTAGCCGACACAATTCAGGTATCTGTTTGCTGATGAAGCTTATCAAGAGCAAAAAACAGAGCATTGTCTGCAGCAACAATGTAAGAAGAGTATAAAGACTTGAGGTGTATGATCTGAAGGGGATGTCGTAAGTGTTTGTAATATTTGAGTGAGTCGGGAACTTGACCTGGTTGATTGGAAGTCTTTGWCCCATGGAGTTTGAAGTCTAATGCAACTAAAACCTAAATGCTTAAGTAGGAGAGAATAACTTTTTGGTTAAATTTCTTATAACAAAGATTTTACATACCACTGTGAACCCTCAGAGTTGCTTGGATGTTAACTCTGAGTTGCTAAGTTGAATGATGCACCAGCTGTCAAATAAAGGAAAGATGCATTTGAATTTTGAAGCATAACAGTTCAGGTTTCATCTGTGGTGTAAATGCGCGCTCTCGCTCGCATGCCCCCCCCCCCCTTGCCTTTTGATTTGAGGAGGCTATGGGACAGATCTCTAGTTGACTATTTATAAATAGCCTGTGATTACATTCTGTGAAAGCACATCTGTTGTTGAAATAGATAAAGCCCTGTATGTCCTCATGACTCCCACGAGTGTGCACTACGTTCGGTCCTCTGCTGTTACAAAAACCACATCACTGAACCTGGTTCAGAAACTGATCGAGCTTGTGGTCACTTAAATTACTGGCTTGCGTGATTTTCCATGGGCAGGTTGCTGCAAATTCTCACTGCTGCTACAAACCTCGTTTTCAGCCTCAGTGGATTAGTGACAGATTTATTGCACTGGTGCTGCTTTGCTTAAATTACCCTTTAARGTCTTTGGCTGATATTTGCTTTGTAAAATGCATGTGAACAAGGTATGAATGGAGGAGGATTTTCAAAAGCATTTAAGTGATTTAGATACTGAAAGCTAGTTGCCTTAGATGCTTCTGAAAAATCACGTTTATATCTACAAATTCATTCTTGTGATACACTGACACTCCTGTATCTTTTCCCTTAGGAATTTGAACTCCTTTATTTCTCACTAAGTAGTGCCAGAATTTTTTTCAGAGCAGATAAAACTGCAGCAGAAGAAAACCAGGAAAAGAAAGAAAAAGAAGGTGAGTGAATGCTATATTTAGAACACTTTGCCTCATGAGAGAGTATGCCTTAGCAGGGACAGTGCTTTTTTCTTTTTTTCCATAGCTGCTTTCTTGCTAGTGGGTTGATTCAGTATTCAAGAAAGAGTTTTATAGGATCAAGGGTGATAGAGGAGTAAAGAACAGCTCACAGAGGCCTTCTTTGGAATCGATGAACTTCAAGCTGGGCTTCGGGGGGCGGGGAGGGGACCCCAAAAAAACCACCAGAAAAAAAAAGCCAACCCAAAAAAATCTGGGACAAGAGAATTGCATACTTGCAGTAATAYTGAATTCAGTAACTTCAGCATCATACTTACCCTCTCAATTGCCAATTTTGACAATGACATCCTTTTCTGCACAACTTTAGCTGGTGTGAAATAAACTGGTGGTTTTCACCTGTTGTTTACCAGCTGTTTTTCAACTTATGTAGGCAGATGATGCAGATACTATATGTGACTTTCAGATGTTTCTGATATGTTTTGGTCTGCCATTGAATTATATTCAAAGGGTAAGATCTTAATTTGTGGTGTGGTCTCTTGACTAGGTAACATGGGTATTTTGCGTTTTATATTCATGCTTACATATTCTCCCTCTTGAATTCTGGAAGATTCTCTTGGGTATGTGAAGATTATTTTCAAAGAAATGAGAAAGCTCCCAAGGATTAAGATGTATAAGTGCAGCTCAGTCACAAGTTACTTAGAAACTCAGGTAGCAGTATATTAAAAATGGAATTGGTAAATAATTTTTCACTGTAGTTCTGACAAAGGCACAAGTGACCTGTGAGATTACAGATTACAGTCACTGGAGCCAACGATCAGTTTTCTTCTGCACTGGGAAAACAGTTCGCAAAGAAAAAGTCTTTTAGCATGAATTTATATTTGATCATATTCAGTGAAGTTACTCAAGTAAATTGTTCAACTTAAAAAAAAACCAAACAAACAACTACAAGCATTGTGGTAAGAATAGATATATTACCCTGGCTTCTTTAGGAGAGCATTCTGTAGAACATCAGTTACTTAATTTTATTTTAGGTTAAATATTCACTGTTGTGATACATGTTCAGTTCCCTGAAAAATGTGTTTTGTGGTGAGAAAAGCTTGAAATGCATACCRGGGCGCAAAGTTTTAAACACGGCAGTATCTTTGCCTTCTAACGTAACATTTGGACTTGGACTCTGCAAAATGTGAGAGCGTGTATATGTAATCTTTAAACAAGTTCTACTGATTGCAGAGACCAAATAGAGATTTCTTCATAGGGCCGGGACCCTTTATGCTGCAAGGTCAGTTTSCATATGCCAACCATGGTATACTGTATCAAGTGTGTTATGACATCAGCATAATATATATGCTGAGGCTTTGTTTTTACTGCCTTGAATAAAATGTTAAACATGATCGATGTCTTTATTTTTTTATTTTTGTAGAAGAATCTGTTAAAGCAAGCAATGGAGATCTTTCCAACTCTACGCCTGCAGATCCTGTTGTGAAATGATATGGCTGGTATGGGTGATGATTACTTACTCAAATAATTCACGTTCTTGTCGTTATCAGTAACACTCTGTAGGGGTAGAAACTCTAGATTTGATTTACTTGCTCTGTTAAACCCAAGAGAAAATGTACAGTAGTATACTAGCATCCAGTGAGGCTAGGTCTGTGTTTGTCTGTATTTCCTGTAGAAACTCCTATTTTTCAGGAGTTTACGTTATTTACAGCACTTCCTTTAGATTGAAAATAATTATATAAAGTGTTGACCTTGGAGGTAGTTATTTTAAAGTACAGATGTGCAGATAAAAAAAAATCTTACTACTTTTTAGATGCATTCTTGCATCTCTAACATAACATTTAAAAAAAAAAAAAAGACTCACAGACCATTGGTCTAAGATTTGAACTGGTGCATCTCTTCAACCAGAAGGATATTATGTGTATCTGTTGTCCAAAAACTAATTCAGACATGTTTTTATGCAGTCCTGTTGTATTTAATGCAGTCACAGATTACACTGGAGGTGTAACAGTGTATGTTGTGAATGTATGTTAAAGCTATTACACCAAATGGAAATCCTTATTAAAGGTTTGTGGACTAAAACATTATTATTACTATAGATAGTGTTTGCACTATGGGAACTTAGGATCCTATCAGGCATTTATTTTCCCCTGCTGTTTTTTCATATCAGAGAATGGGAAAACCAGAAAAGTTAACATAATAAATTACTTCTCATTTCATACCGAAGGTCTGATTCACATCTACAGAAGTAAGGAAATCCAGAGCCAAGACAGAACCACAATCAGCTCTTCCTTTTATGACCAGACACTGTGTGATGGGTGTCTGTAACTATTAAGTGATCTTACACTTCATGAATATGTTGTGCCTAATTGCAAGTTTCAGCCTCAATTCTGTATTTCCTAGCCTTTGTAGGTCTGTTGTACCATCTGTGTTGTTCATACAGTCTTACATGCCAGATTATTAACAATAATTGCACTGCAGGCTTCAGAAGCTGCTGAACACTGTGAGAACTCTGTATAAATATAACATCTGTTAATGCCTGCAAGTAGAGATTCTAGGTTGTGCAAGAGTTACTCAGATTCCTAACTTAAGTAAGTAGCTAGACTTAGCTTAAAAGTAAACACCACTTTCATTAAAAGATATAGTTGTGTTTTAATCTCCCAGAACATAAAACACTTCTGGGTCTTACTAACTAGAATAAATTACTCTAGTCAGTCCAACTAAGAATTACTTTTTGGGGTTTTTTTTGGCACTCTTAACTGTATTTTTAGACCATACTTGCCAGCTTCTTTCATCTCTTCTGATTACAAAAAAGGTAATGTTTTAATGGTTCAAATTGTTCCTTGGGTCACTGGTTAAGACAATTCCTGATGTACTTCCGATTCGCCCTTTCCTGCCAGTCACTTTAACATTCAGAAAGCCAGGACAAATGTTTTGTTGCAACTGGAAAGACCAGACTGATATGAAAGTCCTTCTTTTGTTGGTTCTGAAAACATGACCCAGAAGCTTCATGGACTGTTTAAATCAGCTGGGCTCATTAAAGTTTTTATTTTTAATTCATTGTAACTGCAGAGACTGCCCTAAAGAATGCTGCATTACTTGATTTGTATTTTTGCTTTTTTATTTTGATACAGGTATTTTCTTTGTAATTTGTGTACACTTTCTTTTTTGACCAAATTGTGCCCGCGCTGAACACTCAGTAGCACTGCTGAGATCAGCATTCTTGCTGCTGCTGCTCGTTTCCATACTGTTGCAATTGCAGTGTACATATTTCCATATTCCTGGCTCATCTGAAGTCACCTAAGTTCTTGGCTTGGAATGGCCAAGCACTACCTTTCTTCCACAGCAACTGCAGCGTCACGTGTAGATGGTGTTTGTTTCCCCCAGGATGGAGTAGCTGGGTAGCTATGTACAGTCAAGACATTACCTGTGCTCTAATGAAATCTGCACTTGTATTTTCCCTTCTCCCATTTTTTTTGGAAAGACACTATCTCAGCTAGGTAATACTTTGCAGTTGAACATAAATAGAACTGTGCATTTTCTTAATGTGTGTTGGTTAACATTCATGTGGTTCTGGCAATGGAAATTCTACAGGAAAGACATAAGCCTATTTTTATCGAACCCTGTTTAGTCTGGGAGACCTGACTGTATCCTGTATGTGGCAAAAACATATACATACACACGAATATGTACAGTGATAATAGAGCTATTCTTKCTAATACAGGATCGTAGTTTGTATTTCCTTCTTTCTTTTTGTCATGTAGCAGCATATACACGCAGAAAGCTTTTCTCATCTGAAATACAAGGTGGGTCCTGGATTTGGATGTCACACACTCCTCTGTGTCAGCGAGAGTCACATTAAATCCTTTTTTCCGCCACAAGGATTTGAAAGGGGTGCAAAATTCTTGCTGTGGTGCTACTACTATTTTCATTGCTTTTGCCCTCCTGTTCCAATTATAGGAAAAAAGAAAAAATGGACCCTAACTGGTTGTCTGGAGTTGAGATGATGGAGCTAAAACAAAAAATCCCCCAAACCAAACTGAACACACTCAAAATTCCCCAGAGGTGATAAAAGGAAAGTGAGGATGATGAGTTTGCTGCAGGGACATAAAACAGATCGCTAGCTTTTTTTCCCTCAAGTCGGGGGCAGAACAGGCTGAAGGCCAGCCTCTCCCCCTGAGAAGGCAGCTGCCACCACTGCCCTCGCATGTTCAATCTTGTGACAAGGCTGCTGCATCTACAAGTGGTAGCAGCCGCTCTTCCAGAGGTCTTGCAACCTGCTTCCGAGAGGGTGCTGGGCCCTTTGATGCCAGAAGGCACGGGGCTGCCTTGCCCTTCCTCCTCGCGGCAGCACAGTTGGGGGAGCAGAGCTCACGTTCAGCCCCAAGGTCAAAAGGTGTTTGCATTGACTGGTGGTAAGTGATGGCCGCCGCAGCAGCACCCGACGGGCGTCTGCTTCACTGGGAAGTGGGTAGGTTCTGGAGGTCCTAAGGTGGTCTGTAATCAGAAGTAAATTTGAGTTTTCATCTGATGTCCATCAACAACAGCTGTTTTCAGCTTCTCAGGTACAAAGGACCAAATGTAACACTTAATGTTTCCTAACTCATTGTACAAAAGGGTATTTTGTTACCTCAGTCTCTCTGGTTTGTGAGAACATTATGTACATAAAACTGTGTTAATAAATGTCATTTTGAGAACCTCATTCTTAGTGTCTTCAGTAACATCAGCTCAGTTTTTTTAAGAAGACAGCCTCAGCTTTTATTTATGAAGACGTGCTTGTGTCTGTTACTAATGGCTCTCTTCCACAGTTCTTTTGAACATTCAACAACCACCTAAATTGAATTTATTCCATGTCATATGCTTGCAGACTGGGATCTTTCAGATGCTGTAGCACAGATACTGCTTACAGAAAATCTAGTTTCCTAGTAAGTGCTTGAGAAGAGTTGTTACATTAAATTTGAGGAATTTGAGCCATTTGTTCCAGTTATCTTACCTTAATTAATACAAACTATGCCACAGATTATGTCCCCCCCCAATAACTACTGTTTATTTTGTTTATCTTTGTTTGTTCTTGCAAAGTACAGTTTCTCATATTTTCAGGCCAAACTGGAAGGGAAAAAAATCTAAACTTAGTAGCCAAATGTATCTAGTGTCTAATTTCAGGATGGTACTATGAGACTAGTCAATACATTGTAGACTTACACTCTAGCATTTTATTGCTCAGTTTTCTTAAAACCAAAGACTGCTGGTAGACTCAGCTGTTGCACATCACCATAATGTTAAAAATACAAAGAATTCTTATTATGAAAGTACTTGTTTGTCCTACAATTATCATCTCTGGCAACTTAACTTTTAAGAAACCTAACCATAGAAAAACTGCACACAACTAACATGCCACATTCGTTGACTACTTCTGATGTTTGCATGTTGGTGGTATTTACAGTAATAAACCAAGGAGGTACATTATGTCCATTATTTAATTACAGAATGTGTGAGTGCGGTCCCCATGAAGGTAAGAGTAGGCACTTAGATTGGTTTTGTAAGCTTATTCTAGATGCAATATAAAAATAGATTATATTAATAGGAAAAATTTAGTGTTTAACAAATTGTTTTGTAAATAGGCTAGCACAAAAGAGAAATCTTGTTACACTTACACTAGACTAAAAATAACTTCATCTGAAAATAAAGTAAATAATAGTGCATTTTTAACCTTCATTCAGATGCACATAATCATGCAAACTATGAAAATTTACTATGGTAGGAAATTTGAGGCCTCATATTTGTTAAAGGAGCTGACAGCTTACAACTTGCACTAATTCCAGTGGAACTGTAGGCTGCTCACCATGTAAATCTGGAGAAATGACATTAACCCTTTGTGGCTGACAGCTGCGCTGTCCTAACTACCAGCAGCCAGGGGCTAATGCTGAAACATTCGCGAAGATTGTCAGCTTCCCTGACACACCTGTACGCTGCGCATTTGCAAATGCGAAAAGCCTCAAGGGCCAAGTCCTGCTGTTGTTCCATCGTAAATCCAGAGGAAACTCCCCTGCAAAGGTGCCACGCTCCCTCCAGCAGGAAGAGAGAGCCTGGCCTTGTGTGCGCAGGTGACTGAAAACCAGAGAGCCTCGCAGAACGACTCCCTGCTTTTCCTGCTCCCACGCAGGCTGCAGGAACGACAAGAGTTTTTTACGCTTCTGACTCCTCCCCTTCTTCATGCATGGTTCCATCCTCTTCTGACTGATCATTCAGAAGCATGAACTTCCCATCGTTTGTTAGTGGCACAGACTTCATGAGCTGAGCCAATGCTTCTGGGTCCTGAAGAAAAACACACACACACACACACACAAAAAGAGTTCAGCAGGCTGTTGCAGCGATCTGTGCTCCTCACAGAGTCTTCCCTGTACTTATTAAGGTTTTGTAACTTTTTTTTTTATGACAACCTTTTGTCTAAAGGTTTGAAACAGAAATAATCCCATTTGGGTCAGTAAAACCACTCCTTGGGTGGTCATTCATTTTGAGCCTTTATTTTGCTGTTCTTATCTGGCATTGATGTAATTACTGAAAAACAAGGAGGAAGATAACTGTCTAAATAATTTACTATGCCTGTGCTTGTTGCCTGTGACTAAAAGCTCATTCCCCCAACTTGTTCTGAAATCTTGGGAGCAAAAAATATACAGCAAATATTAATGTATTAGTGTCACATTTTATATAGACAAATTTATCTGTAAGGRGCTAGGTAACTTTGCCATTCATATTAAGTGGAAAAACACTGTGTTTTTCTTCCCTAAGGGAGAAAGGAGTATGAGTTTCTAAAAGTGAAACAGCAACGTGTGTGATTTACACTTCATCCCAAAGCATTTGTTTGGGGTATTTTTGAAACTTTGCTCACAGCTTCCTTTCAAATATGAACAACTAGACTTGTATAGTTCTGAATTTGATTTAGGGTGGCAAATTTTATCTCAAATCAAGCTACTCAAACTGAGTTTATGTTTGCATGAACTACCCAGGGGCTTGCATCTGCAAAACTTTGTCATTAGGAGGAACAGCAGTTCCTTTTTCTCACGCACACCAGAGGTACCTGGACAGTGCAACCAAAAGCAGAATATGATGTATCACAACACGGACACTGGGAATGAAACAAGCTTACCTTCTGTGCCTCAATGATTTCTTTTCCCAAGCTAATGGCATAGCAAATCTAAAAAAAGAAATGTATGTCAAGTTCAGGTTTGGTTTTTTTGTTCCTTAATTGGGACTAAAGCACAGAAGTGTCGATGCAAACTTAGTCTTAAATACAGGTCTAAAAGCAGAGGTGGAACACCAATTCACCACGCTAACTACATAAAACTGTCTTAGGTTCTGCTTCAAAGTTCACTTAGGCTGGTAAATCTTTGTACTCAACTTGGTTTTATTCACCAAACTTTTTTTCCGAACCTGGGGGATCTTTTCAAGTGCATGTACGAAAGAGTGGTATTGGTTTTTGAGACAAAAATTCTCCAGTACATTCCTTATTTCTAGTAGTCTGTTATTACCATATAAAGCGAGCACCCAGTGGCRTTAACACAGTATGGCTGTCTTGTCTTTGAAGGGTTTACGGATGTGTGTGTCTCAACATAGCTGACATTCGTTTTTGTTAGGACTGGTGCTAGACACACACACTCTCCCCTATCCTGTAATGCTGCTATTCGCAATCGCATCCTTTCTTCCTGTTGCACATGCTGCATTACCTGTAAATTTGGTCCTTTTTAGACATAAGCCATCAAAGGCTCCCATGTTAAGCCATGTTTTCTTGGCAAGAAATTGAGCTGCTCTTGCTTCTATAGCACTGTTTCCCAGATGTGTAAGCCAAGAAGCCTAAGACCTGTTTTCTAAATAAAGTATTCCATTACATGCTATGCAAACCTTTTCCCCTTCTGTGTTGCTCTCAAAAACATATGCACTCATGGATTCTTCTCCCAGCATCTCACTGAGATGGACCACAAAGCCAATCAGTCGCCTGTTATCCTGATGAGCAGCAAACTGTGTCACAGTGGCGAGTTCAAACTGGAAAAGTATAATAAAGAATTATTTTTTTTTCTTGTAACCAGCATATGGTTAGCTTGGTCAAGAGCTCAAGGTCATGTGACTGAATATTCAATGCTGTGGTAAAAAAACAGATTGAAACAAAAGTTACTTACACTTGTTCGTGTAACTTGGGTTTGAGGATCTATTAACCTGCAATTATGTGTAGGGGGAAAAAAAAGAAAGTGATTTTAGACTGATTCTTAGTAATTTCAAAGTGCTTTATAATAGTAAGGCAATCACTATAGCAGTTTTACAGAGGGAACATCTGCATGGAATCAAATGCTTTATCTGTGATTTCAAGTCGGTCGGTGGCAAGGTTCAACTCTAGACCCTGACTCTCAGCTGCTTGACGTGTACAGGTCACAGTAGCTTTCTGAATCACTAATTTGGTAAGCATCCTGAGCGTATGGGCTAATACACTCGTACGCATGTGGACATAAATGCACTCCAGCTACAGTAAATGTCTTGTGTCAACATATTCTAGTGACAACACTGACAACAGGACGGCGACGGCTCTCTTGCTGTTACTACATGTAAGGAAAGAGAATCTTCCAATGCATTTTTCTGCATCTTTTTCTGTATCTTTGCAGGGCCTTACAACCCCACTGCATCCCTTACATTTTCGTAGGATGTTCTTAAAACTTAGTCAGGAGGATGATTTCTAGATACTACAGAATAAGAAACGAGACATTTTTACTAAGTAAAACGAATCTTGGGATCTTGCTCCCTCAAAAGGTGTACTTCTTGGAAAAACAAAACCAAAAATACTTTACTAATCACAAGTTGTATGAAGAGAACAGGATGTTGACAGGTTGAAGATTTTACAGTACCTCAAGTTCTTGCTGGTGACCATGAGATGGGATTCAGTCATACGGAATATGTTGTGAATGGCACGAGCAGCTAACACTTGTCTCATAGCTTCATAAATGACCTCACTTGTGTCATCTGACTGAACAGCCATAGATCCTAAAAACCGAACTACGAACATCTGCTGCAAGAGCGAATCTGGAAGATAAAAGGCGTGACCTCCTTCACTGTGCTGCTTCAATTTTCCAGTAGCTGAAGTTATCAATGAAATTATTTTTTTCACTTTAGAAATTCAACACTAAACCTGTGGGTGGTGACTTCCTGCTATGAGCCAGGCAGTGCTCTGACCCAGTTTTAAACAGTGCTTGAACTGGCAGCGAGTAGGGAAAAAAAACACACCACAAAATCACAGTTGCTTGGAAGCTTTAAAAGTGGAACAGGTCCCTTATGCCTTATTTGGTTAGCTAGTAAAATTCACTTGCCCATCTTGCTATCAGGTGCACATAAATTGTGCACATAAACTGTGATAAATTTATGATTGTGCACAAGCCTTGGCTTCCATCAAATTAACTCTTATCTTTAAACCTTGTATGTTCCTCGCCGCCTTTTGTGTCCTTCTGACCTTCCATGCAGCTGGTTCCAATGAGGTTTTCATTAAATCCTTCCTTGCTCACTGACTATCACCCTACGACTCCTATTTACAACTAAGTAGCCGTTACGTGACAAAGCCATCTTTTGATCAGGCTCCCTTTGTGGTTGGTGGTGAGCAAGGTAAAGCAGGATGAGTCCTGCTGAACGCGACTGCTCAGAGGCCACGACAGCTGTGTCTACATTACACAAGACACGACAAGGACTGTTAAGCATCAGCCTGAGCTGAGCTACGCAGACCCACTTGTGCAGTCTGAGACGCAGGGCAGTCACCTAAGCATTGTATGTACTCTCTCTCCGTGCTGCAGCGGAGCAGGGTGCTGCTGCCGCCCCCGCCAGTGCGGAGCTGCCTGCTTGTTACAGCTACTCTGCTGTCAGGCAGCCTGCAGCCATCCTACCTTGCAGTGGGACAGCACAAGCAAGCGAGAGCGTTCAGATCAGTAGGTTCTGCTTTGGTTCTGTGAGTAGTTTTCTGAAGGGGCTGTTGGTTCCAGASAGCGGTTGTAACCGGCACAGAGGAAGAGGAGAACAGCCAGGGTCTGAGCCCTGCCTGTGCTGGTAGAGAAAGGTCAGAACTGCTGACTTTTACTGGCACATCACTGGGAGGAGGGAAAGGGGGCAGCAGTAAGAAACTCTCTTTTTGCTGAGAGAGACACGTGCCTGCTGCTAGCTATATGCTGGGCCTCTGTGAGATTTAGATTGTGAATTTCACAGTACACGTGGGTAAGAACGGCTACTAAGCAGCCTCAAGCTTGAGCAGAATTATGATACAGTCCCATCAAACCTTTTCTAAGCAAGTCAACAGCTACCTTAAAAAAAAAAAAAAAGAATGAAAGACAAAAACCAAGCAAACCAAATCTTTTTGCCTTTAAACATTTGAAATAAACCGCATCTGGAATACAGCTTGGACAGTCAAGGATAAAAGTGTGTGTTTTCACAGGAAGTGATGTTTAAAAGACTGGCTTCTGAAAGGTAACTACCTTCAACTGTACTATGGGCCTGTTACCACTGCTCCATGGTGTCAGGTGTTTTCATTAAGAGACACTGGATAGCTGAGAGCTGAATTAGGCCTAAAATCAGGACTAATTTTATCTGGAAAAATGAAGCACTGACCTTCCTCCTCATCTTTGCTGCTGTCTTCAGATTCCCCAAATGGGTTTGCACGCCTATGAAATAAGAATAAAAACTCTAATTACAGATTCTGGTCACCACACACACATGCTGCAATACCTAGTTTTCTCCCCTGAAATCACTCTGTTAAAGTGACTGATCACTGTCTCTGGCCGTACCTGCCACCTCTGTTCTGGTCCAGGAATTCTGTGGCAGGCAGTACGATATCAAATTGAATTGGTGTTCCAGGAGCAATGAGCGGTGTGGAGTCTTGAATGCCAGCTGATTCATTGGGAATTATTTTATCATTTTCCRTATTTTTTACACCCTGGCTAAAATGAAAATGGAAAAAAATGTTTCAATCAATCAATGACAATCATGTTTCAATCAATCTTTGCTGTGGAAGGGAGACAAGATTATTCAAAAATCCAGAGCGAGACTGAACCAGTATACATAAACATAAGAGTATTTTCCTATTTACCTGTTACTGAGGTCTCTTAATAARATCTCCGTTTTATTTTTTTGTACCTAAAATTATTTAGGAAAAAAGTAAATGCTGGTATATTAAACCTGAATGCAGAGCACCTCTAGGTGTGGGCAGACTTTCAGCCATAGGTTGCTGCTTGCCTCCGTGCCCTCTAGTGTCCATATTTACAGCCACATTATCTGTTCAAACACCRGAGACCTGGACTTGCGTCAATGGCAATCCTGACATCTTTTTAAGATCTTACTTGGCCACAGGCTTGTTACAACCTGATAGCTGAGAAGAAGCGTTACACACTGGGTCAGATTTCTATCTGCACCTTTTCTCTAAGAGAATGAAATGCTACTCTTCCCACAGCTACAGAAGTCATAACTATACACATCACTACACATGGTACACTGGGTTTACTAGCAGCACCCTTCTATTTCCAGAAAGTTTTCTGACTGCATACAGATGTAAAAGTGACTTGGGAGATTAGTTGTCAGTGAAATAGCTATGTCCTCTGCCCAGCGAAATAGATGGCAATACTCTTAAATCTGTAATCGAAGTGAAACGGCTGTACTGTGAATAAAATTAGAAAGAAATTGCCTGGCATTCCCCATGGCTATATAGGGAATCTTTGGAATCTGGAAGCAATCACTATACGGGGAACCATAAATCACTGGCCTGAGTGGAAGAAGATCTGGAAAAGGTTTGAATTTCTAGAATTAAATATCTGAGTAAGAATTTACAATTTTCTGACAAAACTTGCAGAGAAGTCTCTTCATGTTGAAGTCACTGTGACACAAACTTGCCTATTTTACTTGTCACACTGCTTCTGAAAGCAGGATTTCAGTCCAGCACTGGGCTTCAAAGCCAATTCTGATGATGAAGTCTGAAGAATTCCCACTGAGCAAGATGCTAGGATCATGTGGAYGCAAAGAAACGATACATAAAATATATATATTTTGAATCTAAGCATATCCTAGAGTATYATTAACAATTTTTGAAGAAGGGGAGCTTTATTGATTGACCTAAATGAGCACAAGAGAACAACAGTAATTATTCTGACAGCTGTGTAAGGCATATTCCTGTGACGGACTGACAGGAACTGCTGGAGGTAATACGCAAGAATATACTTACTTCAAAGTATACTGGGGACTCTGCTGTATTACCCACATTACAAGTCATTCCCTTACAGCAAAGCACTTATAAATAAAGCATTGTGTTTCTTTCTGAAGAAAGAGCAAAATCCCAGTGGCAACTGCAAGGAGCTCCAAAGCTCTGATGTGGAGCAATAAGCATTACCCTCAACACTTAGCATCTCTTACGGCTTTCAGTAGGAAACAGAAGTAGAGGAATTTGCTGGAACACACAGGCTTGTAAAGCCAGGGCCTGGACAGGGCTTTCTCCCGGGTGACTGCTGCCCTGTAAAAAGAGCATGACTGAGCATACAGTCTCTACTCCGTGCAAGTGAGAATGTTACCTGGGGTGGTGAACTTCGTGTTTTTTCCCGAAGCTGGTAATGGGAGTCACTGCTTGTAGGGCTGTCTGATTTAACTTGATTGCAGCTGCCTATGGAAACAAGAGCGAACAGCTCTTTTACACACGTACTTTACATTGCCAGGTAACAACGGGAGAGCAAGTTGGAAGGAACAGACTGAAAGATGGAAATAAGCTCCCACCTCTGGATTGTCAGTGAGATAGATCTGTCTGGAGATGTTGTTGATGGCACATATCCACTGGAAGGGAAAAATGAAATTGAACTCTTCAAGCTCACTTGTATACAAGGATAACAGCATTAAGAAAATATTTTTACCTCTTCGTATTCTTTCTTGCTTTCTGCTTGAAGGGTTATACCCCTAAAACATAAACATAGTGTATCAGTGCTAACAGTGGACACCAGGACTGCTTGACTCCAGGTCACTAAGCTTTGTATCTATTAACCATCAAAGAACAAAAATCACAAATAAGCTGCAGCTGAAGGGTACTGCATGTACTGTTCAGGCAGTTGTGGAGGAGGATGGGAAGGAACATGCTTTTAATTTGGAAACACCCTTCTGGAAACCCAGAAAGGCTTATTATTATAGCAAGCGTGTTTTACATGAAACAGCATCTGAAAGGGTAGGTGTGCCTGGCTGTCCTCAAATAAAACCTGTCTCATACGCTTTGCCTGTAGGAGTAGTGATCTGAAAGCAGTATCTTCTGTCCTCGCAGTCTACAGCCATAACAGAGCAGTTGTCCAGGTCCTGAATCAATCCTCCAGCTACTGCTCCCCTTGGCTGACACATCAAGTTGCCACCTTGAGTGAAGAAATACAGTCTTTCCCAAGTTGTAGTCACCAGACCTGTTTTACTGAAGAGAAGATGCAGTGATAAAGACTCATTAATATTTAGAAATTACTCCAAACATATATGAAACTGCAAACATATCCTGATGCTAATCTGAACTTTATGTTCAACCTTGGGTTTTTTTTTTTATGATGAGTGACTGTTAAGAAGTAAAAGCAGCACCTATTCCTAGCAGACTAATCCTTAATGAAAGCTGAAGAATTAAACTGATTCCAAAAATTCCAAGCTAAAAACATTCTCTGCAGTACCTCCTAGTTAAGGAACAAAAGAATTATTGGTATTGAGTAACTGACATGAAATACTATACAGCTGGATAAAAAATAAAGGAGTATTTTCAAGCTGAAGAGCAGCATGAGCAATTTCAGCACAAAGAATCATCATTAAAAAAAAAAAAAAGTATCTTCTGCAAGTAGTATCTCRGAGTCCATCTTCTCCCTTGCTAGACTCCTATTATATTGTAATCCAGCTCTTAGAATGCTACGAGAAACTAATAAATGTCCACTCACCAAAAAAAAAAAATTACCAGTCAAATAGAAATAAACTGATATTTAATCAATCACATAAACAGGGTTACTATATGCCACCAATATACATAGCTCCTGTGGAAGTTGATGGAAGATTTTATTTGGAAAATCTGCAGACGTAACTCTACATATGGTATACATTCAAAGTTATGCACTTGCATTGTCCATAAAGCTTTTATTTATGTAAAGGAGGTCATTTATGAAAACATATATTAACTACAAAATATAGCTGTTTGTTTTTGTAAACACTATGTTTTCATTAGCCCTRAGAACTGGGAACAATCTGAACCTAGCCCCACCAGTTTCTAATTTTTAGCCACTTGAACGCACAAAATCATCCCTTAAGTGAATTCAACCAGAAGTAAACTTCTGTTTTCAGGAAAACAGTCTCAAATGCCTCTAATTTTGTTTAAGCTTCTAAAACACATTTCCAAAGATGACAGAGATACTTAGGAGCTGAAGAGTACAGCTACCACAATGATTCAGGAGCCTCTAACATCATTACCTGAGAATTCTTTATGACCTAAAAAAAAACCAACGTTGCAACTAGTCAGCAACTAAACAAACCAGCGGGTAGCGACAGTTGTCTTACTTTCTAAGATTAAGGTAGCCAGCCTTCTGGATGAGATTTCTATTGATAGCAGGTGAAGTTACGTCAGAATCTGGGGTGTAAACAGATTCATTAACTGCAATTAAGTCCTGCTGGGACACCCTCATTTTTTCAGCTTCAGCATCCAGCTCTCCCTGTATGCTGGAAAAAAAMCAACACAACAAGAAACCCAAAGCCATCATTAGTCAGCTTATACCAGGATATAGCTAACATCTGTAAGCCAAAATGAACAAAAATACCAGTTGAGATTATATTGGAGAGTAGTGCAAAGATAAAGTTTATTTTTAGAATAGACTTTGTAGGAAATATAATGTAAGACTACATGTCTAAGGCTTTCTCTAAGGCCTAGATAAATCAGTGCAGTTAGGAAAGAAGAGGCAGACAATAGGGAACTACTCCCAGAAAATGTCATCTGAGCCTAAAGAGACAAGATGCATGTGCTCTGAAGGTATTAACAATGGTTCAAGGAAAATATGGCTATCTTTGGCACGCTGGCAGCAAAAGCACAGCCAGGATTTCCCCTTGCTCTTTATTTTGAAAGCGCAGCTTGAAGATGTTACTCTCAATATGTCTCACACAGTAGCTATGCCTTCTTTTTTGCAATTTGTACTAAACAGTTACCTTCTTTCCCCAAACAGTATAGAGAGATAACAATCAGAATTATAAGATTGTAAGACTGAAATGAGCACACGAGAAATGCTTGTCTTGAGAGTGAAGAGTTAAAGTTTATTTTTTGAAGGAGACAGCTTCTAAAAGCAATGCTTGTATGAATTTACGCTGCTGAACATATATAGATGTTGCCCTAGTATAGCGGCACAGTTCAAAGCAGGCTTTCCTACAGTATCTCCTGGCTTTCACAGAACTTTGTCTAATTCCTGCAACTGTGTAACATGCAGGAATTCCTGCCATGAGACCACCTATTAACTGGTCATGGATTTTCAACAGTAAGTTTCCCATGAATTCAGAACAATCAATAACAAAATCCATAGCTGAAGTCTCATTTTAGCTTTAATTTTTGTTTATAATACTGTCTTCCACTTTGGTGTGATTCAGAAAACATCCTTGGTGGAGGCTGGCAAAMCTGAGCTCTTTTTGAACCTATCTGTAAAAATCCAGTTTGCTGAAAGTAGTGCCTGTGAAGGTGTATCTGAGTGCAAAATTTAACTCAGAAAGTAAGTGATAATTCATTGCAGAAGCATTATACAGATACATACTGCAGTGCTGAATATCTATGTATTCATAAYCTTCCTGTAAGACACATTTGGCGTAAAGGGGGAAACAGAGCAGCCATTTTACTGGAACAAGCAAGCAGAGAGGTCAGAGTCATCATCATATGCCAGTGAAATACCTTAATCATTTTTTTTTCAGCTCTACTGTCAGACAGTCATTGGGAGCCACTTAATTTTCAGAGGTTCCCATAGACCACTTGACAGTCCCATCACATCAATAAACCTGCCTTGTTTCCATCAACCTTAGTAAGTCTGTGTTTCGCTTGCAGACTCTTCTGACCAATACACATCAATGCAATAGGCACAACCAGAAGGCAACAAAAGGCCTGCCATTTTGAAAATGTGACGTAATTAATTAACACCCCCCCCCCCCATCAGATAAACTATACATAAAAGGGCTCAGATCTCCATGTCAGCTGCAAGCACTATTTGGTGCATCTGTGGACAAGGAAGCAGAATATGGTTTTAGACCACCTGTTTGCACTGCCCTTCTGTGAACCTGAGGTCTGGCTACATGTCTGTGAACTGAGGTCCTGAGGGAACTGGCTAACGTCCCCGGAAGGCTGGTCTCCATCTTCAAAAGTTCACCACAGTCAGGGGAGGTTCCTAATGACTGAAAAAAAGGCAAGTGTCACACTTGCCTTTGAGACAGGCAAGAAAAACAGTCTGGGGAACTGCAAGCCAGTCAGCCATTCCTCAGTCCCTGGGAAAGTTACAGAGCAAATTCTCCAGCTATTTCCAAACACACAAAGGACAAGAAGGCAACTGGGAACTGCCAGCACAGATTTACCAARGGCAAATCATGCCTGACCATCCTGATTGCCTTCTGTGATGCAATGACTAGCTTGGTGGACAGGAGAAGAGCGGTGGATGCTGTTTCACTTGACTTCAGCAAGAYCTTTCACATGGTCTCCCATAGTATCCTTATAGCCAAATTGCTGAAATACAAACTGGAGAAGCTGACTACAAGATGGGTAGAAAACATGGCTGGACTACTGAGCTCAAAGGATTGTAATCGGTGAGACAAAGCCCAGCTGGTACCCAGCTATTAGTGATGTTCCTCATGGGTCAATACTGAGGCTTACACGTTTAGAGTCTTTAATAAGAGCTGGACAACCCATAGGAGCAGATGACACCAAATTGGGAAGACTGATTAACAGATATGGTAGAGTGGAGGGCTGCTGTTCAGAGGGACCCTGACATGCTGCAGAAATGAGCAGACAGGAACCTCATGAAGTTCAGCAAAGACAAATACAAAGTCCTGCCTGGGATGGAATAACCCCATGCAACTGTAAAGGATGGGAGGCATCTGGATAGAAAGCAACTTTCAGCAAAGGACTTGGGGGTCCTAGAGGGCAAGTTGAACATGAGCCAGCACCATGCCCTTGTGGCAGAAAAAGGACAGTCACATCCTGGGTTGCCTGAGCAAGAGTATAGCCACCGGGTCAAAGGAAGTAATTATTCCCATCTGTTCAGCACTTGTGAGACTCCAACAGGAGTCCTGTGTCTAGTTTTGGTGCCCCAGCACATGAAAGACAGAAACAAAGTCAAGTGAAGAGCCACCAAGATGGCTGGGGGGCCAGACCACTTGACATGAGAAGAAGCTGCAAGAATTGTTTTTCAGACTCATGAAATGAAGGCTAAGGGGGGATCTTACCACTGGCTTAACTACCTGAGGGGAGGGTATAGAGCAGATGGAGCTAGACCCTTCCTGGGGGTGTGCAGTGATAGGATGAGAGACAATGGACAGAAGCTGTAACCAGATACTGTGTGTGCCATGTGTGAGACAGACAGACCGAGAGAGATGCTCAAACTTTGACTGGACACCGTGCTGAGCACTCTGCTCGAACTGACCCTGCTCTCAGCAGCAGAGTGGACTAGATGACCTCTCGAGGCCCATACTGCAGCAGCTGTTCTTTGACTTCCAGAGAAACAATACTAGCAAATATTTGATTTCTTTATTAACTTTTCTAAACTTGAGGAGTTATTAACTGTATCCAGGCTACTAGGAAAACTCATGGGGTGGGAACATAAGAACACTTGTCATTGCATACCTTAGAAAGTCATTAATACCAGCACCTATGCAATAAGCAACTTTCTCCCTACTTCCTGCCCAAGTGGTTAAACCTTTTGGAGAACATGAGCACATAACACAGGCTGTACACAGCAGGATCCGAGGTCCATGTAGTCCACTATCCTGTCTCTGACAGTGGCAAAAAGCCTGTGGAAAAGCACAAGGCATATACATATGATTCTTCCCCCGTTCTCCCCAGTCTTTTGTAGAAGTTGGTGCTATCCTCTAACTGTYGAAGCAATCTAGAGACACAGTGCGGAATTTAAGTCAGCACTAAGCAGTATCTTATGGGCAGACGAAGAGTCATTCTCACATCGTGGTGTTAGTCTGTTTCATGTTAGCTTATTTCCAGCTTTTCCACATCTTTAGAAAGCTGAGACCTCCTAAGCTCCCACATCACCTCCAAAATGAGACGAGCTGTGTGCATCCTACCACCTAGCCAAGTCATATGAGATGCTGAGTAATATCATCAGATCTGAATTAAATTAGACCATATTTTGCAAGCCAGTGCCTTTCAACATTACCATTAAATGTCAGAATAAGAATTATTTAAATTTGATTTTGAAATAAAATGGAACAGTACTGTCAGTTTTTACATAAGTGCTACTTCAATGAATCTTTTGATCAGTCATTTTTGTTGCACCACAAATTGCTTCCAACAAAACTGCCCTGGCATTTTCATGGTTCCCAAGACTGGATTCCTCTTCCTAAGGCGTGTTTCTCTTATCTCCAAGGTCGAAAGGAGAGAAAAGCTGACAATTCTGAAATAATACGCATTTGTGGCAATTAGACTGATTGGTTACTAAGAATATTTTAATGATCTGTCCTCTCTTACGTGTTTTTACACTGTTAGCAATATTCACTGTATGAATGAAAATACTTTTAAATATGAAGACTCAGTTTCACAATCAGCTTAAATAGATGGAAGACTACATCACTGCTGAAATTCTGTAACTGCACAATGGGTCTCATCGCGTTGTTGTTCCAAGAGAACAAATCTGACAAATAAAAAGCTTTTAGTTTGATTAGCAAGCAGATCTGACTCACTGAGTCCTTGTGATCCCCAGCACTAAAGAAGAAAGGAGTGGGCAGCACGGTTTTCAGTGGCTGTGTAATCTTAAGTCAGGAAAATCATGTCCTGTGTCAGTAATTGCTAAGCTGCACACTGTCATTCAGAATTTTGCAAGCTTCTCTTTTGGTTTTTCCACAGACGTCACACTCCTGTACTAGTTACAATTGAGCTGTACTTTCAAGCTTTGCTGAGTGACAGACTTAAAACACAAAAACCAGACTCTGCAAACCAGCTGAGTAGCCTATTTTTACTTCCATTTACTACTGTATACTATCCAGAATTCAAATCCATCAGACTTTGGAAAACAAGGGCTTATTCTGTGGTGAGGTTCCAATGGCAGGATCCTCACTGTGCGTGAAAGACACRAGCAAGGTGCTCTAGTCTTACTAAATAAACGGCACTATTTCAAGGGAGTTTAAAATCTGTTCTCCAGCCTGTACAAATGCTATGTAGACTGTGGAGGGATTTATCTCAGAAGTGAGTATGAAAAGATATATAAATAAGTATAGAGGTACAGGAAGTAAAGAATCATTCAGTGAAAGAATCTACTATACAGGGAGACTATAACACTGTTCTCAAAATAACAAGTATGCGTTATTTAAAACGCCACCAGAGTCAGAATAAGTAACGATTTGGATACAGTCCAATATGAAAGGTATGAAGCAATAAAGTGAAGGACTCAGTTTAGAGTTCCAGATGATTTAAAATAAATGATTAATGTTCTAATATGATTACACTTTAAATGTAAAGTTTACATTTACAGCGACTTAATTATAAAGAAAATGTCAATCTTCACTACAAGTGGCRGGGGGGGAGGGAGAAAAAATAATCACAAAATTAGGAGTACAAAAGTGAGGGAGTTTATTGAAATAAGGACTCAGCCAAAGCAGGCTGAACTCAGTGGACTGATACAGCCCATACTGGATGCAATGAATATGTTCTCTAGGGCGAGGAGTTTTGTCTGCCTTGTGTAGCTACAACATCAAACACCATAGCCCTAAATCCTTATTTGGGAGGTTAATGGGTTACAGTATTATTACAGAAGACCCAGCAAGTATAAATACTTCTAATTCAGAATGCACTTTAGCTCTATTATATTAAATATGTTAACCCATTTCAAGCCCAGATTCCATGCTTTCTGTCCATGAAGAGACACAAGGATGTAAGAAAGCATGTGAACACTTTGCAGTATATAGTTCCTGGCTATACTGTAACAATACTCTCTGCAGTGCACTGACAGCATTTTCCTTTACATGTACAAACACCTTTACATGTTCCTTTCCACCTGCTGCTTTAACAAAATATGCCTAACAATGCAACGCAAGCATGGAAGGACTCTCATGAGAAAGAAACGGAGGCACTCTGTTATCTGCTGAAGGTTACAGCGCYAAAGTATTTGTTACCTTTGAACCATGTCTGAAACAGATGACAAAAAGCTGTCCATTCTTTTGGAAAACATCTCTGCTCCTTTCTTAAAAAAGTTGATCTGAAAAATGGAAAAAAACACACAAAAAAAGGGACACTGGAAGTTATCTTGGCTTTGGCAAACAAATAACAGATTGTGGGGACTGCGTTAAGAGCGATCCCATTATGACTGAACCTTTTGGCTGGCAATCAAACACATGGTCAAAACAGCTGCGTTGCCTTTCTTTGYATTTCTCACTTTTGCAACTTTCCACCCTTTCACACACCGTTTYACACACACATAAGTATTGGCTGCTGACAGGTATGTTTCCAACGAACTTGCTAAATGACTGAAATATGGGAAGAGGYAGCCGTCTCCCATACTAGCACTGTGCAGAACTGGGTCTAGTGGTGTAACGAGCCACTGTGTGCAATGCCACCATATCCAACCTGGACTACCAACTCCCATTTTTAAACTGCTATAGCAAAGTCATTCAGGAAAGTGATGAAGTGTAGCTGTGCTAGCAGAAGCCTCCAGAGCAATCAGTTACATCAACTACAGATTTACCATGGATTTTGTTCTACTGAAGGAGCTAAAAAAAGCTACTAAGGCCAAAGTGCACATTTTGTGACAAAASATGAATTCCCTTAGCTGGTATGGCTCAGCAGGCACACAACAGCAGCAAAGCACTCAGTGTAGACTTGACCTTGGACTACCTGCTGTGGGGCACGCAGTCATCGTTAGGACCTACTGGCAACTGTGTGAAACATGGACACAGCTAGAGCATGTGTGCAGTTAATTAGCTTTAAAAAAAAATAAAATCAGTGAACTACTCTGGAAAGAGATGTAAAAGCAAATTCTTGGCTGTTAAGCAATTTCATCCAACTTTACTTGCTATTCCACTCCTTCTCCCTAACCGTGGGACGTGGGATTCCTCTTACCTGTAACTCAGATTCCTGTAACCATGTTACTGACCACAGACTCCCTTTAGAGACAAAGGAGAGAAAGCACGCTCTCTTAAAGAATGATTCACCTATTCTATTTCARAAACCTATTTCAGGAGGGAAGAGCTTTAAATTCCACTGATGATAGACTGACACGCCTAGCTTAGATGTTGATGTCAGTTTTCAGTCAAATAAACCCTGTATTAGCCACTGCTTCTTCCAAAAATTCCTTACGGCCTGCTCATTCATTGGAAATGTGAAATATGAGACACGTTTTGAGTAATTAATAAAGAAAATATATACTTGGGCTGAAGGGCGGTTCACAGTATTTAAGCATCAGTATCAACTGGCTTCTGGCTACTCAGTCATTCCCATGACAACCTAAGACTTTCCTGTATAAAGCACTGAGATATGGTAGTTTTGCCAGATAAAATACAAGGAAAGAAAGTTCTGTTTGGCTTCCAGTAAAGGAAACCAATGCAGTTCTCTCACTTAGCATAATTACAGCAGAGAAGCAGTGTGAACTCTCGTGATGGGGAAAGTGAAGTCATTTATTACCTATTTTATACGGGGCACATGATCTGCAAAAGACACAGGATAATGGAGATCATGATCCACATTACAATCTCAAACAGAGCACTGCATCCATTTTTTCTGTTTTCACAGCCCAATTCTCATTTTCCCAACGCTTTCTTTCATTAATGTTGAAGCACAACAGACCCTTAAAATGGGTGGTAATGAGAATTAAGTGCTGTGAAAATACTAGTTTGTTGATCCTCCTGACATCCTGGAGAGTCAGATTATCAGTATTACTACCACATTTTACAGACTTGAGAAATGCTTTATCAAATTGCTGGCAGAATAAAGATTAGAAAGAGAATTTGCCAGCCTTATGCTCAATCCACTCTACTGTTCTGTCCTTCCAGTTCTCCAGTGCATGCTCTGTTCCCTATCGTGTACACTCCTCATCAGTATGCTGAACATTACGTGCCGGGAAGGGAACTGCTACATAGGAGAGTTTGTGCAGACAGAGTAAACAGTGGTAGTAAATGCTGCTGCACTGATAGCTTAGCCCTGAAAAAATTATCCCCAGGCTGATTTCGCATATAAGTGTATTGGATTTTTTTTTCATTGGTGTCTTTCCTGAATATCTAAACATTCAACTATCTGCCACAAACAAAATCAGTTGTTAGAATCTAGGCAAGCTGAATAAAAGGTTTTCCCCCCGCCTCCCCCCCCCCCCATTATAATTTGTCAGTTCTCAAAAACAAATACACAGCCACAACGTTTTACTTTTCCCAGGGACATGTCTAAGTGATATAGATGCTCTACTGTCCATACCTGTCCTCGTGTATATCCTAGCATAGGTTCCATCATTGCCATTCTCTTCCTGTACTGCAGAGCATTCAGAGCACAGTAATATTGCAGAGATGAAAGGTGCTGCTTTCTTCTTGCATTTGCCACTTCTTTTGCCACTTCTGCCTTAAGCTGAATAAAAATTGATAAAGAGGTTGACAAAATGTTACTGTGCATATGGATATATTTACTGATTATTTTCCAGTTATCTTTAAACAATTCCCATTACAGAACTTCTCCACATTAAAATGAAGGATGAGAAACTAAGAAAGCAAATCCAAAACCCAAAGCAACTACTTCAAGCCCTTCTCTGGCAAGATACTTCAGTATCTGGGGAGCCCCTGTGACTATAAACCATGTAACTACCACAACTAAAATTCTGGATCTGATCTCAGTGCAAGAAATTTATTTGCAGCTGAGATCACAACACATGCCTGCAAGTGCAGAATTCAGAGATGAATAATTCACAATATGCTGTATCACATTCTGTTCTGTAATGCATTTCCTTTAAAGGACCATCCTGTAGAACTGATGCACTCTTAAGATAGAGCCAATCACACACTTTTTAGCATATAAGGATGTATTTTGGAATAGCGGTCCAGTGGGCAAAGAAGAAGAAATGTGAAACAATCCCACCAACAGAGTTATGTGTAGTGTAAGTGGAATTACAACTCATACAGAGAAATTTAGGAGAAAATTAGATGMAAAAAAATGGAATGCGTTATAAACAGCAGACACAAGGCTTCATGACAGTTCACAATGAATTGTACCCAGTGATACAGCATCATCACATCAGCTGTACAAGAGTAGGCCTATACAAATCTATTTATAGCCATTTGGATTGCCTCTGTCTGAAGAGCTCCCCTGGATCTGAAGGGCTCCAGTTCAGCACACTACTTGATCACTTGCCTAACTTGGAGAAAATAGGTATAACTTCGCTGAATTGATGTTTAAAAGCTTTGTGTCTGCTTGGAAACAAAAATCACAAGTACTCTTGAGCTACTGCAAATTCAACTAATGAACTCTCCAAAGTTCGTAAGTGAACAATAATGCAGACAGAACAGCTGATAAAAACTTTTCCTTTTCCCTTTCATGTTCGTTACCTTTTCATTTTCTTTCCTTTTCGGTAACCTGCTATACTTTGCCATGGACACGTCATGTTCTGCAGACAAGGAATATTATTTTTTTTAGAAACGTGATGTGTGTGCATAGATTAAAAATGTTTTCTGTGATATAACAGGTGCACACCATTAGAAACATACAAAACAGGGAAACATACCATTGCTAGCAAGGCCAAAAAGATCCTTCAACGTGCTTACTTCTGGAAAAGAGAAATCAAATATTCAAAGTAAAAACAGCTGTAAACACTTTGTTCAACTGAGACCATTTATGGCATATTTAATACCTAAGTCACTCCAATCCTTTCAAAGCAGAGATGCATAAGTTGTGCCTGTCTTGAAAATGATAAACCAGATCAGCTGCTAGAGAAATGAATAGGCAGATAGCAAATTCAGTCGAGTGAGCAAGTTGATTGAGCAAGTTATCACTATGAAAAAGATTCCTTATCTGCCAGTGTAATTTACCCAAAGCAGCACCATGTCAGTATGCTTGTTATAACAAAAGGCCCACCACTGTCAAAAAAGATGGGCAGTTCTGAACAACTTCCTGACAATGCTTACGCGATACCGAGAAATCTACATCCCAGAGAGACATATGAACTAAGCCCCTTTCCTGTACATGAATCTTCATCAACATGGAACACTTTTTGCTAAGTTGCTCTGTGAAAAGAAATATGTATCTAACACATCTGTTGGCTACGACGCTCACATAACAAACAGTGGCCGTGAGTTTCTGATGCAGGCAGAAGGAAGAGAAAGTAAACAGGTGACTCAACTTGCATAAGCGTTGGGCATAAGCTACTCTCACTGTCAATACCAACGTATGCTGCAACTGGCAAAACCCTTCTCACAAAGCTACAGAGAAAGCACATTCACAAGAACAGACATAATGCAACTGTGAAAAGAATAAGGGGAAATTGTACGATGTCATCATGGTCTCTGATTATTTGTAACAACCTACACATTATTTGTAACAACCTACAGCTTCATGCCCCCCTTTTCTCCCCAGAACACTTCCTCGTGACTCTAATGCAGAAAGACAGGAATTCTTCCTAGGCGTGACTAACTTGTACCTAGAGGTTTCTACAGTATTCAGTACATACACATAACAAGATCGAAAGTAAAAACAAGAATACAGTTGATCTTCCTTGTTTAATGCTATGATGAAATTTCAGTATGGCCAGGCCTCTACTAAAAATGCTGTTCTACAGACTGTGTCAGAGAAAAATGGAGGTTGTGATGGATGGATAGAACAAAAAAGATTTTGACATCCAGGGAAGCTGAAGAAACTTTCACTTTTTGTCATGAAGCAGCTGAGGCTTTGGTTGCAGGCTTCACCTGCATTTTCTTTGTGTGTCTTCTTTTATGAACCTGGGGGCAGAATCCGTAAAGATGGGAGAAGAATCACTGTATCAGTGAATCCACATTAAAGAGGTGGGAAAGTGTTTATAGAACCAAGATCTTACCATCCAAATACTGCTTTATATTTGACATTATATTATAAACAAGACATCCATTGATGTCTTCACAATTTAAAATGAGATGCTATGATACAAGGAACCTTAACTTGTCACTATTTTGCTGCAGTTGTTTTGTCTCCCATCAAAATGATGTCTTTAAAAAGCACATAAACAGGACCGAGCTTAGTGAGTTGAGAAGTGGGCTTTTTTWWAAAAAAAATGAAAACGCTGCAGTAAAAACTCATGTTTCTGCTGCATGAGTAGTTCAGAGTGTCCTTGACCTTGAATATGAACTTCTTTCTTTTGAAATTACACCAAATGTTTGCATTATTTCTCTGCTGTTTAAGTAATGAATTTCCAAGTTTGTGCAATCAGGTTACTTAGAACTACCCTTGGATGGCAAGGATTTAAAGCAGATTGATTCGTTAAAAGGGAGGGAATATACTATACTCTGAAGCTAAAAAAGCATTCTTGCTTGTGCTGAAGTGGGATAAATATGTTTGCAAGCCAGGTTCACTGCTAAATTTTCCTTCTTTAGGCCACTGTAACATCAATGACTTCGGTAAAATTACACTAGTGTAAAAGCAGAGTGACCCAACAAAGAACAAAGCTGTGTATTTTCAAACTTGCACCATATGGCGCATAAAATGTTATGTAGTGAACTTGCACTATTTAAGCCTGAGTAAAAGCATGCACCTGTCAATGAAATTCTGTAGCAGAAAAAAAAAATAACACAAAAAACTTTTCTGTGAATCATCAAAGAACCAATTATTACATGACATTATGTCTCAGTTTATTATGAAATAAGCAAGAAGGAACACATGAGGAAAATTAAAACTTAAAATAAAACTTACCTGTGAGATCCTTTTCCCGAAATTGTATTATTGGTAGAACCATTGTATCTGCAAGCTGTTTTGCCAGTTCAGAATGAAGAATATTGAGCTGAAACAGAGAACAGAGGAATGCCCTAAGACACAGTGTAAACAAAAAAAATAACAGCACTCTACAGCTGTTGAAAAAGCACATCTCCCATTTGTGCCTAGCAGACAAAAAAAGGATATTACGTACTTCAATGTACTTCAGTGCTTAAAATACATTTCTCAAGAGATGTGAGACAGATGGGGATTTTCCCCTAAGTGCTTAATTCCTGCCTGGTGTTTTCCAAGGATCCAAGAACTTTTCAGTTCCCACATACCGTATTAGGGCAGTTCACTTGACCACTAATGCTAACGCTTAACCCAACAGGATTTAATCTGTAATTAGCCTTTATTAACCAGTTTTTGTTAGTCCCTGCACCACAGGGTTACAGTCCCACTGCCATGACTAGAATCTCTTTCCATTCACGAGCGTTACCCAGGACACAATCACAACAGGGGGCAAACACAATGAAAGGTCCCATTCAAATATTTTACCTTCAGAGCAGTTTCCTGTTCCTGTTTTTGTAAGCGTTTTTCTAAAATTCAGCACATCGAGACATATTTTAAAGCACTCATGTGACCCTGTTTAGGATGAAGGCAAGGCTGTCAAGTCAGCAGTGCCATGCTAAGAATATTGAATGGGTTCAGGTAGGACAACTATCAATCACACTGCTTGAACGCCTGATACTACAAACTAGGAGTGCGCGACATGCTGACATGACCATTCTGCCCACTTGCTCACAGCACCCTGGAGGTCTCTCAGTGGAGTTATGCAGGTGAGGATGAAGTCAGTATCTCCCACTAGACAATATAAAACCACAGGACAATTCAATGCCTGTAGAACAGACAACTGAGAAACAGGTACGGCGGGTAGCTAACACACAGAAAAGGAGGCTGAGGAATGGAGCAGGTTCTTGCGATGGAAAATGTGACTGACAGAACTGAACAGAGAGGCTCTCAGCTTTCTGCTCCCAAATGGAATGGTTCTCTTGAACCTGGGGAGGAGAAAGTTCTTGTTTTGATTTATTCGTAGTTCACACAGACAAGTACAAGACTTGTGACAATAAATGTTCCTTTCAAGTACCCCCTGAGAGCAGACACGCAGCGAGAGAACCCTAAGGGAAAAGTTAACCTTTGGGATTCCTTTCACTATATTGTTAGACTTATCCATGGCCTCTAAAAATTTTAACTTATTTTTTGCCCCACAACCCTCCTATCTCCTCTCCCCAAAAGCAGACCTCAATACAGCATTTTGCCTTCTTAACGGAAGTTGAAAGCAAACTAACAAGAACAACTCTTCTGATGGCACAGCCCTGCTCACAACAGAGTGATGTGACAAATGATACTTAAGCAATAAGGACTTAGATACTAAGATTATATTGAAATGTTATATGGGCAGGTCTAACAAAAGCATTTAGAAAGATTCTCAGTACTCAGCAACAACCTACAGAGAGAGTAGAAGTGTTCAGCGCACACAGCTGTAGTACCTAATCTGCCTTCAGCAGGCATTTCTGCAGCCTCCTCCAGACATCTCTGGATTCTGCAAGATCTCACAGCAACTAAACTGCAACTTACTAATTCACAGCTGCCCTGCATCCATCCCTGGCAGGTTTTGGCTCAAATTGCAGTGTTTAAAGCTTAAAAATGTAAATGTCATTTTTAAATGGAATTAAATTAAAAATGGCCCCAGCCTAGATGAAACGTCCTGTTTCAGCCTCTTTTCTAATTCCGCTACTTAGGAAGTTCAGCTTTGCTCTGAGGACAGCATGTGAGATGAAGTCACAGAAACAGCTCTAACCATTACGAAAGGGTGATATTATACTTCTTTCCCCCCTAATTAAATGATTCTTTAAAACCTAGGCACAATCTAGCCTTCAGTGGAAAGGCTCAGAATCAAAAGGACAAAGACCAAAAGAAAACCYACCAATATTCTATATTGTAAAAACAGAATATTGGCAACTCAAATTACCTCATCCACAACTTTTGAAAAGTAATGAAGGGTGGATATCACTTCTTCATCTCCTTTACCTAAGGCAAAATGCTGAAAATAGAAACACACATTTGGTCTGTAAATCAATAAAGGTGAGTATAAAACAGAACATGTGTTTTACTACAAAGGTTAATGAATACTCCTAAAAAATGCAATAAACAATGAAACTAAATGGAAAAACAGTAACTCATTAATACATACTCTTTTACCCTGCTCCTCTTGTTTGAAATGAACGGATTTTGGACAACATATAATTAATGCTTATTATACTCATTTTAAAGTCATAGTCATACAATAGGAAGAAACTGGTTTGCATCTTCATAAATTTATTAGCTCACATTTTGCACTTTTTTTTTTTTAAGATTCTCAGAAGTGATCTAACTCCCTTGAACGTGCTGGGGAATTTTACAACAGCCTTCACATGAAACCAAGTAAAGCCAATGCCCTAAGCACTTCTGGAAACCACTCTATTTACACAGACTTCTTTGCAAGTGCTGAGGCTGAAAAGAAATTAAAGGCATTTGTTGAACATACCTGCTTTTCATAGGCAAGGAGCTGCTTCGAAAGCTGTTGTGTGGCAAGACACATTTCATTCTACAAATGAAAGTGGCATGTTAATAGAATATAATGAAAGGTCTCTAGCTCTGCTGTTACTACTACTTTGTTACCAGCTTCTTGACTGAATCTGCAACTACTTACACAARCATTCAGTTGTATGTAAACAACCAGTCCCAAAATACCTGCATAGAGAAGCAGTAATAACAGGTACACTTCAGACTTAATCAACACACAGTTTATTTAAGTACTTTGAATAGARGTAGGATTTGGGATTTAGTTTTGTGTTTGGGTCCCACCCCCCCAAAATAACAAAACTAGAACAACCTCAAACATGTTAGCTATCATACCAGCATAAGAATGTTTCATATTGGTATCATCTTTCCCCAAAATCTACAGCAATAAAGAGAACCAGTAGATGTGCCTTTATATAATGCATTCACGCTCAGGGAATGTACTGATATAATGACAGTGCTTTAAGTTGATACAGGAGTACGAAACAGCACATATTTCTGTATTCTCATGGCTAAACTGGCCAATGAAAGTACACACATCCTTAAGGCGTGCTTACGCAAAGCAAGACTTGTAGGGAGGTTGTATAATTTTGCTTGATGGCTGGAAAAAAACAGACAAGTATTTGGGTATGTCAATCTTCACTCAATGTACTCTAACAATAGTATATCAACTCCTCTGTTACTGATTTGTTAACAATTACTTAAAACTGGAGTAAAAGAAAAAGGGGAAGGGGGAAACTGGGATCTGTCTTAACCACTGTCAGATCCTTCTCTTCCTCAGTAATACAGAAAACTAATCACTTTTCATTTAATTTCATTTTAAATCTTAACATAATCTACTGCTCTCTCCAAATACTTAAGGGCATTGAGAGTTTGTAAAACTCAAAGCAATCTCTGAACTACTTTAATAGCACCCTTTATGCTGGGGCTCGTGCAGAAAACCATTAAAACTGGGACAGAGTTTTTCTGCTCTCTTGTTATCCCTTGTCGTCCTGAGCATGCAAAGCATGGCACAGTTACCTATCTGGGGCAGAGATTCTGAAACACCCTTTACTTTGGCCTGATGCCACCTCTGACATACTGCATTACAGCCTGGTGCTTCTACACCACCTTGGCATGCCAGGAAGGAAGGTTAATATGGACAGCAAGGCCCAAACACTTAGCCAGAGTCTTAAGTATGCCCAACTGCTCAGAAAGGACAGAGAGACATAGCCACAGYCTAGGTAACAGCAGCTGTATGTGAACACATGGGAGATAAAGATGGGTGAGCTAATTCTGACCAACTTAAAACACTATGGTGATAATACTCACAGATGGCTGGAGATGGGAGAGCAGAGGCCTTCCAAGGTACAAACAAGGGCTCAGAACTGAGTTAATCTGGGTCCAAACTCAGATCATGTGCACCCCATGACTATTCTCACCTCACAGTGATGGATTATTCTTGTTTCTTGTCTCAGACCAGTTAGTAATGAGCATTACACTTTCATACAATAATAATGCCAAGGATTCAGATAAGATTTGTGAATTGTAGGCTGGTTATGCAGACTGTGTAGTTTTTAATATGAAAAAGCTTTACACATACACTTGGCATTGAAGTATTTCCCAAGCCAGTGGATGGAAAAGGATGTCATGCTTTATAATAAATTAACAAACCTTGTTAAGGGCTCAGGCAAGGATAGGAATGAGCCTTAACTATCTGCCCCCAGGCTGTAAGAACACTTGAGAGACTTTGCCACCTTCAAAGTGGGAGCTAGCAAGCAATGATGATGACAGGAAGGATGAGATTCCTCCTATGTGGACTGATGACATTAAAAGGGTTTGTTTGTTTGTATACATGTGGGTGGAGTCCAAAGATGAGTTTAAGATTACAAAAAGAAGGAGAGGTTCTCAGACCTAGAATCGTTTTCATAAACACAACCTCAAAGATAGAGCTGAGTAAGAACTGCAAGAAGATTAAGTCCTCACACAGCAACTGTGATGCCATCTGTCAGTTGTACAGTTGGGTCAGGGCGAGAGAAATCTTTTGAAATAAACTGAATGTTAGAAACATGCTTTTTTTTTTCCCTTTCTGTTTCAGTTCACTTATTCCTGCAAAGTTTGCAACTGTGTGATCTGTTCTGAATTTGGAAAATAAATGCTTCTGGCTTAAACTTGTTAACACTAAAGGAAGCTTCAGAATAATGAGCTGACACCAAAGGCATCCTATTCTTTTGTATTAGCCATCCTCAAAGCTTCTACCAGTTTGGTTTTTAAAAGCTACCAGATCCTCAATTTCCTCACCCAATATCCAAAGAGTAACAAAGAGCATCATTACTCATCTGTGTGGGACAGTTCGAGGATGGGCAACGCAAAGAGGTGTGTGGAAGAAGCATCTTCCAGTGATCACCACTCCCCAAGAGCAGTCACCAGTATGTGACGGGATAATGGGGGAATACATAAACCCCGAGGGTCTCAAAGAGGTGTAAGATAACAACATCATATCAAGCATATGACCAGGTGACAACAGTCACATATAGACCCCAAGCAGACATTCACGGCATGCTACTCCAAGTACAGAACAAATTGATGGAAGGACCTGACATAAAATTTACTTCGGGATTTGGGGCTGATTTTGGGACAACAGTTCCACGTATCACTGATATGCCATTGATGCCAGCAGTTCACATTTTTCATTTACAGGCTCGGTTCTTTGTGTCAGAACACCACAAACTAACTTGTTACTCAATCCCTGCGCATGTGGAAGAGTTAATCCTGGGTCGTTCATCCTCCCTCCCGACCTCTGCCAGACTTTGCTCCCATTAGAGGTACAACATCATTCATTGCATCACTAGGGGAAAAAAAACCCAAAACCACAACCAAACTCCCCCCTCCCCAACAGCTGTAAACAAATCAAATTAAGCTAACAAATTGAAACACAGCCACATTGCATAAGGAACAAGAAGCAGGCAAAGTGCTCTGCTGACCTAGTGGTAATACTGCATTGCTAAGCACATTAATCTGGGAAAGTTTGGTTTAATACTCCTCCCATTTCTTCCTAATCAGCCTTCTCCCCCTCCTTCCCCAGTACTAATCAGTCTCAAGACTTAAAAGTTATTTGCATTGCTTCAATTGACAGATCCACTAAATCCAGGCAAATTATTTTAACAGGTTTTAATCTATTTCCAAGACATTTCCCGTGGAATACAACAACATGCACTTCTTTTACTCTGAAGTGACTGAAATTCAGTATACCACAGCAAAAGAAAAGCTACTATACAATCCTGACTGGCTGCTCATTACTGCTTCCACATTACTTTGATAGGTCAGAATTTATCAAGCATTTCTGGAGTGGGAAAGCTATTGATGAGATGATGTATCAGGCAGAAACCCACTAAAATCCTGACCAGAAATCCAAGTATTCTAAATGAAAGCAAAATTAACCAGTCCTGGGCCTCGCAAATACATTCATTTTCATTAGATGATTTTACTTAGCAGGGAAAACATCATTGCAGCGTTAATGTAAAAAAGTATACTAGAAAGAAAGAAGAAAGGACCGTACACAAATAGGTATCAAGCAATCAGTTATGATTACAGATGTGCTGACTTTTTTTTCTTTTTTAACCTTGGCTGTCATGCTAGGGCATGCTAGCCCTAGGAAAAGATTTTTATAAAGTTCACTAACACCAGTTCACATAGATAAGATAATGGAAGTGGTGTCTTGCATCTAGCATTAATCTACCAGAAATTAAAAAAACAACAGATTAAAAAACATTGTTTAATTCTCAAGTTATTTCAGTACCTCACCCTGCCTTCAAATAAGCCAGCAAGAAAATGTCCAACTGTTATTTTCTGTTCTAGTGCCAGAGCAAAGGCATGTGATTTTTCTGGGTTGATTCCACCTTCTTCATTATCACCTTTATTCACCAAGCTGTTCATATCATCAGAAGAGAGTAGGCTTTTTCTGAAACACGTTTGTAATAAAATCTCCATGCCATTAACCATTTATCGGTGATACAGTCCATCCCTTTTTAGGGTCTCTTTTTGTATTTTTCCAAAATAAACTGTGAGGGCTAATATATTGAAGTCAGAAGATATTTCTATAGACAGTTGTCTAACAGACTCCAGATTTGAGGGCATGTAAAGGATTAAGTTGAGCTATAAATTAACTTCTAAAGACAGAGAGCTATTCCAGCATGTCCAATTCCAATCCCAATATAATGAAGCTTTCTGCAAAGCTACTTTCCTACTCCAGCTAAAGCTGGCATTTTTAAAATTCTGCAAGTAACTAGCACACAGAACTGCCAAAGGCCTCTTCATGTGAACAAGCAAGATACTGGTAAAGGTATTTATTCATGCACCCTGTACGTGCAGAATGACACATAATAAAATTTGGCTTACATCTGGGAAAGCTTAATGCCTCATAAATGAGAAGAAAAAAACAGGTAGGTGGTTGAAGGAGGAGGTCCATGAGGCAGTTGCAACCTTCTCATCTTTTCAGAACTAAGGAACACATTAACATTCAAAACCAGGCACAGCACAGAAAGAACTGGGTCTCCATACAACAGTTTTACGCAGCTCTGTCTACGTGTGCCTGTCATCTTCCTGCAAAATGGAGTTCTCCAGCAATCTAGCAAATGTTACAGTCCTACAGGCTTAGGTTTGCATATTAAATAGCTTGGAAACATGAACCCAAGGGTGAGCGAAGCTAAGCCTCACCAGTATGCTCAGGCTGCCCCGCGCTTTACCAGATCAGGCTAACATATGGCTTGTCCTGATGCTGATTCACAGTATGGCATTCAGTCGTCACAAATGTGAACAGTTCAGCAAAGGATCATCTAATAGCTTCAAGAAATAGGAGAGACTGGTCAAAACTGTGCTGTAAAACAGCAAAAGCAGCTACAGGAGGATGGCTAGTTCAGTAGGGAAAGCATCTCTTCAGTTTCTTGCAAAACAATTACTATCAGCAGGGCATCCATACATTCATGCCTCCTTGTAGTACTCAAATCTCCAGATCCTGCTTAGCGCAATGTTAACTTGCTTCCAGGCACGGAGACAACTCCAACTTCATAGGCAGTATTAAAAACAACTCCCATGGTTTTGTAAATAYATTAGTTCTCATGTGATAATGCTCTGCTTACTTCTGTTAACAACATATGGTGCATACACCTCAGGAAGTGCAGAGGTATATGATGCAAACTTACAATGAATATGGAACAATAATATTGTTATTTCACAGAAGTCAGTGCTGACAACTGTAATTTATTGCAAGTGTTTGTCCTATCTAATACTCTATTGAAGCTTCTCTATGTGGTACTGCAAGTTTATAAAATGCTAACAAATTTTATTGTTTCAAAAGGTTTTGGGAAAAAAAGTCTTATCATTTGAAAAGGCAACACAATTGTTCCCTCAGACATGAAAAGAAAGTAATTAAAACCTGTATCAGTGCTTACTTGTTGGTTTAGCAAGAACTAACTCAAGAATTCTGAATACTTGGGGTTAGCTATGCACATAATAAATATGAAAATTTACGCATGCTGTAGAGAGCTTGACACCTGTCCACTGAGTTATAGCCTAGTGAAGTCAATGCATAGGAAGATGAAACAAGCAGCACTGTTAAAAAATGCAGACATGAGGTGTCATAAATTTGGGGAAAGAAGTAACACTGCTATAAAGCACTACCTAAAATAGCCCTGGACAGATACAAGCTGTCCTGACACCCATGTAATGTGGTACACATAACCCAAGCCTACTCCATAATTGTCAAGTTTCCTTAACGGTCTGGACATAAAAAGGCAGTGAGCCCCAGAGGTTGTTGCTGCTTTGCCCGTGTGACTCTAGAATCACAAGATAACTGCCCAGACACACAGATGCTTAACAGAATTACACTTCACAATTCCCATGCTGTTCTCTCTCTGGATATATTGATAAAGGCAATATGGGTTTCTTTTTATTCCTCTTCTGCCATCACTGCTCTTAGTATCTAGACAGATTTGTCAGGAATAATGAGATGAAATCTCTTTCCAATGACAAAATACTGCATCTTACTTTCCTCTAACCTGCTTAACTTCTAATAGTCAGTAGAGACACAACAGTCTCCTGAGTTTCTAAATGGCATTTTGTTTTGAGTGAAGATCCCAGCTGAGCCATTTCTGTAGTATGATGAAGAACTGGAGATGATAGTAAAGCTCTGAAAACAATTTACTACGGCAGTGGGAAGTCAGGAATGTAAACCGGGCACACTTTGCCCATACACCATTGCAAGAGCCTCAGCATGCAACATAAGTAAATTAAGTTTTCTAACAGTCCCTGATTGCTGCATTAYTGTTCAGGTAATAAAATGTGCAGAATGATGAACACAACATGCACAGAAATCAGATAGCAGTAGTGACAGATGCATCATCAGGCCTTGCTTCCAAGGAGGAAGAACTACAAGAACAAACTCTGTAAGGAAGATTTCCTCAATAAGACCACTAATGTGATAACTACTTCGGGGACGACAGCACATATGGGAGAACTACAGCGGGAAGTACAAAATGTACTCAGACGGATGTGGTTTATTTGATGAAGAAATATAAAAATGCTTCACTATATTTGCACAGATGGGCTTGCCAGGTCAACCAAACCTCACTCCTCGAGCATGGCTTATACATTTGGTTCCTGTGACTTCTCGTTAATCACAGCATCATACACTGCATCTGCCCTGTAGCATCACAGTCTCTTTTTCACTCAAGAACTCCATGGACGAAACAGAGTCACCATCCCATCACATCTGGTGTGGGTGCCCAAAGAGGTGAGAGCACTGTCCTGATCCTGCACAGCACCCAGGGGCTTGTCACACACTGAAGGCCTTGCACTCAAAGGCAATCTGCTAGCAATACGTCACCCAGCTGCAGCCTAGTGTTATGGACCCTTCCACATCAAGTGGCTCCACGTGCCTCGGCAGTGTATCCACTGCAACACCCTGCAACGCCTCCACCCCGCCACAGGATGCTGCAGACCCCTCCTTTCACTCCTGGGACAAAAGCAGTTTCAAGTAATTTCAAAGGTCTATCTACATCGTTTACTGGGTACATTCTCATTGGGATGGGCTTCATCCCAACAACTGCCCTACTGTCATTAGAAAAGTTGAAGGCATGCAAAATGAAGTCCTGTTTGAATACACATATAAGTCTGAAAAGTTAGGTACCCAGCATCCAGCAGAAAATCTGTAGCTTAAGGAAAAAAAAAAGTGTTCAAAAAGACTCCTACTTTTCTAAGTGTTTTAAAAAACCCAGGGCAAGTATTTCTCGCATTCTTTTCAAATGCACTGATCCAAGTGTTTAGAGCAGCTTGAGCTGTCAATTTACAAACTTACTGCTGCTCTGCACACAAGGCAGTGTTTTGGGACAAATACACGCATATATCCACATGGATAATTAACAGCTTGCAATTGGTACTAATTGCTACTCCCCTGAGACTCTGCGCTGCATCCATTCAGAACCATCAACTATTGTTATTTGATCACAAGCTACAATGGTTTGAATTACATGAAAATCTGAGTTTTCATCACAAGAAACACCAAACTTCTAGTAAACTTCTCCAGAAAATCTTGACAATATGGTTGAGACACACCTGGGAAATTTTAAAGTTCAGAATGTAGTTAGGAAGAAAACAAGATTTACGTTTTTAAAACTGTTCTAACTGTTTTGAGGGGACATAAACCCTGATTTTTCAATACTGTGGACTGGTACAACCCACTGCTGTTCTGTCTGACTGCCATGACTGATTTCAGCCATTTTATGGGTGTGCAAACAGAACTTGGGTCATTGCTTCAAAGTAGGTCAGTAACTGTATTCCTATTTTACAGACAGAGAAATTGGAGCAGGGGATGACAATGACTTTGCAAGGACAAAATTTAAGTTGGGAAAATCAAAAGGCAAATTCAGAACCTGGCTTCTCACTGCTCTTTAGTTTTACACTCTACTAAATCTCGTTCCCTCTCAAAATGAAAAGGGTTGGTAGCACTTCCTAATATGCCGCTAGTGAGGCCCAGACAATGTGTCTCCTAACAACACATCAGCAAAAGTTGATTTTCTCTCAAGTTGTGATCAGGCAGCAAAGATATATTACACATAGATTTTTCTTAACCGTTCATTCATGTTTAGTGGGCAATTCAGCAATGCACTTCTCTTTCTATGGCAACTGCAATCATGAAGTTTTGCAATAAGGGGTATGCCTCTCAAAAATTGAGGGTGAGTTCAGTCAGAAAGCATGTCTTCCTTTGAAATATTCAGGACCAGTTCCTTAAAAGGATATACTGATATTTGCAAAGCTTAGTAAAACTAGTCAGAAATCAATGTTAGCCTATAAAACACTAACATTCTCTTGGGAATTCACCACCATATATGGCTGAATTAATTATTTCCATTATTTTTTATTTAAAAACTAGTATTTTGCCCCAATTTTAGTGTGTCCTTTTAGGTCTCATGCAAAAATATCAAGACTTTTTAAAGCGTATATAGAATAAAAAACACAAAAAGTTTCAGTTCTCTTTTCCACTTATATAATTAATATGATCTACTCATGCTTTCTTGTCACTGCAATGTCATTTTTTTGCCACTACTGGATCCCGAGAATACAAACCCAAACTGCAATCACAACACACAGTGATTCCCAAGGAATTAAATGGCAGAAGCAGCAACACTAAGAACACTAAACGTTGAGCCAATGTCCTTGGTAAAGTCCCTAACACTGGCCATTAAACCTGAATTTTCCTAAGTCAATGGTAGTGTAGGGTGCTCTCCTCCACATCCTTACAAAGGTTGACTTCAAACAACTGCTATGCACCTCCCATCTCAAAATGGCATCAAACGTCCAATGAGGTATTTCAAGGAACACATCCAATATTCACAAGTGACTGAATATTTAGATCAAACTAAACCAGGAAGTGTGCAGGAAGAAAGTGGCCAAGTAGTGCCGGGAAAATGAAATAGTGCTGCAAAGTACAGATGGGTAAATGCGCTGAGACAGTGAGAAGAAAGAGGAAATGTCATAACTGTGGGGCAACAGAAATGGAGAAGGCTGAAAACCGAGATGGAAAGGAAGAGGCAAACAAAAGCAGACAAAGCATTTTTTTCATGAATCACAGGCCAGAGAAACCGCTTCCTAAAATGCCATCCTAAAAAGGCATCAGCCAGGCAAAGGGAGATGTAGTCCACAACTGAACACTTAATAATCAAGCCATATTTATCCTCTAATTTCCTTCTTCCACCTGTTTCAATCCTACTCCTCTTTGGTCTCAGATTTCTACCACCCAACGTACCCACACTCTTGCTACTCTTAAAGCTCAGTGACTCTAYCAAAATGCCCATCACTGGGTGACCAGTGCTGATTTCATGTCACCTCTCCAGCCCCTGGCTATGTGCTGTATTGTTTCCTAAGTATCTGAGCTGTGCTGGAAGGCTCTGATTGCTCTGCATTTGCACAGGATCCAGGACATGAAGACTTTGAAGCTCTCCAAAGCTGGAGCTTCCAAGTGTAGGTAGCTAGATCCTGGGCAGATGGATCTTTCTTCCAAGACATACTGTCAGTCACCCAAAAGAGCAATCCCACCAAATGGACATACACTTGTAGTAGTTTTATAGCTGAACTGATGTCTGATAACATAAGAATCAGGCRCACAGTCTTCCAGTAAATTCAAAATACCCCCATTCTCCTCATCTCTCTGTGTCCTCCGATTTGCTGGTTTAAGAGTAGAAAAGCTGTTGTCTCTAAGGAACTCAGGTATCTAACCTACATAAATACTTGCAAACATTCCATGAGATACTGTGTATGTCTTTAAAGACCTAGATATGGTATTTTGAAATATCTAGTTTTATGCACATGGGAATCCTAGCTTCACTGAAAATCACTCAGATTCATAATATTTTTCAAAGCACTGGATATGATTTACCCTACAAATTTTACTTTCAAAGGAATTTAGTCATCTAGGTCATATAAGTGCTTTAGAAAGTGTCATTGTTTTCTGCTCCCGTACTTTTCACACTGACTACTTTACTTCAGTATGACTCGAAGTGTACATTCTCTCTGTAATCAATGGACACAGACAGTTCCTTCCAAATGGTGAGTCACAGCATATAAGTTAGATGCCTGAAGTCAGTGTGAATACCTATCTGTGTATTGTGTCTACGTTTAGGCAAGTAATTTTGTCAAGGCTGGCCTTCCAATATACCATAAGGTAAGGACATACAACAATTTTTCTTTTATTAATTGTATGGAGACAGACAAAGCAGATAAGATTTTTTTCATGCATATGACTTTTCTGAACATCAAGGCGGGAAGGGGCAGAGATATCAGATGGAAAACAGCCACAACTCCTCTTAAACCACAAGAGGTTCAGGTACTTGGCAACTTTCATGTAAACAACAGCATCATAATAGCAATTTATCTTCTACTCCACATCGAACAAAAGAAACACAAATGAAAAATTACCTGAGCACCATAGACTCGTTGCATTGCCTGAAGCAACTGGTTTGTATATTCAGTAAGGGTTCCTGCATCTTCTTCAAATACACTGAGCAAAGACCGAGTCTTCAATAAAAGAAAAAAAGTGAACCGTTTTAGTCCCAAGTGAAAATATTAAAAAGAATCATAAACGACTGTAAATAGATGGTAGCAAAAAATACAAATAAATCAGAAATAATAAGCCTTTAACTTTGCATGATTCTGTTTACTCAGAACCTYAAAACATGTAGAAATTAGTCCTTCTATTATGGATAGGTAAACAGAGGCATAAGAAGCAAAGTGACAAAATGCTATGGCCAAATCCTGATTCCCAGTCTCTTGCTCTAACTAATAGACCTTCCTTCCAACATAATCAGGAATGTAAAAAATCCTGAATATCTGCCTGCTGACTACAGTAATCCAAACCACGTTAAGGACTCTGGGTCAACCACCACTGCTTGCTCACCTTACTTCTCTAATGTCAGACTGCATTAAAAGCACCCCTTTCAATGAGATAATTTACAGAGTATTATTCACTCTCAACTGTCTTGAGCAACTCTTAAAGGGCCACTGCCAAAGCTAGCTGACGTAATGGGACCAAACAACTGAGTGTTCATCTACAACAACAGGCAGAGAAGTATACACCCACTCAGAGATACCCTGTACTTTCTCCATTCTGCTAGCTCACCCTTGTCAGCAAACGGGGGAAAAAAAGAGCATAATGACTTGTGTTATCTTAAAGACATGAATTCCCTTGGTTTGTGTTGGTGGAATCATCAAGAACAAAGAATTATGCTGCTGACACAGCTCCTGAGATGGGAAACAAAGATATCTCAGAACAATGCCGAGCTCCAGAATTTGCTAGATCAAGACAATAATGAAAGAGGGAAGGCTATCCCTTCAACAAAGTCACGATCCATCCTTAGTCTTAACTTTGGTAAATCCAATTTATTTGATGCTAACTGGCAATGTCTTTCCATCTGTACAGCTAATTTATATGACATTAATTAGTTTCATCTGCTTACGTCAGGGGCATGCATAAACTCCAGTACGTTCATAATCATATCAGTCCTGTAACAGAGCAAGTGCTTTATCTATCCTCCTGTTACAGGAATCTCTAATGTACCTGAAGTATCCAAGTTTGAATCTGGGAAATTTATTTCAAAGATTTAAGATAGTTTTAAGTTGTTCCACTATTTWAACAGAAGGCACATGTATTTCCCCAAGGCATTTATTCTTCTCTGCAAAACTCTCTGTCCAGACTTTGTTTGTTCTGAAAAACTCAAAATCAGCATCCTTCAAGAACCCTGGCCTAAGATTAATTATCATTTCATCTCTGCCGAGAAGTATCTAAGCCAGAAATTAGAGTTGCGTGGCGGTTAAAGTACATGACTTGGAAGTCAGTCCTTGGGTTCTGTTCTAGACATTGCATCGGAGTACTTCTATACTTTGAGTAATTCTAAAGCTTTCAACATTTCAGTCTGCTAACGTGCTAAGCTGCTACAATACTTCCTACCTTAGAGACACCGGCAGTCAATGCATTTGGGAAACTAGTTTGAGATCTTAGCATGTAAGGAGATACGTAATATAAAGTACTGTTTTCAAATAAAGACAACATAAAAGCCGAAGAATGGAGAGAAGCCCAAGTTCATGAAATGGATACCAAGAACCCATACTTATAAAGGACCTTTGTGCAGAACTTCCCTACAAGGACAGTGGCATGATTTTGAGAGTTTTCCACACTAAGCTATTATTTCAGTAATTGAAAACATATTGCTTTCCAAAAATATCTGGTTTTAAATGTTTTATCTTCAATGATGCATTAAAACAAGCAAAACTAATATCTTCTATCTATACAGTGCTCATCTTCCTTGTTTTGTGTTACAACGGCACATGAAATGCACAGGGTATGAAGATGGTTAAAAAATAAATCTAGGGAAGGTAAAAATGATAAAACTTGACACAATGTTTATCAAGACAAATCTCAAGCCAAGACTAAAAAGTTATAAAGAGATTGCCTGAAGTAGGCTACAAATCACACGTTTCTGCATGCTGGAAAAGGTTTCCAAACACAGGAATGTCAGCTACATTCCTAAATCTTACTGAATTTTTGCAGGTTCAGTTTTTCAGATGTCTGAGTTCAGGTAGAACAGCTCTGGAAATAATTTCTGAAAGTCTTGGCCTCAGTTAATAGCACATTATTCAAAAATAATAAAAACAATAAATGATTCAAGCAGTTTGGAAGTTATTCTTGGAAACTTTTATATTTAAGAACACCACCTTAAATCACTGCAACAAAATACCTGCATGTGTATTATTTTCGTTGTTGCTGTTTTGACAAATTCTGGAATAGCAGCTAATGCTGCTGAAATAAACCGGTAATCCAAATATTAAGCTAACATTTAGGAGGCCTCATTAATAGCACCATTACCTAGGCTTTTGGAAACATAGGAAAAAAAWTTCTATTTTCCCTTGGTTTTAGCATGACTGCTTACATATATTTCCCTCCTATTTTGTGGCCAAACACTTCAAAATTAAGACACTTCTTATGGCCTTTTTCAGCCAGTGTTTGGAGACAAATCAAGACAAAAGTACTATATTGTTGGAGAGAGAGGAATCAAGTTTCAGAAAACTGATGAAGAAATAACTTTGGCCTAATTCTTTTCTGTCTTGCACGTAATTTACATACTTCACACAGTTTATACAAACTGAGGTTATATCCCCATTTTACCATCCCTTTGCATCGCTGCAAGTGCACAGGGCAGAGGAGAATCAGGTCACTTTACACAGAAGTAAATGATCCCATAAGCTGCTATGCTGTAAGTTCTGTGGGACAGAGACTGCCTTTTTTCTTTGATTTTGTAGCACCCAGATCACAGAGGGACCCTGTTGCGCTGTTAATCTAAAGTTCTCCCCAAGAAAAAAAAATATAAAAGACTGAAAAAAAAACCAAAACTGTTTCCTTCCATGAAAAAATAGATTTTAGCAACACTGGGCCATTATAAAAATTAAACAATGCCCCTCCCTCCCGAAGTTGTAGGACTTGAACAAAAAGTAATGACCAAATCAAGCCAAAACATCCTGCAAAATACTCAGGTTTATGCACAGCCTGGTATTTCCAGTAATTCCAAAGGAGATGTTAACAGCCTTCATTTCAGATCAGAAGAAAGATGAAGACCTCCAAATTCAATTCAGTGCATTGTTCAGCTTCTTTCAGTCAGTGTTACATTTTTAATCATTGAAGGAAGTGTTGACTGAAGAGGTAAATAAGTTCACTTATCCTGTGTGTCAAGTTCTTCAGCTCCAGAATGCAGTGGGGAGGTTAATACTAAAAACGTTTAGTAACTGCTCATAATAAATCTAGCACATTTTGCTAAACTGTGGAACACAGAACAGTTCAGGCTGGGAAGGAACTCTGCAGGTCACCTTGTCCAAAACCGTGCTCAAAGAAGGGCTGACTGACATTACATCAGGTTACTGAACACTTTTTCCAGTCAAGTTTTGAAAATCTCCAAGGATGGAGATTCCACATACGCCATATCCAACAGATTATGAAAATCATTCTTACTAGGATGGGATTTCATAGAATCACAGAAAAACAGGATAAGAAGAGGTGATCAAGATGAGCTCCAAGACTCATTAAGTCCTGACAGGTGGCTGTCCAATCTTTCCTTCAAAATGTCTCATGACAGACTCCGTAACACCTTTCAGCAATCTGCTCCACAGCTTACCTATTCATTCCTCCTCCTGATCCATCAACAGATAAGTTAGGATTACAACACAGGGCCACCTGGGAGGAGGATCCATGCTGATCCACCCTGCCCTCCCTTCTTCTTTCCCTGCTTCACCAATTACTTTTGTACCTCTCTCTGCGTGACACTGTTCTCAAGTGCACCTTCCCCACCCCTCTGTGAAATCTCCACTCTATCCCCTTCCCCTCACCTCTCTCTTCCACCCAAACTTYCCTCCTTCCATCCTCCTTTCCCAGCTCTCGAGGCCTCACACCTCTCTGGCCCCCGAAAACATCACGACATGGTGTGTTCTTCATTGCGGGGTTTCCACAGTCCTCAGGGGTCACTTCTGCAGCTGTGTCGCATCATGGCTCCCAGCACTGGGGCACAGGGCACTACACTGGGCACAACACAGTGGGCGAGGGGAGAAATGTCCTCCCCTGCCTGCAAGGGTTGGGAAGGAAAGGACAGCAACCTCCTGTCCTGGTTTCTCAGACACCTTCACAAGGATGTCGTCTTGGGTGGGATCCACCTCACCTCATCTATCCTCATGGGAAGCCCCTGTATCTGAACTACCGCCCTTGGCTCCCTCACCACGAGCGGGGAGGAGCAGGCATGCTGGCGGTGACAGTCCTTCAGCCCACTTTTGCCACCGCAGCCAGGTGACTCACAGCGCCTAAGTCTCCCTTTCCCCCAGGGACCTCGGAGGAASCCAGGGCACCAAGCCATGCCCACCTATCCTTCCCCACCTCACCTCTTCAGGGCGACCCTTACAGCCAGCCAGCGCACACCCAGATAGGACAGCGTGAGGAAAAAGCCAAAAGAGGGGTTACTGTGAGGGAGGTGAGGAGACAGGGCGCCGTGCCCCAGCCTCCTCGCTCCCCGCCCTGCCGCGCTGGGGTGCAGCCCTCTTCTCCAGAGGCCCCCAGGAGCAGACACAGCCTGTTTTTCCCTGACAGATGCCCCGTAGGAGGCCAAAGTCTTCCCCCGACGCCACATGGGTGCCGTTTACCTACTTCACAGCATCCCTGCTCCCCGACGGCTCCCACAATCGAAGTCACCGAAGTCACCCTGACCCACTTCTCCGCCCGTCGGGCGCCCGCCCTGCTGCCCCGCTGCCCTGCCCTCCTGCCGACACCCCTCTCCCCGCCGCGGGACGGCTGCCCCCCGGCCCTCCCGAGGTGTCAACCCCCCACCGACCCGGCCGGACCCAGCGGGCTGCCCGCCGGCACCGCCAGCTCAGGTGCGTCACACCGGCGGGCGGCCGGGCTCTCCCCCGGCAGCGGCCGCGGCGCGGCTGCGCCCCCCGCCCCAGCTTCGCTCCTGGCAGCGGGCCGCTACCTGCGGGCTGTCCTGCAAAGCCTCTTCCAGGAGGAGTTTATCGACGGCGGGCATGTTGGCGCTGCGGCGCGGCTGGGCGCAGGGAGCTGGGTGCGCGGCGGCGGCGGACGCCCGCTGGCACGCCCCGGCGGCGGGGCTCGGCCGCGTCCCTCCCCGCGGGGGCGGCCGCGGCTCTCCGCGGACAGCGGGGCACGGCGGCTGGCTGGCTCCGCTGGCGGGGTGGGGGCAGCAGCCCGGGGCCGCTCACTCCTCCCAGTTCCCGTCCGCCGGAGGAAGCGAGTCACGGCGAGGGCCGGCGGCAGGAGGCAGCGCGGCGGGCGGGGGGGTGGCTTCCTGCCGCCATTAACTCCTCGGGCCTGGCCGGCGCCGCGGCGGCCTCGCCTGTGGGGACGAGGCCCCAGATGGAGGGCGGCCGTTCACCGCGTCCCCAGCTGCGGGCAGCAGGGGCTGGAATGGCTTCCCGCAGCCCCGCTCTGGGCTCCGTCCCCTGGACAGTAGGGTGGTGGGAAGGGGCATGCAGCGGGGCCTCTGGGATCCCCCCTCAGGTGGGGGAGAGCTCCCTGGCTGTGAGGGTGCGTGGGTGTGATGGAAATGAGGGGAAGTGATGGAAATGAGGGGAAGATTGCATCCTCCAGCCTAGGCTTGTGGGGCTGGAGAACCTCCAGCTGTGGGTGAGCCCTTTGCCGTGCCCCTCGGGGCGTCCCAGCTCTCCTCAGGGGCACCGCAGGGCAGGGGGCTGCCGGCAGGGTCAGCCAGCTTGCCAGAGCCCCGGCTGGCTCAGAGCAGCATCCCAGGGCCTCGGCCACTTTCTAGGACCGGTGCAGCCACTGGCTAAGATAGGCCTGCTCCTGGGCGGCCCTCATTGGTGGCATCTGCATTCGTTCCTGATTATGGACAACTCTGCAAGCGAAACAGGGGGTCCACGGAGTGCTCTAGGCGGGTCAATCCCCACTCGGCCATATCCCTACACTTGAGGGGTTAGAAGGGATGCATTTTAAGTTACTGGTCCTTCATATACAAAGCCGTGTTTTTATTACCATCTCATTGCTGTCTTAATTGCATTGGATAACCAGCATTTGAACAAAGCTAATGTTTTCAAAGTAAGCAGAGTCTTGCTTGATCCATAGGTATTTCATTATGTTCATGCTTTTGAAGGGTGTCCAGTGCTTTTGGATGCCTCAGTTTCTCTAAAAGTCCAGAGTTACTGATCTGCAGATCAGTTGCTCCGTGCTTGTCACCTGTAGCGTTTGTTGTTTCAGTGTGGCTTGAGGCAAAAATGGAGATACGCAAAATGAGAATCCCATTTAAGAAAAAAACATTTCTGAACAGTTTAGGAAGAATCCTACCAATTAAAACAGAACATGCAAACAATAATGTTGGCTGTAAAATGGTAAGATGTTATTGTCTTAGAAGAAATTTCACAGTCTTAGATAACTCATGTTGCTGCCCTCTTTTAAAAGAAGAAAAAAATTTAAAAAAAATGCAGCTTGAGTTGTAAAAGAACGCTAAACATTAGCATTGGCCTGCTTTGCCATTATGATAAGTGCCTGCTCTTTGCATCTAAATGCCAGTGGATTTTTCTACTAATGTCATTTTTAAACAATAGTGAACATTTTATATGGCAAGAAAGATGATGGCTAATACAAATTTTCTTTGCTAATTAAAAGACTGTACACAAGCAGGTGGCCTTAGGAAAGTTTTGCAGATCAGCTGGATGGTTGTTTGCTTTAATTATGTATGAGAAATGACCATTGAACCCTGTAATTTTGGCTAAGATATTTCAGTGGTCTGACATTGATTGGTATTACTTCTGAAGCTCGTGATAGGACCTTTAACCCAATGTGCCAAGCCTGTCTTGGTATGACTCTGCTCCACCAGTCCTAAAACTGGACTCCCTGTTCCAGTCCCTTGAGTAAGAACAGAGTTCTCACGTTCAGTCCGCTTTTCCTGCCTGAATAAAGACACTGAACCATAATAAAAATCACTAGCTAATACCAAAAATACCAAGTATGACAGTATATATTTACATAATGAAAAAAACAAAAATAGATATGGCTTTATCATAATGTTGTTTCAGAGAATTTTAGAGTGGTGGAAAGAGGTCAGAGAAATTTTTTTGGCCTACAGAATATGAAGTAAGGCACTAGTTAGATATTAGACTTAAGAATCCATGACCACTTCTGAGCCAATTTTGTCAGTCTGTGTTAAAGTCTTATTTTTCTTTCTTCAGAGATTTTGAAAACATTATTTGAAATTCACTGAGGAAGAGAAGACCATGCTTTATCAGAGTTTCTGTATCTGTTAAAGTAGCTTCAGGGCATTTTTGAATATTTCTCAAATACTTCTGCCCTTTTCTTTCCTCCTCTAGTCTTGAAATAGTTCAGCAACAGCTCTTCCCCATTGGGTTGAAGTATTTCCTTCACCAAGAAAATATTGGTGTGGTTTGTGTTTTTATTTCACATTGTCTTCCCTCCCAAGAGCTATAACCTTTAAGGTCTTATCTTGTTCCTTTTGATGGCTTTGTTTAGTCTAAGGTTCAAGTGTGGAAGCCTGTTGTCATTCCAAACTTGAGGCTAGCTATTTCCAGAACAGGTTCTACTAGTTTTATTTAAATAAAACAAAAAGCACTTCAGTAACTACTGGAGGGTGATGCTTTTTCTATCTGCCATTCTTTTTTGCATCATTCATTACACAGCTATAAACTTGGTGGATTGCTTTATTTATAGTGATCAAAACATTTTATTGAACTTTCCCAATACAGTCCAGGTGTTTCTGAATTAAAAAAAAAATCTTGCCTATTAATAATTGAAATTACCTTGGATTACTGATAATTGCGATTAATTTCCCAGTCACCTAGTTTTATTAGGTCTCAAGAATTATTCTTCAGTCTTGGTAACTCCAAATAATGTTTCTAAAATAGTTAAAATAACCCATAGTACTACCACCAAACATTTCATCAAATTATTTATACAACAGTAGTGATATTATAAAAAAATTAGGTACCTTTGTGTATCGGCAGACATTTGGGTAGGGGGTGCCTAAGCCCTTGACACGAGAAGACGCCGTCTCTGGGTTTGATGGGTTTCTGTGCGCGGCACCAGTGCTGCAGCGCTGGGCTGCCAGGCCTTGGCAGCGCACTGGAAGCAGCCTGGCCAGCTCAGCTCCGGGTGGCATGCTTCTGGGGCACTCTGCCGTACCTATGCTGCATCTGGTTCCCAAGCCAGCTTCTTCAGAGCTGTCTCAGTAGCTTTACATTGCACTGTATTTTATTCCCATCTGGAAGAGAAGTGGCATGGCATTTATCTTGTGTGGTCCAGGAGATGCTCACTGCACTGGGCAGTGCTACCAGCGGACTAACAACACTTCAGCTCCTGTCTTCTAAATCCGGGTATTGAATGCAATACTCAGTTACTACAAAAAGTCTTGCTAGTGAAAAGCACTCTCATAGCTATTCTTCAAAGTCAAATTTAATGGAAACACTGTACATATGGAAAGAGAGTAGGGAAACAGCAGACACAGTACCTAGAATCAATCACCTCAATGCTCAAAAAACCTGTCATGGCAGTATGAACTGAGCTGGAGAACACTTCCAGTAAGCAGTCCAATTAATTCTTATGTGCGTATTCTGTAACCTACAGATGACTTGGTTGTGTTAAGATAAATGCCTCTTAGAAGGTGAAAACTTAAGGTAAAAACCCTGGAGTGGCCAAAATGAAATTGATACATACTGCTTATAAAACTAATAAGAATTAATAGTATCAAATAAAATCAATAAGTAATTGAGCATTGAGTATGAAGTAATTCATTATGTGAACTGATTGTACTGTTCCGGCTGAACATGAGCCGGCAGTGTGCCCAGGTGGCCAAGAAGGCCAACGGCATCCTGGCCTGTATCAGGAATAGTGTGACCAGCAGGAGTAGGGAGGTGATCGTGCCCCTGTACTCGGCACTGGTGAGGCCGCACCTCGAATACTGCGTTCAGTTTTGGGCCCCTCACTACAAGAAGGACATTGAGGTGCTGGAGCGTGTCCAGAGAAGGGCGATGAGGCTGGTGAAGGGTCTAGAGAACAGGTCTTATGAGGAGCGGCTGAGGGAGCTGGGGTTGTTCAGCCTGGAGAAGAGGAGGCTGAGGGGAGACCTTATCRCTCTCTACAACTACCTGAAAGGAGGCTGTAGAGAGRTGGGTGYTGGTCTCTTCTCCCAAGTAACAAGTGATAGRACRRGAGGAAATGGCCTCAAGTTGCRCCAGGGGAGGTTTAGATTGGATATTAGGAAAAATTTTTTCACTGAAAGGGTAGTCAGGCATTGGAACAGGCTGCCCAGGGAAGTGGTGGAGTCACCATCCCTGGAGGTGTTCAAAAAACGTGTGGATGAGGTGCTTYGGGACATGGTTTAGTGGGCATGGGTACTGGGTTGATGGTTGGACTCGATGATCTTAAAGGTCTTTTCCAACCTTAATGATTCTATGATTTTATGATTCTACTGTTTCTAAGAAAAGATGGTGCTTCCTTCCAGCAAAAGCCTGAATGTAGCCCAAAAATCTCATAGTTGAGAGAATGAACAATTTTAAAGGAAAGAAGGAGAAAGTTTGTATTGATCTGTAAGCTCGAGATTTGTCTGCTATATAAATCTCTCGGCAAAAAGCGATGTAAAATCTCCCAGTACTGCCGCAGTTTTGCAGAAATTAGTGCATCTTCAAACTTGAATTTGGGGTTTTACGTGTGACAGTCTTGTTCCTGTTTGAGGCTGGTCAGGAATATCCCTTGGTAACCAGCCAGTCAAGTATGGTCCTCCCCAGACTGCCTTTGCCTATGTGACAGAAGGGACCACAGCGTGAGATGGCAGCTGGGGACTGTGCCTTCTGCAGGACTGGAAGGTCTCAGTGCCGTGCTTCCGGGTTTGCCCAAGTGCTTTTCCACCTAAGTGCCCAGCGCCAGCTTGGGGCTGGAAGCAGCAGTGCTGGGCCTGGATGGTGCTGTGCGTGAGTTAATAAGCCCTGCCAGCTTTAATTGGCCTGTTTGGAAACAAGGCAGCTGTTGTGCATCCTTAGCATAATTTATTTCCAAATTTGATAATCCACCCAGTATTAATGGAGAGCTGACTATAATTATTTTTTCTGGTTAGACTAGTTACAGAGTAAGTCATACTGCATTGTGTTTTCTTTCTCATTTGTTCCATTATAACTTTAAAGAACATATTGTGTTATACTTCCTTTTTGGCTTCATACCTTATACTTAAGAAGAAATTTCTGAGCAGCAGTGTGCTAGTCACATGTTTGCTAAGTCAGCTGAGTCTATTTGTGCATTAACACAGTGTCTAATATTCTTATTCTTCTTCGTGCTCAGTAACAAAGAAACCTTTGAACTACAGATGACTTTTAGAGGTGTAATAATTTACCCTAAGTTCTGCAGCTGTCCTGCATAATACAGAAGGTATATTAAATGATAGTAGCAATAAATTGCTTCAAATGAATTCTTTACAAGTGAAAGATTTGAAAAAGACTCTCACTACCCTCACTACCAAAAGCATGCCAAAACTATTTTTTAATAGTATCTGAATAAATTACTGGTTAAAATTAATTATAGGGCATCTAATGTACAGGAGAACTCTTGGACACATAGAGAAGGAGTATCTTGTGATTTTGTGTGTGACCCACAAGATAATACCAGGCTGAAATAAAATTCCATTGAAATTATTAATTGCTGTGTAACTAAGATCTCATGCTCTTTGTTTTAACGTAAAACACATGGCTTTGTTTATTTCCATTAAACACATTAGTAATTTGCCAAAATGGGCATGTACAGATGTACTGGCTAGTGGGATGGATCGAATTAAAATCTCTTTGAAGGTGAAGGGTGTAACTGCCATCTTTAATTTCATGTAATTTAAGGACAATTAAGTTTCCTGATGTAACCAAGTACAGCAGCAGCCCTCCATCCAGATCCAGAATAAGAATATGATTTCAAAAGCCAGAGTGTCTGATGATAATACTGGCTAGAGATATTGCCACCACTTCCCCCATGCCTGCCTCTCCCTGCCGTGCTTGGCCTCCAGTGGAGTTGGCACGACTCTGTGTTTGGGAGCTGGCCTGATGAAGGGCATCTGATTTAACAGTTTGCATTTGCTTTGCACGGAACAGGAGCAAGCAGAGAATGGGTGGTTCATTGGTAGGGAGAAGTACTGAAATACTATTACCTTTGTCCACAGCTTTTGCAGTGCTTGGGCAAATGCTAAGATATAGGCTCCTTTCTCCTTTTAGCTGTGCTTTTTGTAATGTATGTCGCTCCCTAACCTAGCAGACACTTCTCCTATTTCAGGTGTTGGTCCAATGGAGTTCGGGGGTATCTGAGGTATAGTGAAAAATCTTACTGTGAAATACAACAAGTGACAGAAAGAATAATACAAGTGCTTTGTCAAAGATGCGCATGTGATACGATTCCGTATATTAAAATAAGAGACATCTAATGCCTGGCATATAATTGTTTTATGAAATGCTAATAAGTAACCTGTCAGGTATAAAGCTTACCAAAGATCAGAATACCGTATTGCAAATGCAGGTTRAATCTGCAGGTAGGACTGTCAATTTAGTGTCAGAGGGAACACTGACTCAGAGCCCTTCTTTTATAGTCTTTAAAGTACAACATTAATACAAATATCAGAAGCAAATGCACTTAATGTTGTCACTGTGTCTAAAGCCAGCTTTTAGCCTCATTTTTTTTATCATGAGATCACCTGAGCCAACAAGGCCCTGCACTCTTGTGTTTCCTTCTGAACAACAGAATTGAAAAGTTTGTGTTGTCTTAACTCTGATCTTCTGTTGTCTTAACTCCCTTTGATTCATCTTCCCTTGGCATCTTTCTATGGCTGCTTAGGCTAAAAAAGCTGAACAATAAAGTCATAACACTTACATATAGCAGAACATATCCTGAGGCCTATTAGAAGTCCACAAAAGTCTACTAGCATTATTATATCCCTTTCGGCCTTCCTGCTTGCTGTTTGGGCTCTTTTTGTTCTGCATACATAGTGTAACACAAGGGGGTCCTGGTCCATAACTGAGGCTACTGCAGACTCCAGAGGCCCCAAATGTCCCTCTGGTTGTTTCCCCCTTGAGCGGAGCCTGCCTGCGCTGCCCAAGGCACAGACAGAGCAGGACGTGGTGGTGCAACAGGGTGTCATTTTGTGTTTTTGGAGAAACAGCAGAAAACCCAGAGGATGATACAGAAAGCAATAAGGAAACTCTAGGCAGCGCCCAAATGGGCACTGATATCGCAATCTGTTTGTTTCCTGAAGGGGAGTGACTCCTCCGGGCAGGCTGCCAAGGCAGCCTTACCAACATGCGTACACAAGCAAGTGCTGGCATACTAGGAAAATACGCTGCTGCTTTGCTGCCCAGGCAGAAGGTTTGGACACCCCCAATCTAGCTGAGCAGGAACCATCTCACCGAGCTCTGTGTTCCTCCACAGTGCTCCGATGCTTCCAGCTTTGTGAGATCAAACGTTTCCAATTTGTCTTCCTGTGACGGCCACTTAGAAGTTATTCTGCTGTCTGGAGAAAGTCAAATACTGGAAACCCTTTCCTGTCATATGACTGGACCTGCTGTTGCAAACGCAGGGCTTGCCAGAAAGCCAGAGTTGCGCAGCGTGTGCACTGAGTCGCTCCATCCGTCATTGCTGCTGGTGGCAGAATCGTCACCCTGGCGTGCTGGTGGCTCGCTTTCATGGGGACCAGTCAGGACTACAAAGGGAGCAAAGCTGAATGATGATAGTGGAGGTTGCAAGCCACGTATTGTTATTACCTTTCATAGCGTTGTAGCTCTTAGACTGTCTTGTTAGAGATGTGCTGATCGTACAACACGGGTAAGAGCACAGCCCCTAGGAAGGCTGCAGAGCAGGGCCCCTAGGAAGGCTGGCAGCAGGGCCAGACTGCCGCTGGTAGCAAAACGATTCTTGCAGTCGGCAAACCTCTCTCAGTTTTTTCCCAGGATAAAGGCCACTGTGAGCAAGGTAGAAGCAAGATGAATTATCTCACCAGGCAGTGGGCAGCTTGCTGGCTATAAGCTGCCCACCTTATGTGACTGGGCACCTAACATCAACTTCTCCAGGGTTTGCCTTGCAGCGGAGAAGCTGCCCTGCCCTTTTGCTTTCCACCGTGAGATTTGCGATGCGGGTAGGTGTTTTGCAACACCTGTAACCATGCCGTGTGTTACCTGTGCACTTGACTACGTGGCTCCAGTCCTGCAAACATAGAAACTTGTATTTAGCCTGTCAAATTCCTGGAGATTAATCGGGCATATAAATGTTGGCTGGATCAGTAAATAGTTTTCCAGTTTTTTCAAATTCATTTATGGTAACACATTGCTTATCTTTGTTTTTCTTTCACTTTTTAAAAACAGAACATTTAGTTCAAGGGTAACATACAGTCATTATCTTTAAATACTCTGTAAACGTAAGCACTGAAAAGATCCTTGGTCAGCAAGCATCTCTCTTTGTRAAAACCATAAAGCATGCAGACAACATGTACAGCACACAGAGTCACTAGGACGTAATAATATACATCAGTTTTTCTTAGGGGGGACCAGTGGTTCCTAATTAGTTTTTCAGCCTCTCAAATCAAACCTGTATGAAATAGCAAAAAAAGAAAAGCCCCAAGCAGAAGAGCAATGCATATCCATGACTGGGAGAACATGAATAATAATGCAATGGAAAATGTTCTCGTCAGCATTTAAACTAACTTAATTGCTTTGAAAGGAATCTGTGACAAAAGAAAAGTCTGCAGAATTTTTCAGCCCTTGCCTGAACAGAACTGCTTGTGCGTAGAGTACTTCAGAGGTCTTGTTACATTTGATTTACACCGCGTTGTAGCACTGCCAAATTGAGCAATGTTCAGTACTTTGAAAACTAAATCGAGAAAGAGCAGCTTGGTTTCAAATAAGTGCTCTGGTTATTGTTAGGTTTGAGTCCAGCTCTCTTCTCATTTACACTGCTGTACATTTGGATCAGTGCTGCTGGCACATGGTTTCACCATATCACAGCCTTTTGGGCAGGTTTGCTGCGAGGGGCTACTGGGGCTGTCATCTCCCCGTCAGCGCTTCCCCAAGTGACACGTGCTTCTTGTTACGAGATGGGAAAGATTTTGGTTTTGCTGGAAAAGGACTAGTCCTTATCGTTGTGGAGGAAAGAGCAAATGTAAGTCCTCAAAACCTGAATGCTTGCTAATCAGAAATCAAAGAAGTAAATCTCCACAGCAATTATTTTAAGCTAAGTTTATAATTTTTATGCAATCCCATGCATTTTAAGAGCCCCAAGTCATGATTTTTGGACATATTTACAGATGCAAATACTAGTAAACAAAATATTAGTGTTTTGGGAGTAATTCCGGGGATATATTGGGGAACAGCTGGTCTTGGGTTTTGGTGCATTGCCTCCCTTGTGTTGTTAAACCTGGAATTAATGAAAACAGATAGGTGGTTAATGCAGGGATTCCCAAACTCCGTCCGTTTCTGTGTCTCTCTCTACCCTTTGCCTCTGCTTGTGGATCCAGAAGCTGACTCCACGTTAGAACAAGGGTGAATTACTTCATCTTTATTAATGTGAGAGGAGATTCACACCTTTATATAGGTGCTAAGAGGATGTCTTCAATGACAACATTATGTAACTACACATACTGATTGCTTACAGTTTGTTTTATTTCGTGTGTACAAATACTCTGCTCTTGCAAATATTTCAAATTATGTATACAAAAGCCTTCTCTAAGCACTTAAAAATTGCTAGTATTTTCTCTGTCAAAAATCACATTCTGGTTAAAATTCAGTGTTAAAACCATAACTTTTGCTCTTTGTCAGTCAATGCAAAATAATATAATTGGCATACGTGGGTGTCTTTTTTGAATAAGCTAACACACACTGCTTTCATGTTGCTAATTGTATGAACAACTTCTGTTTACCGTATGCCTAATATGAGAGAAGTTTCAATTAATTAATATTATTAGCATCCTTTTGTATTAAATGCATATTTAAATAAAGAGGTGCTATTTTGATGGACATAGAGTTTTTCTCTTTTTTAACCTGGCTGGTATTTGCTGAAGCAGAATTCCATTTTTTCAATAAAATGGCACATATCAGTTATGAAAGTCCCACCCAGAGTGAATTATATATAGCCTACCTAAGTTTTCAAAAGGTAAGGTGTTAAATAATCAGGTGGATAAATACACAGGTTTGATAAAGACATTGTTCTTGACATTGACAGTCATGAGGATGTATCTCCTGTTTTTACAATCTGTAGGTACTCTGCATACAAGAACAAGGCAGTGACTGTGCTATTTGGCTTCATTACCAATATAAGGCAGAAGCAATTACTATGTGTGGAAAACTGTCATGAAAAGCTGTATCAACAATAGAGGAAGAATTTACATCTGAAAAAGTGCATGAAAATGAAAAGAAAGCAGGGATGCCATCTTCCCACGATACTGAACAAATAAGAGCCTTGTGTGCAGAAGGGCCTCTCTTGAACTGAGAGTGTGGGACTCCATGAGGCAGACCAGTATATTGTGCAGAGGACCATCTCCTGAGAGGCATGCCTTGTCTTGTATACAATTTTGAGGCAAGGAGATTTTTCTCTCAGGGATCTAGATCAGGTTGTCTTACACTACTTGAGTACTAGCTTAGGCTCATCGAATGGTGCAAGTGTGTGTTAAATACATGTTGGTGGGATTAAGCGTATGCCTGAAGTGAAGCACATGCTTTGTTTCGAAGGGATGTACTGCTGCACTGGCATCTCAATGACATCTCAGTATAAAGGTCCTTTCTCTAGCATTCTGCCATTTTTTTGTCTTTTCATTTTTGTGATCCCTTCTTTGTTTGTAAAAGCTGATTTAGCTGCGTCTTACAAATTGATTTACGTAGTGAGAGACAGGGGAAAGAGATTACTCTGTCTGCAGAGCATATTAAAAGAAGAGAGTAAGATGCTTTTCTCCTCCGGAACAGAGCTTGTTATCAGTGATAGTAAAATGAAGTTTGAGTGACCTCAGAGGTAGGAAGCACTGTTATGTATCTCATTTCCTGTATTTTTATAAGACCTCTAATAGAAGCATCTAATACAGCATATATGTATCAACCTTTCGGGCACAGAAAGGATTCCAAACTGTTTCTGAATATACAAGCATTTGTAAGCATTTGTCCATTTGTTATTTCCAAGGGCACGTACTTTGGGTTGTAGCAGCAAATGCACCAACACTAAGCCAAGCATCTTTTTCAAATGGAAGGGAGGGGAATTAAGGAAAATGTGCCCACAAATTTAGAATTTTATTAATTAAAAGTCACTGGGATCCTCCATTTCTATCTGGAAAGGGAAAAGGTGAGGTAGTTACCTAACTGATTCTGAAGAAATGAGACATAGAAGGTCAGAATTTGCATTCGGGTAAAGATCTCCAGGGAGGTTTTCTTGTTTTCCTCTGCCTTTCCCAGGGAGGACTCTGATGTCTCAAATGTAACCATTTCTTGAAAGCTGGTAATTCACTCTCCTAGGGCTGAACGTGCTGCAGGTGTTGGAACTGTATTTCACTGCCACTGATGTGAATGCAGCTGTTTAAGGAGACTGATAAAATATACCTTCTAAATCAGCTTTGAGGCTGATATAGTGATCCTCACTCAGATAGGGAACCCATGAGCTCAGAGAATGCTTGGTTACATGGCCCAAAACTGAATCATCCTTATAGCTCTGAAAGAAAAATCTTGCAGGGAGTGGGTAATAGCTGAGCTCAGGAGCAAATTCTTCAAAAGCTCTGTGCAGGTCTGCGTGCTAAAATCTAGACATTTTGAAGAACAGACGTGACACTGATGTGAACATACTRGTGTTGAATTGTGACTTATTTTTCCCCATGGACTTAAACTTACCTTTGAGTGTTTTACTCCTGAACTCTATTTCTATCTTGTAAATCAGCTAAGAATCATATGCCCTGGACTGTCAACTTTTAAAAACAAAAGGGTTTTTCATGACTATGCGCAATAATCACATTCAGAAAGACTTATAGCAAAATTAATTACTATTCCTTCTGTCAGAGATTTGGGGGGAATTTTTTGTAAAGCTGGCATATCTGCTAACCAAATATTCACATTTGTTCAACATGTATTGACCCTCCACTTAGTGATATGCTTGCCCTTCTCCATGGCTGACCAGTAGGTTCCTTGTTCATTTCTTGCCAGGTGTTTTAGTGGATGCTGCAGTTTCATGGATGTCATTGATTTTGTCCCAATAATAAGTACTTTATTTGTGACTTCCATGAGAGCAGGAACAGATAGATGAAAGAAAGTCTTCTTCCTTAGGAAGAAAACCATCCTTGTTCTTGACAAATACTCTTTTTTCTTTAAAGTGGTTTGCTTTTTTTTTTTTTTTTTTTAAATCAGCTTCCACGGACCATTAGAAAACCATACGTTCTACTCGATTTTGTGTTTTAAATAGAAGGAGTCATCATTTTTATTTAGAAGAAATACTCATGTCAGCTTTGCCACTATCACTGCAAGGAGAAAGGCAGATCACTTTTCCTCTTCTTTTAAGTTCTTGTAGTTTGATTCTGTTCTCTGCTGTGTTGCCGTGATAAATAATGTCGCGTGGATGATATAAGGCTAGCTGGTAGGTGGCCCATCTGTGGGCTGCTCACTTCAGCGGTGGGCTCAAGGTGTGGCAAGAACAGCTCAGGGGTCAGAAGAGTGTGAGGTTGGTGCTGAGAAGCTTCCACAGCAAGCGTGGGGCTCCCAGGCAGCCAGAAAAAGGAAGAGGGAGGGATTGTATAGAAAGCTCTTTATCCGCATTTTCTCCTTGCTAACAAGGAGTGCAAGGCGGGGGGACACTGCATGGATTACAATAATAAGGGCAAAGCAGTTTGGCTGCTCCCTCCATGCAGGGTGCCTGCTCTGCTTCTTGTACAAGCTTACTATTACTAGCAGAATTTAGTCTCTAGAATGTTTTTGTTTAAATCCGTTCACAGAAAATCTCTTTCAAAGTATTTTAACTACCTGTTGATACAGCTGCCAGGAAATGACAGCTTACCATCACTGCTGCTAACTAAAGATTAGGATAGGGGATATGGCATCTTGATTCTTTGCTGTTTATTCTACTATGAAGAACAAAAATCATGAATGGCGTGAAGTAGGGGATTGATTCTTCAGTGTTTATCCTGATACAAGGAACAAACCGTCAACAGGTGAAGTGGGCAGGAGCCAGGCTCAAAGCAAGCAGAAGGAGGTTCTTCAGATCAGATGTGGCTGACAAGGGGAACACAGGAGGCTTTGGGTGCCGAGGGCTTACATGGGTTCAAGGGTGGGCAGGACAGGTTCACAGAAGAGAAGKGTATTAAGGGTTGAATTCCTGTTGTAAATTTGATTAGGAAAAAATTAATCTCAGGATGCTAACTACTGATGAAGAATGGACTTCTTTTTTCAGGACACTTGTGRTTTTGAGAACATCCATATTTAAAAGACATTCTTCAAAAGAAAATACCGAGAAGATGGTTAATTAGCACTATACTTTTCCTATACTTACATGAGCTGAGATACAAGCCTTTGGAAGCAAGTGTTCTGTTAGAAAAAAATCATGGATGAATAAGGTTTCTATATGGATGCCTGGATAAAAAAGAATTTGGGAAAGTATACATTCTTGTACGATTAAGGGCTGTTTCCTAACACCCAGAAGTAACTATGTGATTTACAATCCTCCATAGACCTGCATACCAGCTTGACAGACAGATTGTTTGGATTTCAAACACTCAGATCAGCAAAAATGTCCAAAAAGAGAAAATCACTGGAATTTCGGATTTGGATAATCCCATTAACTAATCTGTTTTCCCAGCTGGGTAAGTTTTAGGTTGATTTAGGGAAAGAATAACAAAGTCCTTTCTCACTACACCATCTGAAATACTTACAGAAGCTCACATCCATACATCTCCCCATCTTCCTCAGAGGAGATGGAGTACACAGGGTGCTTGACGGCAGGCACCGAAAGTTCATTGATGCAGGGAACGTATTGCTCTGAGGACTCCATTCCTTTGATGTAAAGTGTTTGTTTAATTAACTTGCTTATGCGACTGTATTTTGCTACCAGTTATTCTCAGTAGTAAGTGAAATGCTCAGTTTGTGAATGTGCTGGTTTTGGCTGGGATAGAGTTCATTTTCTTCATATTAGCTAGTACGGGGCTATGTTGTGGATTTGTGCTGGAAACAGTGTTGATAACACAGGGGTGTTTTCGTTATTGCTGAGCAGTGCTTACACAGAGTCAAGGCCTTTTCTGCTTCTCACCCCACCCCACCAGCGAGTAGACTGGGGGTGCACAAGAAGCTGGGAGGGGACACGGCTGGGACAGCTRACCCCAATGACCAAAGGGATATCCCACACCACATGATGTCATGCTCAGCATATAAAGCTGGGGGAAGAAGGAAGGGGGGGACATTTGGAGTGATGGCGTTTGTCTTCCCAAGTAACGGTTACGTGCGATGGAGCCCTGCTTTCCTGGAGATGGCTGAACACCTGCCTGCCGATGGGAAGTAGTGAGTGAATTCCTTGTTTTGCTTTGCTTTGCTTGTGTGCATGGCTTTTGCTTTACTTATTAAACTGTTTACTTATTAAACTGCTTTACTTATTAAACCATGTTCATAGATTATTCCACAGTGTGGCAAGTCTATGGTCAGTGTGGGTTGCTGGGATTTTTTGTTTGGTTTTGTAATAGAAAACCATATGGGATCTTACGCAGCATGTCTTTCAGCCTTGCTTTCAGAGCACCCTTTCTTCTTTCTTAACTCAGCCGTTTGGGCTGACGCTTGGCACTTGAAAGCTCAGCCTGAGGATTTATTTTTCTATATGCGGTTTTCAGGAAATTGGCCATCAAAAAGGTGCCTTGTTAAATTTTGAACTGATTTTTCAGGTTCAGGCAATTTCAGGTTGGGAAGGTATAGGCAAAGACCCTGAAGATATTGACTTTCTACAAATGTCATGAAAATAGGTGGCCAGCCAGAGGAGGCAGATCCTACAAATGCCCACCCTGCTCTGAGGTGTGCTCATGGCTGGTTAGACATGGGTGAGCCTGTGCAAGGTGTGCCTCCCCAGGGCATAAATCCATAGGAGACTGGACATTGTTGACTCTACTGCTTATGGAGCTGCTTGGTTTTGATATGTGCTTTTTGGGAAGTCTGTAGAAGAACTGTGATGTCTTTCTTTCACTTCTCTGAATAGACTGAAAGATCAGGCAGCAGCATTTTGTATCTGGTCCTTTTGTAGTAAAGACAGTTATCAGTCATGTGCAACTGTGATGCTGGCACTGGTGTTTATATGACACCCCTAAAATGTCTTTCTGAGCCCTTAAACAGATTTGTTGTAGCAGTAATATCTATCTAGCTAGAGTACTTGTGGTCGCATCCAATTGTATCCATCGGGTTTCGGCTCCCTGGTCATTTGAGAGGACTGAGCAAGAGTAAGACATCAAGGTTTGGAAGTATTTCACTTCTTTGTGTGGAAGAAAGTTTTGGGTTAGCAGAAAATAAGTCAAATTCTCTTTCGGGAATGGTACAAATTTTGAATAAAAAAGATTGCTTGCAGGCTTTGTAAACTCATCTTGCACATTTCTCAGTGCTGTTGGCGTTAATTGGGAAAAGCACATCTGTAGCTCTTGTCAGCCCAGTGGGTCTTCAGTTCCAGCATCATGTTTCTATAAGAAGAGAAATACCGAAAGCAACTAGTAAATATTTGCTTAAAATAGCGAACTGGATGTTATTGATAGCAGATGTAGGGGTCGCATCTGGACCTGTGGTTACGACGGTTTCCCCCGCGGTGAATGAGGGGTGTCCCAAAGCTGCCGCGAAACGCGTGAGGCAAGGGGCATCTTCACTGCCCGGGGAAGCTCGGAGCTTGCCTGCCTGTGGGGATCGTGGGGTCCTGCAGGTTTATGCCTGTGCCGAGCCTTATCTCCGGCTTAACAGCTCCAGTCCGGGGGGATCGGGGGAAGCCCGGGAAGGTAGGGGCTGGCTTTCCTCGGGGATGGACGGGGGGGGGCAGTGAGGGGCCGGGGCTGGTGCTGGGCGGCGGCGCTCGGGGCCGGCGGTTTCCCGGGCGATGGGTGGGGAGAGGAGAAGGAGGAGGAGGAGGAGGAGGAGGAGGAGGGGTCCCCGCGGCTTTATCTCCCACCCAGCTCCGCCCGCCCGCCGGCTGCCTCCCGTCGCCGCTCTGCACCGCACCGCTCCGCACCGCACCGCTCCGCACGGCCGGGCGCAGCGGCGGGCAGGGCAGCGCCCATGGGCTGCGGTAACTCCACGGCCAGCGGCGCGGGCGGGCGAGGTAGGGCGGCGGCGGCGGGCGGGCGGCGGGGGCCGAGCCGGGCCGGGCCGGGTGAGCGGCGGTGTGAGCATCCCCGCGGGCAGCCCTGCTGGGGGGCTGCGGGTCGGGGGGCGGCGGCGGGCACACACCCACCCCCGGCGGGGCTGCGGCCCCCCGCTTTGGGGGATGCCGGTCCGAGCCGCGGGAATCGCTGCCCGCGCTCCTGCAAGAGCATCTTCCTTTCCCGAGGCTGATCCACTTGCCCAGGGGAGAGAGGGTGATGTGGCCCGCCGGCGGGCACCGGAGGCTTTCTGGTGCCCGGGTTGTCCTTAGGGCCACCGCCTCCAACAGTAGCCGTCCTAGGCATGGCGAGCCCAGGCCGGGAGCTGGACGTAAGGATCCCGCCGGGGGTGTAAGCTCCATCCTCTTTGCTTCCCTATAAGGCCACGAATGCCACTTCTGAAATGAGTTTGTGCCACTTCTTCTCCTCTGCTTGCCGGAGAAATTGGAGGATATTCCAAGATTGAGGTTTCTTGCATGTTAATGTGTACYGCTGACTGGTGCGTCCAGCTGGCTCCCTTATTTGTTCATTGTTATTTTCAAAAGAGATAAGATCTGGGAAGATGGTGCTGTTGTGCTCTTCCTCCCCTCAGCCCCCGCAAAAAAGGAAAGTATATGGAAATTGATAATTGGACCTTCACCATGTAATTATAAATATGAGCATTTCTCAATCATTTTTCATCCTAACTGCAATTGGCAAACATTGCCACCTGTTTCAGTACCTGTACTGAGTCTTTTAGATACATTTGTTAGCTTCATAACCTCTTGAAAAAGCACAGCAAAATAGTGGTTGGACCAGTTGGAATCACTGGATCTCCATCTCTCACCACTTTGACTTATTTTACCCAGAGCTTCAGCAGTGCCTCCAGTGGTGCTAGTCCTGATTTGCAGAACTGGACATATCTTTGAGTGTGATTGATGAGGACTTCTCCAAGTTGTATGTGTGTGTGTATGTTTGTGTGGTGTGTTGCTAGTTTTCCCACTAAACCCTGCACTTCATACTCATAGGAGAAGGGGAGGCTTTTCTGCCGTTATTGCTTGCTTGAGTTCTGGTAAATGATTATAAATTAGGTTTTAGGTATCATGTGTATCTATCTGAGGCCTCTCTCATCCATAAAGAATGCACTGTATTAATTTGCTTGAACTTCCAGTACTCTTATTAGAGCCGTCCTGTTTGCACACATTAATTCTCTCCCATTAGTTGATTCCTGCATTGCTGTGACTGGGAGTTGTTTCAGTATATGTCCAACGTAGCTTCATACTGCTGGGGTGATGCTTGTTCACATCCCATTTCTGTTTGCTGGGTAAAAGCACCAGAGCAAGTATCAGAGAAGTTCAGAGGAAAATTTTGAGTTGATTATTAGTCCCTTTGTGGTAGCTTCTCGATTAATGTTGATCTGGCCACCCTGTGGAACTTGTACCAGGACACAAATGGGTAAATGTCAAATAGGCTAACTCTGACAGCGGTAGTATTTAGTGAATTATATTGAACTGAAAGTTTGTTTGTTTAAATAAATGTGTCCACTGTTGCATTAAAGGCAGCTATTTTCAACAGGTTTTGGCTTGTAGATTCATAAATTATTTTTACTGAAGGTACAGCCCCTTCGGTAGTTTAACTTACCTGTACTGTTATTCATAATACATTTGAACTTGCATTTTGTGAAAGCCTTTTGCATACTCGTTAGAAATAGTCCACAGATCTCCAATGGCTTAGCACAGGTGAAAAACACCAATGCCATGTAAAAAACGTAATTAGTATAATGGAATCATTACTGTTGCCCTGATAGACCTTTCCAAAGCAAACACAGCTCTGAAACGCCCAGTTCTCTTCTCACTTTCACCACTGTCAGTCATGAATCACTCTATGCAGTCTATGGTGTTATAATAACCAACAACTGGTAATAAAAGTAGGAAGTCACATGTTTACTATTTATTTTTTTCCATTTAGCATTCCTTACAAAATGTGTCTAATAAAAATAAAATTATTTTATGTAGGGGAAGGAGAAGACATACCATTTTTAATCAGAATTCTAGAGCTCTTAAGGAAAGTGTAATTCTCAATATTTTCCTAAAAATCGTGAATAATGTGTAAATACAAATTAATTCTGTGGCTTGCACAGCATGACTACATCTTTAATGCTAAAGTTATGACTATTCTACAGTCAGCAATGTCAAAGCTAGAGGTACATAACATATAATTAACCTGTAACGCTCTCTGTCATATTATATGACTAAGGATAATATTGTAGCATACTTCACAGAATATATTAGATGTGTTATGCTAGTCCCCATTTTCTTACTCTGGTAAAGTTTCTATTGTTGTCTAACTCGATTTTTCCTAAGCACACGTATATATAATGATAGTTCAGCTAATGATATTATCTCCTGTTGCATGGCTGGAATGACATCAGAGGAGCTATCAGCCCTATGGTCTGCGAGATCTAAACTAATAGACATGGTCTAGAATAACATTTCTGTCTGTGGTGCAGTACTCCAGAACACCAATATAACTCACAGAGTTTAAATTTTCCTTCCTGGGCATCAGACACTGGCAAAAGGCTCCTCAGTTGAGAAATGACAACTTCTGTTATCCGAGTAAACTGATGTGTACACATCCTTCTTAAATCACCCAGCTATTTTACATGTTAACTATGGATTATATTTATTTTTTAAATTTCCCATTACCCATAGGAAGTTTTATTACCAAATTGCTATTTTTCTAATGTTTTGTTAGCTCGCTTTACATATCATCCTTCTTTCATGTTATTTCCTGGTGTTTTAAAAGCTCCAAAATAGTTCCTCTTTTTCGGTCTTTTAAAAATATGCCCTTAAACATTAATTTACTTTTTCTTCTCAGGTAAGGCATTTCCCTTCATTCTAGTGTTGCTTCACTAACAATTTTTAACTGCCTCCTCCTTTCTATATCAATTGTAGTAGCAATGACAGCACCTTAAATTATGATACTCAGTGGAGGCTGGAAGTCTAGCCTTAATTTAAATATACAGAGAAGCTGTTAGTCTGTGGAGAGCTTCAAATACAGCCAAATTATGATGAAGGAGAACTTTCACACCAAGTTTAAACAAATCTATTAACTTCAAGTTTGGTGGAATGCCCAGGAAACCATGCTGCCGTTCTATTTAAAATCCAACTAATTTTTAAAATTAATGTTTGATCAGGTCAAGTCTATGTACCAAGCTGACACCTGATGAGTTGAGGAAGTCATCAATTTGAAGTAAATTGATACAATTCTGTCCTTGGTTACACTGAGTTATAAATAGAATAAATTCATTGATGTTAGGATTTGGTTCCATATTGCTGTCTTTTGGAGCAAATCAGAAAGGAGCCTACAATTGAAAACTGATTCGTAATCTTAACTCTTGCATGCATGTATGTGTAATTTTGAGTCTTTTATTTGCTTTTTATAACAATTTGAAGTATTTGCAATAAAATATTGGAGGAAAATGTTCATTAAAAATTAATGGAAAAACGTTTCATAATCTGCTCTGAAGACAGATACTGACATTTTTTGTATCCATGTTTTTATTCATGTAAGTGGTTGCCTCTCATCCTTTTTGTTTTTCTTAAGTTTTTGTCTTCCATGTTCACTCATGATGCATTTCTCCACACAGAGGAATATCGTCTGTGGCTATCAATTTGTTTCAACCATACTTTGCATTTGTCCTGCAATTACTGAAATTCTGCAGGGTTGCCAGTAACAAGCTACTGTGGTTTTGAAAGTGCAAAACCCCCTCTCACTGAACAGAAGATGCTTTGGGGTGCATTTTTGTCCTTCATTTGTGACTGTTTAAATTCTATGGGGTTTTTTGAGGGATCACAGCTCCACTACTCTAGACAGAATGTTTTTCTTCTGTAATCACTTGGGCTTAGAGCGATGTTATGTCTGAATGTGCCTCATTTATTCTGCAGGCTATATTCCTCCTCCTCCTCCTCCTCCTGCAGCTCTAAAATGCCAAAATGCACCCATGGTCCTACTATGTAGATGGTGTAAGCAGAGAGGTCATTCAGGACAACTCAGTACTGCCTATTTTTTGTAGATGCAGACTGGCTACCCCTCAGTCTGTTGCTGAGGTTAGGCAGGTTTTGGAAAACCAAATCAGCATAAGCCTATTGAGACGAGGTTTGTAAGGTCAAGTGTTGCCTTTTTTTAGGCCAARCTGATATAGTGGGAAAAAATGGACAAGCTTTCAAATATGTGAGCCTTTTCTCAAGTCATATTTCTAAAACATGATGGCTACGAGAGCACTACGCCTTACTGCTGTGGCACAGCTATGCACTGTTTGTGAATCGGTAGTAAACAAGATTCTTTGGCTGAACTTCTGGCAGGAGGAACTTGAGTAGCTATGAAATAATGTGTCACTCACTAAACATGGAAGAGTTAGAGAAGTATGTCAGTGAAGTAACAGAGGTGAGGGTGAATGGATCGGACTTTAAAACCAAACACATCTGTACCAACTGAAATGTTATTGGATTCCTTGTGAAATAAGATCTATGCATAAGGAGTGTTCAGGCTCCCTAATGAAGAAAACCTTATGAGATTTTATGTAGTTATGGGCCACCTAACTGAAGTGATGTTCATTCGCAAGCTCGGAACTCTTCTGGGAAGAAAACTGCTTTGTGAACTGGATTATTTCAGGTCTATATTCAGGTCCTTTAGTGGTTCTCAAGTGAATTTGGACCAAACTCTTGTTTCACTTTTGCTAGTGAAAATGAGAAATAACACCACTGAAATCAATGGGATCCCATCAAGGGAAGTGAGGATAACCTGGTTCTTTGTGTTTATAGAAACAACAGAAAGCAAACTATTATTTGTTTGTTTATTTATGTATTTATTTATWATAAATAGTAAAAATAGTCTCTTAAAAATGAATTTGTTTTTATCATACTTAGTTCTCAATGTTTTTGTGTGAGGTACATTTCAAAATGCTGCAGAGATTTTTCAGCAGTGGTACCCTCTCTAATATTCAAAGGAAACAAGTGGTACTGTGAATGCTGGTGGCACATCCCCGTTCTCAAACACCGGTTCATAGCTGTATAGCTCTACATGAAGCCCAGGTTGATGGGTCTGAGAGACAGCTCCTGTCCCCAGAGTGCGAATGTATGTGTACCGTAATGCATTGAAGACGAGTATGACATTGAACGTAGGCATGGCGTTGAAGCGTGCCTGGTGATTGACTGGAACTTGAGTATGTCCACTGGAAAATGTCACGGTACTGTAGGCACACAGTTCTTCTCACTCAGCTAAGGTTTCAATTTGTGTATTAAACACTTTTTACTTTTGGTATACTTCCTGCAAGGAAGGCATTCGTTTTTCAGATGAGGATCCAAAGCGATGAGACCTCAGCTCAGACTTAGAAAAGGCTCAGCAAAGGCCTCACAAAGGACCATGAACCTTTCTGGAGAAACTGAGTTTGTTTGCAGTGAGCTTAGGTTGAGAAAATGGGAAAGTCATGGTTCTGGTGCAGAACAGGCCCAGCAGAGAAATAGTTTCTTCTGGGAAAAAAAAATAAATCCTGCTACCTACAGCAATGGAGCTAGGCTTTTCAAAACGTATGTTGTCTGAGGTGTTGCCGATGCCTAGGCTCTGTCTAGATGTGCAGGGTGGTGCCCTGAAGGTACGTAGCTGAGCTGACTCTGGATGAACTAGCCTTGGTAGCAGAAAATATCTTCCTACATCGGCTGAGATCGAGCTTGCATGCAGCGCTGCAATGCCAACCTTCCACGTGGACACAATTAATTTGGAGGGTTTATATGTAGTACTATGTAGACGTGCCTAGAGGGCCAAAAAGTCTCAGAAAGTTGCCTGGTAGAATAAAGTTTTAAAGCAAGGACCTGAGCTTATTGTGCATAGAGGTACTTCCTCCAGCTTAATTAAGAGTTTCTGCTGATAGATATAGCTGTACTGAGATCTTGCTGACTCTGGAAGCAATACTAACAAAAGAAATGTGTATAGCCTTATACAAGTCTAGTCTACGTTGTTGCTGGGAAAAGGAGGGATAGTCAAGTCATAGGAATTGGGAATGATATTATGTTCAAGAGTTAGCTATAAAGGGAGATGTTTCCTGCCATCCAAGCCATCCATTCAGGTAGACAGTGCTGGAAGGCCTTGCAGGACTGTTTCTTCCTCTCTGCATTTAAAATAAGGATGCAGAAGGCATATTCTTACACATCAGAGCGAGACAAAAGATATTTGCTATTTATGGATATTTTTCAGCAGCAAAAATAAAGTTTTTCAAGAAATGAAATGCCATGGCTGAAAAAAATCCAAGCTACCTCCAAACCCATAAAATCTTTTGGATTGACAGCTGTAGTTTCTTCAGAGTGAGCTCGGATAACCTCTTCCAGCTACGTACTGAGAGGAAGAGGAAAAGGAGAAGTGAAAGGTTTTCTAATGTCTACCCTCGCTTGTGTAATCAATAGAAGGGATAATTTGCTGGTTACTCAGCTGAATGATATACCAGCAATAGCAACATGGCATTAATAACTTGGGAGGAACAGGAAAGAGTTTGTACTTGTGTGAATGTTCCGCTCCCAGCAAGAAGCATCTGAGTCACCAAAAAAAATCAATCACTGAGATCAGGCAGCCAGGTGGTAGCTTTTGTCTTTCTGCCTTTTTGTTAAATAGCAAGATGAATTAAGGGGTGGTTGATCTCTTTAGATGTCTGGGGCTTTGGGTGGATTGTGTCCCAATGTTTATATTAGTTCTGTCTAGTTGTTTTATAAAACTTTGTTTATCTGGCAGGAAGAATGGAGCAGCATTTTACACATGTAGTGCCAAGTCTACAACTGAATCAAACGACATGTGCACAAAATAAACAGGCAGTCGGGAGTAACTGCTTGGTTAGTTGCGGCGCCTTTGTAGCAGACAAAACCACCAGAAGACTGAGCAAAGTGAAGCATATAAAATTAAGAAAGATGAGTTTTATCTTATGTTGCTCTCATCCTGAGTGAGTGTAGCTGGGCATTGGTCCACAGCAGCATCATTTTCACCCACTGAGAACCTGGCCCAGATCTAAGCGTGGTAGACTTAAGGGATAATAGAGATAATTGTTAAGGATATACTAGACAATCATGAGAAACCTGTTCTCCGGCAATAGAAAATTCCTGTTGCTATTTCTGCCTTGTTTAGGACAGAAAGGCAGAAAAATGCTTATTTTACTATTGGTTGGTTTAGAGGATTATGCCATTATCTTGTAAACATGCACTTTTTTTTTCATTCTAGGTGCCACAGGGGCTACTAAAGATGTGTAAGTACTTACTCCACTCTTTCAAATATGTAACCCTGGACTTTTCTTCAGTCCTAGTAGCCTTATACTAGATTTAGTCATACACGATTCATCTGGCTCCTAACATATAATCAACGCCACCAGATGTTTATTGTCTTTAGTGACAGCTTCCATCTCTACAAAACAACTTCATGTCTTGTTTACTTTTCTAGATTCCTTCCCTTGTTATTTCTCTAACAGAAATGACTTTTCTCTGCTTCTGTTGAGAAAATTGTCTCCCAGAGGTGGTCATGTTACTTCTGACTATTCCCTGTCACGTACCAGTACACCTTTTTCCAAAGGCCATGTCATTGTATGAAGCGACCACATAAATTTCCCCCAAGCCCTGTGAGAGATTTAAAGAGCCACTGAGGTGAATTTCCCCTCTTTGCAGGAGATCCGGTAACCCATCCAGACATCCTTTTCAAAGTACCCACCTTCTCTAGATGTTCTCCGCAGTGAAGATACTATCTGTCACGCTCCTCTTTCTCTCCCTTATCTTTGACACTGAGTAGCAGAGGGCAGCCCTACCCATCCTGTTTTTCTCTAAATGTGTCTCTATTGTCCTTTTGCCTCTTGCCAACTTCTGGTTTTCAGAAAAGCAGCAGCAAAAGATCAGCCTTTCTCAGCCCATTTTTCATTTGCTGATGTAGAAATGTGCAGGAACAGCTTTATTCAGCCATAAATTTATTTTCCTGTCAAAGGAAACATTGAAGATGTCCTCCCGAGGTCTTGCCTTCTTCTATTTCATATAATTGGTATTTGCCACTAGAGTTTGAGACTGAGGGATCTGGGAAAGATTTTCATGTTATGCAATAGGAACATTCTTCAGTTTTATTTACTTCATTTAGAATAACTAATTAGACAGAGGAATCCTGGTGTAGAAATGAGGGCTGTCAAGTCAGATAAACAAGTGGAGAGAAGAGCTTAACAACAGGCTTGTCCTTGCTATTACAGAGCACGGCTGAGAACTAACGACAGGTCTCACTTGGCAGATGAACACTGTTGTCACAGATAGATACTCCTGAGATCTGTGTTACCCGTGTAGTCTGTTTTCTGGGTTTGCAGTGTCAGACAATAAATAAATTACAGAAGGCAAGCTTATGAGGAACCTCTTTTTGATACAGCCTGCAGCATCCATGCCCTCTGCACTTTTACATATACAAAACCACAGTTTTTAATTTATATTAGGGCCTTTTTTTGTTGTTCAATTTAGATAATTTAAGTGACTGACTTAGAACCGCATCTCTCTCTTTGCTCTTCGGTAGTTTTAAATTTCAAAATTGCAAGCGCAAGTTAAATGATGAATTTAGTAGGCACGTTTCTGTGCTTAAAGTTATAGGTATATGTAGAACTGCATTTATGTGTGTGTAAGCATTTGTAGGGCCAGGCCTTAGGAGTTAAACTGGGAACATCCTACTTCTTAGTGTTAGAACATCTGTCATGTTTCAAAAAAGTATCGGGATAACTTAGAAAAAACTAATTACTAGTGCAGACTTCAACAAAGGGAAAGGGTCAGTCCTGGAACCATTACTCATTCAGATAAGTATAGTAGAGCCAGCCGAACAACCTGTGTGAGTAATAGCATGGTTGAGCCTTCTCATCAGACATTAGAAACACAGATCTGTTAACGAGGAATGGCAGTGATGACCCGAAAAGTCCTAAATCAATCATCCTAACATTCAACAGCAGATTCTTACAAAGGAAGTAAAATACCAGAAAAACTATTTTAGTTTCATGGTAATGAACAGATTTGTATTAACTAACATTATAGATCCACACAAGCTTTTATTTTACACCTTTTCACTTTTAGCAGCTGAAGATTAAAAAAAAATTGTGTTTAAAAAAAACCACATTTTTTTTGCCGTTAAATTTCAGTTGTATTGACTCTAGTCCAGAAAAGTATTTAGGTGTGTCCTTACTTACTTAGTACTTTTTGATACAGAATACAGTTATTCTGACGCAAGAGATTTCTCGTTTCTTGACTGCGACTCTGCCAAGGCACCAGCATCTCCTGGAGCGAGCAGCTGGGTAGGAGGAGGGAGGGCTGGATCCTGCTCTGAGCCCTCCCGGGCGGCCGCGAGGAAGCTGCTTTGCCCTCTGGGCCTTCAGCTTCTCCACCAGAAAGATAAAGAAGTGCTGTGAGACTGAGGGCCACRCGACGGCAAGAAGGACGTATGGTCTGGGGATGTGGTCTCTCCCTGCGTACTCCAACCCTCAAATCAACGGTGAATCTGTCAGCCAGCTTCAGCCAATGCTCCTGCCCTACTAATAAAGAGAAGAACRTCACTGCTAACTGGAAAAGCTTAGATATAAGAGGGGTAAGGTATGTGCTAGAAAATAATGCAATGCCTGTGATATTCAGAATGTGGCTAAGTTCAGAGGAAGATTAGTAACAGTAGGAAGGAAAGGCCTAGTTCAAAATATTGGGAAGAAATCCATCACATACAAATGACAGGCCCTTGTTCCCAAGAAATGCTGAGAAACTGAGAAGCAGTCTGTCACTTGTGGGAAGTTTAGTGAATCACTTCTGGTGGGACTACTGAGCATGGCTAGAAAGAGTCTGTATAATGCTCGGCACAAACAGAGTCCTAAAAGCTGAGGTAAGAAAAACGTGGATGGAATGAATTAATGTGAATGCCTGTCATTTGATACTTGAAATATTATGTGAAAAATGGCAGCTTCTTTTACCATCAGACGGACATGGGACTGRTGGATTTAAAAACTGACAGTTGAACCAAGTATATTTTTCAGTCTTAGGAGGGTGACAGGAAGCCTCTTGGGATAGACAAATCCTTACCAAAAGAAACATTTATTCTAGCTGAAAATAGAATGCCATTATGTGGATTTGCTGTTAAATCCGCCTACCAGCTACAGGACTCCACCTCTGCTACCTGCTGAAAAACATGCTCTCAGTTCCTCTACAGTAGGTGTCAACAACATCTGAGGGAAGATGCAGCTACACGGCAGCAGATCAGTACAARGCACATCGGACTGCTAAGTTCCTTTTGCTGTCTATTCCTGGTGCAGAAAAGCTTATCCTAGCTTGCTCTTCCCGGAGGACTCTGTAAATGGAGATATTTAAAGATATTTTTTATGCTAGGTTCTTCCCTCATCCCTGACATAAGAAGGAGATAAAGATGCATTGGAGGTAGAGAGGGAGAGAGAAAGGATGTGCTGGACTCCTGTACCCCATACCCTCTCTGTGAGCCTGGCAGATGTGGCAATGGGAGCACTGCCAAAACCGAAGGAGCTTGTTTCCATTCTTATTTCCATGCGGTCCAATGTGGCCATTGCAGCCCCGCTGCCCGGAGCCACCCGTGTTCACCCAGCCTGGGCACAGAAGCAGCACCTGCCGCAATGGCTCAGCTGGCACCTGGACATCTGAACATGTGAAATTAGTGGACACCTTTCAAAATGGGGCCTTAAGCTACAGCGTGTGAAGGCAAGAGGCGTGTGAAGGCAAGAGGCGTGTGAACGTGCGTAATGCATAAACCGGAGCAGCACTCCTTCCCATGCTGCTTAGAAAGGAGTCCCCAGAAAGGGGTGGAAAAAGACTTCTTCCTTAAATGCCATCACCAGAATTTTTCTTTCTTTTCCCTCTCACGCTTTCACGTTCCTCCTGTCTCTGCTCACCTCCTCTTTCCTAGCGGGACCACAACAGATTGCGCCCAGTCATCACCCAGCCCAAGAGCTGTGGCCTGTACTATCCCAGATTATATTTGCTGTTGTGCGTTTAAGGGAAAAGGTATTGCAAAATTAGACTTTGATTTGTAGCTATTAAGAGGAGAGGAAGAAAGCAAAATGTTTAAAAAAACCTGATCTGCTTAATCATAGACCTGGATAATGTGTTTTGGTGAGAGAATGACAGTAATGGTCCAGTGATGCCCTGTTACAAAACATTTCTAGAACAGAAGAAAATAGCCCTGTTGCCTAGTAGAGGCTTTTTTTAAAAAACATTGACATTAATCTCCTGTTGGACAATATTGATTTTTATTCTTACAACTCCATTTTAGAGGCTTTGAGCTGTGCATGAGGTTGCCAGTGCTTTTAAAGGATTCTTTTCTCTGGATAATGATTAATCTGGATTATAGAAAATGTTTCCAGTTGTGTGAGAAAATCAATCCTGTGACACATTCAGTTGGTTCAACAGAAATGATTGTTTGTGATCTTTTGGCACCCAAAGTCCCTTTCTTAAAGTGTTGTCATTTTATTTGCTAAAAATACAGGGCTCGTTTCCACCCACTGATATACACAGGCTTTCCACTTTCTTCAGCTGGAATTGGCCCACACTAGGACAGAGCAGCTTCACAGCCCTCAAGGAAAGTTATCTCTGCATTTTTCTGGCTGCGTGTGTGAGGACTGCAAGGCGACCTAGGCTACGTGGGGTCAGAGGAGATGGGAGATGCCTTCTGAAATGGCACTAGCTTCTCCAGGGAGGAGTGGCAGGATCGCCAGAGAATGAGGAGTTTATTGCTCCATCTTTCCTGAGTGGTAAGATATAGGCAAAGACAGCAGACGAGGAGGCTCAACCCATTCAGTGCTATACCTTGCGTGAATATCATTTAAACAAAACTGCAGCATACTTAAATTTACCCCAAACCGCTACCATTAAAAGGACCTGTGTACCCATATTCACTGTGGTGATGCAGAAAGGATAGTTTGTAATGTTCTGCCACTTAGAAAGAAGATAAGTGTAAGATAATTTCCAACTTGTAGCAGTATTTTTAAGGCATTTGCTGCCCTCCCAGGAGAGTGTTGACTGAGGTTTAAGGGGTATTTTCTTGCATTTAAGGCTGCATCTTGCTACGAGTTCTCTGCACTTTGGGCCAAAATGCCATTGACTTCAGTGGTCAGTAGTGGCATACAGCCCTGATGATTAAACAGTAGGCACATCTACCTCTTAGAATAAATAAATTACAATAAGAAATGTCATATATTATTGTTAAATATCATAGTTCAGAAATGCCTTTCAAGGCTACAGAATGTAGCTTACAGGCTACATTAGGGCTAAATCAGCCCTAATGCTGGGTAAAGGCCAGTTCTCAGTTTTATTGCCTGGGGAGCAGATCAGAAATTCATGGATCAGCTCATGATGGGAAGTATCTTTGCATTGCCCCCATAGTCCAGGCAATTGGTCCTTCAACAGGAATACTCAGGTGAGAATATCTGGGTGAACAGCCTGTGCATGAGCCTTTCCACAGCAGAGCCCTCCTTGGGTGGTGGTGCCCCCTAAGGATTAGTAGCACTTATTTGGTTTGCAAACAACTCTGACTTCAGGAATTGCAGAACCTCATTTTACGGAGAGGCTCTGTAATATCTTTTGGCACAGCTGCTGTGAAAGTTTATCCTTCTTCATCCTCATTCCCATGCCAGCATGGACACCCAGTCCCTTCCAGTCCTCTTTTGGTGGAATGGCAGTCCAGACTTGTTCCTGTTACATTCAGAGTCTTCATGTTCATGTTATGAGTGGAGCAGTGTGGGGACTCACTCAGGAAAAGTGTTAATTTACCTGTTTCAGCTCCCAAACCTACTTTCAGGCATCACTGGTGGGAGTCATGAAAACTAAGGTGCATCTATTCTCAATCCTTTTCTTTTGTCTGTACATTAGATTGGAAAATTGTCACTCTTTTTGTGCCTGTGTGAATACTTCATTGAATTGTGGATGACCTGAATTAAACTGGCATCAGTATTAATCCCCTTCTTCCCTTGCTCCTGAATCTACCCAGATGGTGATGGAGTAGCTGGAAGAAACAATCTGCTAATGTGCTTTATATCTTTTGATGTTACAGAGCAGAAGAATCCRTGTCAGATGATGACAAAAGGAGGTAGGTGCTCTACCGGGACTGGCTTTATTTGCAATAGGCTGCAGAGAGTTCTGCCGCCAGATGTACATCCTTCCTTTCCTCCTCCTTGTCCCACCAACACCACCAAAGCAGAGAAGACGCAAAAAAGGAAAGAGAAGAGGAAATCTCACACAGGGCCCGGTTTTGATGAGTCCCCACACCCCGTTAGTGAGTTGGAGAGGGGGAAACTTTGTGGCAAGAAGAGCACATTGTCTCACAGCTGTGGGTGATGTGCACAATAAGGGCCAGTGGCCTCTGCCTTCCCCCCAGCCCCGCCACAGAAGATGGCATTAGCACCTGTGGGAGATCTCTGCTGGGCTGGAAATCAAAGGAAATGTGACTCTCTCATCAAACAATCAGAAATCAACTCAGAGCCCCAGGGGTTGGAGGGGGCATGATTCGTTTGGCACCTAATGGGGCAGAGCAGCGTAATGGGAGTCTCTGCAAGTAGCTGCAGGCACAGCAGAGACTCCTCAGGACCCAGTTTTTCACCTCCTTGCATCAGTCCCTGCTTTTCATACAGGCCTCGGAGCCAGAAAATGCCCTCTACAAGGCCATGAAGGGGAGAGGGTTGGGCTATGAAAGTATCTAACACCCTCATGCTCCTTCCTACTAACAGTTTTCTCCAAGTGTGGCCCTAAGCAGGGGATGCAGGTCCTATTTATCAATGAGGAGAGATCAAAGTGCTATTTAATTGGTGTGCGTGGTTTGAAGTGAGGTGCTTCAGTGGTCCCAGTGTTGAACATTACTATCAGATTGGCTGTGTCCTCAGTTGGATATATTCGGTGTCTAGAAGAAGCTGGGCCAGTGGGGTTTATTGTCACAACACAGTTGAGATTTAATGAAAAATATTAGGAACTTCAATGAAAAATAGCTCCTTTCACAGGCTTGGGTCCCACTTAAGGGTAACAGCTAGCCTTGAGGGTTTTTTGCCTGGCACTTCATATGCACTTTTCCCACAGCCATGGGAAAGGAGGGCTCCTCTGGGGATGCTTGTGCAGAGGTGCCCTCCTCTTTGACCATCTATGGTCTTTGTAATGCTGCTGTGTGATGTCGACATTATAGGGAGAAGTGTTACAATTAAGCTTTGATGCCTCTTTAATTGTTTCTTTATATCAGGAACTATGGTGGCGTGTATGTTGGCCTGCCGTCGGATGCAGCTGCCATGGTTTCCAGTCAGACGAAAGCTGCACCAAAAGGTATTGGAAGGTTGCATATTGCATTTCTCCTGCTTTCTCAGTTTAATTTTATCTAGCAGGATGTATTTCCTTTAAAAATCAATTATTATTTCAGACAGCCTTGGAGCCTCTTAAGGCAGTGGAGCTATTTATAATCGTTAAAGTGATTGTTCCCGTTTATTTGAATTTTAACACACTTTGCAGAAGGATCCTAGAGCAGATGCTGACAATGTGGTACACTGTCTTCTGAACAGCTTCTCCACGCTCTGAGTGTTCTGTGAATTCAAAGAAAACAAAACCCTATTAGGAGTAAGAGGCAGTGATAGATGCACTTGCAGAGCCTCAGCACTATTTTTAGTTTTGAAGGTGTTTACTTGCATTGTGGTGAATTCCAGTAATAACAGTTAGTAAGTGCTTGCTTTCAGGTTTATTTCTGTTCTTATATGAAACCCAGTACAGACTGTTTCTTTTCCATGTGATGTTTTCGAACAGTGGGAAAAAGCATTAGGTTTATAGGTATTTAATAGACAAGTCATAAACATGTATTTATGAAATCATGGAATAATTGTTTAGATTTAATACAGCAAAATGCTGCTGTCACATACGTACACCACAGAGTTTAGTCACTGACTGGTGCTTCCAAAATTTGCTTCAAAACAAAAAAATGAAGAAAAATAACGCTATTAACCATAATAATAGTGGCTGGTTTTGGAGCAGTAGTACCTTTGTTGCATGTTTTTTTAAAATGGTGTTCTGAATTAGTGATATGTTACAATGTTTTAACCATCTTTACCTTTTTTTTTCTAATTAAGATTAGAAGGAAATAAACACATCAAGATCCAAACAGCTGGAGGTACAGTATGTCTTAATTAACGTTATGTGCTTGGCATGTATTCGTTGAACAGAAACAAGGCGGCAGTGCTCTCTGTGCTGCTCTCGGGTGGTCTGGAATCACCCAGTTATTTCTCCAGCTGCAGCGTGACTCTTCTGAAGGCTGGTCCAGGGAGTAGTAGTGCAGATGTAAATTAAAAAGAGGGTAAAGTCACCTTCTTAGTGAGAAGTGAGAAGCAAGGAAACTCCATATTACGCCATTTCGGAATGAATAAAAAGCAAATGTCCTTGTATTCACCTTCAACCACACCATAGCTAATCCTGCAGCAGTACTAAGACCTCCCATGAGGGGTGAGGTGCATCAGCAGTGCGTAGACCAGCGTCTGTAGAGACAAAGCTTTTCCCAGAAACAAGTAGTCTGCAGTTAGAAAACATCTTCTCCATTTTGGGGAGGACCTTGAGGACCAAAATAAGGCACCCACTAAGTAAATTACTGGAGCTTTCCTCTTGCTATGGGAGAATCTGTGTGGCTTCATTCTCCACTGGCCAGAATAGGACAGTGAAAATTTATAGRCTCTATTCCTGAGTTTCAACTAACTCACTAACTACCAAAAAAAGAGTACTTTACAAGGTCATGTCTGAAGAAAGATAAAACAAGCTAAGTTTCCATTCAGAATTTGAACTGAATAAATATCGACAAATTTCAAAAGGGAACAGTTTTAGTGTCTAGCCAGTGGGGAGGAAGGGAAGATGCCAACACTTTCCATAGGAAGCAGAACCCTTTCCTAATTTAGGTGAAGAGCCAGAAACAGTTCTGACTGGTCCCAGTGCTAGACACAGGCCCAGTAGAGCAGAATACGCATACACTGATTATATACAGGGAGACCTGCAGTTGGTCATCACACCTCATTTCAGTAACCTGGCTGAGATGTCTAAGCTAGGAACACCGTCACCCTTGGCCTGGGCAAGATTGAAGCACCTTCTTGAGGTTGCAGCTTTTCATCTGTGGTTGATGACCAGAGCCTGGGTTAATTGGGTCCTTGTCTAGGTGCTTTAGTTAAATGCCTGAGATTGGGTAGAATCAATCACTTGACATTTTTGATATTCAAAATAGTTGAAAGTGTACTTTGCCTTCATTGGTGCAAGATCAGGGCTTGGCTGCTGACTCAGGCTAAAAAACATTCAGACAGATGAGCACCTTTAAATCTGCAAAGGGTGCTCTGAGGTCCATGAGTTTATGGGCATGTGTGTCTGGAGGGCATAGAACACAAATCTCTCAGCTTCTGATCGACCTAGTTTTCTGGTTTATGTATAGAGTGTTACTGTATTGCTCTACCAATATTGCTTTACTAGCCCAGCTAAGTCTGTTTTTTCCTTTTTTTTTTTTTTTTCTTTTTGAACAGTCTTCTACTAAGACCACTTGCCAGTGCTTTAGAGAGAGTTGTCTTTCTGCTGAAGATTTTTATATTTATGAAGCCTTCCAGAGAGCAAGAGAGATCAGAGCACCAAAAAATCTAAACTGTTGCAAGTTCCAACTACGGGTAAATCTTAAAGTACAGCGTTGAATCAGTTTCCTGTGATGGTTGCATTACAGAAACCTCCTGCTGTTCTCCAGTGAAAAGTGAAATTAATGAACTCGTGGTGGATATTTCTGCACAAGAGCTAACTTTGATGATCTGCAACTTATTACTCTGTGGCCATATTGCAGATTTCATCAGCTATCAGCTACGCTTCGTATATTTTCTCCAACAATTTTTGATAAATTTTATATAGAAAACCATTACTACTGTCCACTTACTAGTTCCTGTGGTAGGTTCCTATAAATTAATTGTTAATTTACTTCAGAGTAATATATTTGACAGGTTTGCATCTTTTTGGTAATATTGCAAATTTTAATATTTTTGCTGTGAAAACTTAAGAATAGGATGAAATAAGCATAAGACCATTGGGTTCTTTATAATCACTACCATCACTTTTATACAGTGAGACAAATGTTAGTGGTTAATTTTCACCTTTTAAGAAGATACTGCTCAAGAAAATTTATTTAAATAAGAACAATGTACTTCATCGTAATATTTACATGTCTGTTTTTATTTTCTTCAGCTTTATCACTTTTATAAAGCATTACATGGAAAAAAATACTAATGAACCAAACTATTATGTTATGATGTCTTCCGTTCTGTGTARTATTATAATGACATTTCCTCGCATAAGGATGAAGTGATAGTATTTTCAGAGATAGCGTGACTAAATTCTAGTGCTGCATTCTCCTGAACTGCAGAGAATTTTTGATCACTAATGGAGTTTTGTATCCCTGACTCATCTCTAAGCATCTCCAGTATGGCAAATTGTAACAGAATGAGTGTTATTACTTTACCAAATAGTTRTATTAAATAACGGATGGGAGGTTTTAAAATTCATTAAGTTCGTAGCAGCTGTAGGTTTCCCACAGAACATAAAGCAGATTGTACATTTTCATATGGCTGAACAAGTATTTAAATTATTAAAGCCTTTTGCATAATTCTTTAGTCAAACTTTTTTTAATAGGACACGATATGCCATACACTTTAAACAAACAAATAATTAAAAAAACCCCAACCCACACCACATTAATGTATTACTGTATATTAATCATCACTTTTAAAATTAAAAGAAAAAAGCAAACCAGAAAATTTGGACATGAAGAAGTGGAAGGCTGTAAACCATGAAATTACTGCCCATTTCACTGATATCTATTAAGACCAATGAACAACCATTGACTATGATTTCCAGAAACTTGCAGCTCTGGCTTTAAAATAAATGGTAGTTTGTTTGGTGTGAGGCCTGTAAAAAGAAGTATTTAAAAATATTCCTTGCCTGTCCTCTTTTAAGTATTTGTGACATTATTTACTGCTATTCTCTAGAAATCCTTTATTTGGGTTATCCATGATTTCAGGCTTCCAGCTCCTGAAGACAAATATACATCCCATGCTTGACCCCTTCAACCTCGAATCGAGATGAAATAAGCTTGAAGGTTAAGAGGTGATGTTAAAATATCTCAGTATGAATGAGTGTCTGTAGATTACATCTGCAGAGTCTTGTTCTTGCATGCCAAACTGATGAGAACTCAAATAGCAGTGAGTAATAAACATGCAGGTTTGCTTTCCACCTGCTTCCCATAGCATAAGGGTATAGTTTCCACATCACATGTTCCACAATGGTCTAAGTGGTTTGCACAGCGCAAGTTTATTTAGTACAAAGCTATTAGGCCCATGCCTGACCTGATCATGATTGCCTTTCCCAAAGCAGAAAAAACACCAGTCATCCTAGGATACATCGTAGTTCAGCTGGTGCTTGAAAAACCAACATCAGATGCCAATAATCTCCCCAGTTATTTGTCCACTTCTATCCTTCAATTGCTGGGAAGAATCATCAAAAAGGTGGACAGGGCTAAATTCAAACATCACTTGTTCTGCTACTGACATCTGAACCCCCATGTGTGGGCTGAGGAAAGAAAGAGGTGATCTTTAATGAATAGCTCCTAGCAGTTGGTGGTGGGACAGTTGCAAAGGGTACTTTTTCTTGTTTTACGTCATTGCTTAATTTTTCCTGTGCAGAACTGCAGAGAAGTGTGGAGCACTTTGCAGAATTAGCCTCTTAATGATTCATCCTCTGAATGTGTGGGAGGCATGGTGGTTTCTTAATATTTTTGGTCCTCTGTATCTTTTAATCTCAAAAGCTCACTGATCAACTGACAAATGTTTCCGTATCATGGGCTGGAGCCTCTACAATAAATATATATTCATTTATGCCACATGGGCCCGTACCCATCAAACTGAAGAGCTGGGGCCATGCCCTTGTCTTAGATTTGCAGACTCTTGTCTTTTGTTTTCCCAAGGACCCACAGATCTAGAAACTGCGTGACAGGACACTGTATTCAGTCTTGGCCAAATTCCACTTAGGGAACTGATTTTCTGCTCATCAAAATTCCTCTATGGTGAGTAGCATTTCTTAAGCCTTTGTTAATAAAAGCACATGACATTTCATGGAGAAATGAGTATATCTGCTCTTTCAAAATGTACAATCTATGGATATTTCTGTTAGGAGGAGGGGCACAAAAGAAACCCTATGTGCCAGCTGCCAGCTGTGCATTGATGGCATCCTTGGAGGATATTTAGGCACTCAAATGATGGTTCAATGTGAAATTGAGAACAGAACACAAGGAGCCACTGAATGGCAGAGTTGTTATTAAGAGATATACTTTGGGTTTGTGAGAACATCTTGAATTATCATTTGCAGAGAAGAAACACTGAAATGTTGGGGCTTTGATACCATTTCCTTTGCAGTTGTCACTCTTTCTCCAGCCAGAGCTGAGGAGACAGTGAAAATAGTTTAGCAAAGACAGTGGATTCAGGCTTTATAATCTCAAAATCTCCGATTTGGGATTCTTTGACAGCTTAGAAATATTATGCTTGAATTCACATAACTCAGACAATTGAATCTTTTAAAATTCTGGAGTATCAAAGCATAGGATTGAAACTACAGTTTGTGATTAGCGGAAAACCAATCCAAATACCTTGTTGGGTTGCAAATTTTGTTTCAGCTGCTCCTTTGAATTACACTGATGAGACAGTGCATTTAGTTTGCTTTCTTCTTAATGTGGAACCTGGAGATTAGTTGTAAGGACCCGACTTCTCGGTATCTGGGTAGTCCAGACGGAGATACTGCCCATCTCATGTGTGCCATCCACATCACTGTGTAGTTCAGAGGATATGACATAGCTTTAAACATCTGTGTTGCTCAAGGGTTAAATCTGTCACTAAGAGGGTTGCAGAAGACCTGGTATAGAATCATAGAATCATAGAATAGTTTGGGTTGGAAGGGACCTTTAAAGGTCACCTAGTCCAACCCCCCTGCCACGGGCAGGGACATCTTCAACTAGATCAGGTTGCTCAGAGCCCTGTCCAACCTGACCTCGAATGTTCCCAAGGATGGGGAATCTACCACCTCTCTGGGCAATCTGTTCCAGTGTTTCACCACCCTCATTGTAAAAAATTTCTTCCTTATATCTAGTCTAAATCTACCCTCTTTTAGTTTCAAACCATTGCACCTTGTCTTGTCAGAGGCCCTGCTAAAAAGTTTGTCCCCATCTTTCCTATAAGCCCCCTGTAAGTACTGAAAGCCCGGTGTAAGCTCAGTTAGGGCTTCATTCAGTAGAAGTGAAATCCTCTCATAGCGAAGAGTCCACACAAGGCTGAAGCTTCAGAAAAACATAAAGGTGAAATTTGTCTCTAATGAACGCAAGGGCAAAGTACTGATTTACTTAATTTCATCCTGCACATCTAGCAGAGGACTCTCTGCTGTATCGGACTATGGTTGAAATGGCATCACCAGCGTATTGTTCCCTGTCACCCACACAAGTCTAGTGATTCTCAATAATCATGCTTCCCAAGCAGTCGGTGAGTCACTGCTGATCTGTTTTCGGCAAAGTAGACCTCTGTTTGGTTCCCATGGTGATCAGAAGTGACAATTATTACAGACTGCTACTACAGTTCCTCAGTTGCGTGTACCCACTAAAAGAAGCTCTTATCTGGTTATAGTTCCTTGGATTTTTGCAGTACATCGTCATCACTTCCTATTGACAGCAATTTGAACACTTCAGGTGAATTGGCTTTGTGGAGAACATGCTGGAGGAGGGTGATTTGTGGAGTATTTTTGTTTTGCAATGTATTTAGAAAAAGACCAAGAAAATAACATCTCTGTAAACTTTCCATAGAGCAATGGTGTGCCAGTATTGCAGGAAATCTTTTGAGGCTGGGCTAAATCATTAAACCCTTGTTTTAACAACAAACGTGCACAGAACTTAGATTTATCATAATAGGAGTGATTTCATTTCACATGATCTGGCAATTTTTACTGTAACCCTAGGGTTTTCAAACATAAGAGTATTTCCCAGACAGCAGAAACCTGCTTGTGGGTGCTTAGAATGGCTGTCACCCATGTTGTGAGAACTTCTGTGTAGTGGGCACTTATCTGGTCAGTATTAAAATACCTATAGCTGAAGATAGGACCCTGCTTGTGAAACAGACCATTCCATGAAGTGCAGTGAAACTCTCATTAGCTTAACTATACTGAGAAAAGAATTAGAAAGACACCATGGGATGGAGCCTGGATGAAAGGGACTCCGTGTGCCAGAGAGGACGAAATATGTAGGAGAATGAGGATTATAATATTATGGAGTAAAGACAGATGCAGAAGGAGGTTAGGAACTGAAAAAGATGTAAAAAAGGAAAGAGTTTAATTAAGTATCTGCTCCATTTCTCTGTGATTCTAATCTCTTGAAAATAGAGCAAGAAGTAGACCACTGCCAAATCATTTTAAGACTGAAGAGAAATGGGGATTGGCTTATCGGTTCATTCCAACCCTCCGATGTCTGAAATTGCAAACCTTTTGGGAAACGACTGATCTCATTTTTATTTGCTTAATGCCCAGTGTAATGAGCCCATGAACCTTATTCGTCCTTTTGGGTGTTACCAGGATATATAAATATCCTGCCTTCTCTTTCAAAATTTGTGTTGGTGTTCCCTTTGCTTATGTCTCTCTATGCAGACTGAAACTTCTAATTACTTTGGAAGTTTGCATCACGCTTGAAAAACAACTTAGYAGACTGAGAAAATACATAAGATGTAAAAATCATTAACAGGCATAGTACGAGGAAAGATTATAGAACATGCGAAAAGGAAGCAAGAGCTTCATCTGAAAAACAGAGTAGAGTTAGAACCAAAGCTTTGGTTTACTTATACCATCTATTTTACATTTCTCTTAACTAATGGATCACTGTGCAAGTGATTAATTTGGATCACAGCACCCTTATCGGTACTCTGGGAATTAGCAGTCCACTTACAGACTTTTGTTTACGGTCTTCGATTCCTATGTTACAGGAGATGGCAGTAATGTGAAATACTAAATTCCACCCTTAGCCTTCATTGCCCACTTTTTATGTTGGCCAAATCTCAGTGTTGTCTGCGGGATGGCTTCAGCTCCGTAAAAGCTGAGCTCACTGGATTCTTACTGTGAGGCTATGATTCAGAGTGACATGTTAATTGGAGGCAGGTCATAATTTCAATAGCTGTTTTGTGGGGGATACCAGACTGCAGGAAAAGGTAAGACTGTTTATTGGAGTTAGGGAGATATTCAAACTTTGGAGAGAGTCCACATTGCGTCACTACCAAACTCTACTCSACAGAACACAAACATAAGACCACATACATAAATAAATAAAATCAGGGAGGTAAGGCAGCTTATATTTAATACCATATTTATGGTTATATATTACTGGACGCTGACTGTAACTTTGAGCTGTGAATATTTTCCTACAGCTAGGTTTGCGTTCCCAAAATGATACTGCTGTAAGGAAAAAACTTGGAAGGATTCCCACTACCTGGTTTGTCYATAGGAGCCTTACATGCTTTCGGGAAATCAGCCAACAGATTTTCTTTAAAATTGAAAGATTTAATTAGGTCTTAATGTATAAATAGTATCAACTTGAGCAAACTCCAAGTATCTGGTTATTATAACTATGTACTTCATCTTTAAAGTCTCACAAGAAACCAATTGCCTCCTTCTTTTTCCTCTTCCAAATCGTGGGTTACTTTAATAAATAAATGATTAAATTCTTTTACTGCTCTATCAAAGGAACTGCTTTGGATCATCAGATAAAAACAAACCATTTTTTGGCAGGGAATTAATTTGTAATAAGGAAACTGTGCCAGCCAGGGGAGATGGAGTTTCTATAAATTCCAAATTCTTTTTAATAGAATGAATAATGGTTGGAGAAGTTACACAGCACTGTCAAAGGTTCTTTGTTCAAGACATCATTGCTTGTGTAACAATTCCTTCTTGAGAAACTCAAGATTTCCCGTGTAAAGAACCCTGAAAATCACTACCTCGAAAATAGTTTTTGATTTCTGATAATAATTTGCCAAGAGCAGCATTATATTTTTCCTTTCGAATTTCAACAGGAAACCGGTTTCTCATCTGAACCAGTAAGGTAAACAATCAACCTCTCCTTGCCTGCAAACAATTGCAGGCAATTCTCATTCAGAGGTGCAGGAAAAAAGATAAATGGTATTGACTAGCTCTACCATAGGGATGTATGTGTTCATACACTTGAAATTAATCCCAATCTTTAACAAATTAGGCTAGATTAGACTAGATTTCATGTTTCCTCCTTTCAGGTGTTTTTACTGAAACATGATATTATTCCTTCATTTTTTCCTGTTGGCTGAAATAATCTCTGGCAAAAATATTTCTTCTATATTCATTGTAAGAATGTGTACTTCATTATRATTTTCAAAACTTCTTGCACTATTTCCCGTTTTTATCTTGAATACACCCTCTGGCATAAAACTCTGCTACAGACTAGGTTTTACCCAAAGTGCTAGGCTGACACCTTTGCTCAGGTGAGCACTCCAAGTAGGTGCTACTGAAAAACATTTTATCCTGAATGCTTCGCTACTCAGCTGTTTTTTTCAACTTCAGTTGAAACATGGATAATGTTGCCTGATTGTTCTCTAGGAAGAGCATTTACTGCATGTGTGACTGTATYGTCGTGGGATTTGGACTGGCACAGTTGTAGGAGTCTTCCACTCCTCAGTGTAGGGTCTTGAAACCTCATCTTACCTCCTGTATGACACCTCCTTCAGATACGTCTGTGGACAAGCAGCTTTGCGCTACAGTGTTGGAAGGCACAAAATGATGCGAAAGTGTCTCCATCACCTTCCAGTTTGAGCAGTGATGTGCAAAACAAGAGTAAACATTACTGGTAARTTAGTTGGAGAGATGACTTTGCAATATTGCACAGTCTCTTTGGAGTGGCTTGAAATGATGACAAAAGGAGCAAGATAATAACGAATCAGGTCCTGTGATTCAATATCATAAATGCCTGTATTAGACATTACACATTACAGCAGTATCCCTTGTACTGTCATTGTAGTTGCCACAAAGTAGTTGCAGTCTTGTAATAATTTCACCTGCACRCCTCCATTGATAGTAAGGGAAATTACTTCCAGTTGACAAGTTGGCTGACCATTTGACCCATAGGTTTTCTTGCCTAGGTCGTGGGGTCTGGCTGATACGCAGAGAGTGTAGCTCATCATAATTTGAAAACTCCCACTTTGCAGCCTGCTGGTTTTGCCACGCGGCTCTGCAGCGCACCTTCATGGTGTCTACTGGTGTAAATAGTCAAAGTGGTTTGAAGAACCAGCTGGTTGACTGGTGGGGCAGAAGGACACCTCCATGACATACTCCCTCTGTTGATCCCACTGTCTTTTTGGTGCTCTGGGTGAGGAATGGTGGCTTGATACCCACTGAGGGACCACCCATATATTGATCCTCCCCAGGCTAGTTGTACCATGCCATACCCACCCAGCGACAGCAGACCAGTGCAAACAGCACTGCTGTGCTGGAGAGGCTGGCCTTGTCTTCGGCTGGCTGAAGTCTTAAATAGTGCTGGGATTTGTTTTTCTGCTTCCCTCGCTCTCTTAGCAGCAAAACCCAAGTGACTGCACTGAGTTTCCTTTTATGTGCCTCCTGAACAAGCCTTACGTTCAGAGCTGTGCTGGTGACAATCAAATTAATCACTGTCCCGTCGGCAGCTGCACGCCGGGCTCTCCCGGGGCAGCCTCAGAGGGGGCGGGCTGTAGCCTGGGATGTCGGAATAAATCCTTGTCCAAAGTAGGTCAGCAAACCGTGCCTGGCTTCGAGAAACAGCTTTGATCAGAGACAGCAAATTTCTCGATATTGCTGGCAATCGTTTTCTTCAAATGTCTTTTCTGGGAAAGAATGCCGCAGACCTGGATGGCAACGCCGGTTCCCTGAACCCTCTGGCAGAACTTAACAGAAAAGATGTTCTGAAGAGAGAGAATCCCAAAGGCTTGTTAAAAAAACCCCTAAAAATACATAAGGAATCCTTTGTAAGGAGCCTTGATACACCTCTGCTGCTCTCATTTCTGTAACATTCAATCGATTGCTCCTTAAAAGCCGCAAATGTCTTAAGTTTTGATTTCATAGCATCCATACATATAATTTTAGCAGTTAAAATTTACCTTTTTTTCAAAACACATATTTCACATTTTGAAAGAAGTTACCTTATGTCTATTATCCTGATTTCCAGGAAATTGCCAAATTAATTAATCAATCACTTCAAAGCTTGTGGTTATTTATTTTTCATTTCAGGGTTTAGTTTTAATAGATGGACTCAAGTGCTGGTATTAAAATGAGGAGTTGTCTCATTTTACAAAATGTTTAGCAATGACAGTGCTAACAGTACTGCTTGTCACTTTGCCACTGCCTATGACAAAGTTATAGTTTATGGACATAACTTAAAAATAAAATTGTTTTAAATAACTTTGCTTCTTATGGAGCTTTTAGGTCAAATCTGAAAGATAATAGAGTCTATAAAAACATTGTCTCTGGGCTACTTCAGATTGCCCTCTAAGCCATAAAAATATGTCTCTGAGTTTTTTTCTATAATGAAATCCATGCTGTTGTCCAGTTTCAAGGTGATTCATTATAGCTCTATTCTAGCCTCTTTACAGATGCTACTATTATTATGCAATGAAAAAAGGCAACCAGCCATTTCTGGGTCTCTGTAAAGTCTTAAAAGCAAGAAAGCTTAAAATAAATGTTTGCATCCTGCTGTGTTTTTATGACCTCCAGTGCACTTTGGGCTATACTGAACTATAAATAAGATCAAAAGAGTCACTCTCTCATGCTCAAAAACCTAAAATAATTGAACATTAAGAAATTAAAGAATGCCAAAATTAAGCTTCTTGATACATTTGTATTATGACACATTTTTTGACAATGTGATCAAATATTTTTATTTCCACAGGATACATGCTAAAATAGACTAACTTAATTAGATACGTATGAAAACGTATATTTTCCCTTGAAATTTTGCAAATATTTGTTTATTCATTTTATCATTGTTTTATAATTGCTTTGAGCCAATTCGTTGCCCAGGAATATGCTTTCCTGTACTGCCTGTGCAAGTTCAACAATAAAAATGTAATTTTTTTCTCTCTTTCTCTTATTTTTGAACTACTGAAAGCTGGTTCTTGGTTACCCAAAGATGATCTTATTGATGAGGGCAACATCTGCTAAGGATTGTCAGTTGCCATCTAAAATTCAAAATAAAAATGTCAAGCCTTCAGCTTGATGAATCTCAAATAATTTTGTTTCACCTTTACTGTAATTTACTGGGAACTCCAAAGTTTTCATCACACTGCTGAATGGGATAAAATAAGCTTAAAAAGAATGAGCAGGCTGGTACCCTTACTGCTTCACAAGAACTAGTGTAGGTACATCAAGGGATAAGAGGCATCTGAAAAGAAAGCCCAGCACCTGCCTTTGGGTGGACAGTCACTCTTCGGGAGCGTGATGTGAAAATGTAAATTTTTCCTAACGACCCAGATGGCAAGCCTGTAAAAACAGTTAATCACTCATTTATTTGCTCTGTGTCTTTTAATTTTATTTTTGTTGTTGTTGTTATTATTACTTAAAGCTAGCTACCTGTGGAAGAAAGCCAAAACTACACAACTGCAATTTTTCAGCAGGTTCTGTGTTTGCCTGGTTGGTTTTGATTTTTATTGTTTATCTGRTTTCAGAGCTAAAAATAGACACGAGGGGCTGGGAATCAGAAACTCCAGCCTTCCTTATGCCACAGGCTTGTTAGTCTTGGCTGAATCAGGTGGCATCCTTCAAAAACAGTTTTTAGACTTGAATGCTCAAGCAAAGGACTTTTGTTCTAACGATGTCTCGGTACTCCTTCTCCAGGGAAAGCCGAGAGGAGTCTGTAGTGGTGAGCGTGTTTCCGACGCTCTCGGGACCACCTTCGAGGCTGGGTGAATGCGGCGAGGCGCCCACGCATCGCCAGCAAGCAGTCTAGCAAGGGGCTGGATCTCCCTCTCTGCCCTCTCCCTCATTTCTGCCACCTCGCAGAAGTTTCTCTGCCCAAGAAACGCAGCCCCAGCGTGTTTTACATCAGCTGGAGAATAAGGATTTAGCACCTCTATGTGTGCGATAAAGGAAAGCGAAGGAGGAGGGTTCGGAGGTGAGCAGAGACGCAAGAGCGTGTTAGTGATGTTGATGAATTGCTGTTTGTTGAAATGCTGCTCCCTGCACTTCTTCCATGGAAATTACTCTTTTCTAGATGGAGGAACAATCAGTAGCTTAACTTCATTACAAATGCCGAAAAACATTACTCAAGTTAACAGAACAGCTTTTTGTTCTGTCTTTTTTTCTCTTTAAAAGCCTCAGAACCTGTTACTGTTTCCAGTAATAGCTTGGAAATGAGATTTTTCTTCTTTTTTTAATTAAGAAAAACAAATAATCCCTGATTTCATTCCCTGCTCAAATGCAACAGTATGGATCCTCTTGTGAATTCTCCCATCACGTTCACAGCTCCATCGGGGTCGGAGCAGCAGGCACAGCAAACCATGCAAGCTCACCCGCAGCTCTGCGTGTGCAGGAGCTGTGGTCAACGCTTTTTTGGCTCGGGGGGATGTCTGTGTCTGTGTTTCTTTTCATTTGACAGCGTTAATTCCAACGGTGCCCACTTTCTGTGTTGAACGGCCGCCAGTGCACCTGTCCAGAAAGCCTTGGCAGCAGCATGCTTGCCTGTTTTTCCTATGTCTTTTAGCAAAAATCTAAACATTGCAAGCTCTCGGAGTGAGTTTTTCACACACTGAGACCTGAGTGAGTAAACAGCTGGTTTTTATCTTGCTTGAGAGTGTCACTTTTCCCCGTATTAGATGTATTTCCCAGTGATATCTATGTCTGAGCTCATGCGTCTCTTCTGACTCTAAGGGCTTGTGTTAAACTCGTCACTGCTCCCAAACTGTTTGGACAGGCTGGACAGCTCAGCAGAGATCCAGCCTGAGAAAAAAACTTCAGTATCACAAAAATCTAGATTTAACCTTGTTTTGCCCAAGAAAATATGTGAATTTTGTGACCAACTTCTGTTCAGAAGAAAAGTTTTAATTTGGGCAAAAGGCTTATTTACTCTCCACTGTGACGGGGGATCAATGGTAGAGGTAAGTAAGAGGTATTTCAGTGTTTCCCTTATGTCCAGCCTGGGATCACTTTGCTCCTCAATTTAGTATTAGAGGTTTTCCTTCTTGCATTCACACCCTCCAGCTGATAAAATTGCAGGTGTCAATGGTGCAAGGGAGCCACCAGCTCTTGCTTGTCTCGGGGACTTGAAGATGCTTGATGAAGTGGTGGGGCTGGGCTTTCCCCGGGCACTGGGAGCCACCCTCTCTCCAGGGCCCTAACTCCCCTAATGCCTGCAGCTGCAGCCTTGGGCAAGAGAAGCCCTTTCACAGAGGTGGCAAAGATAGGAGAGATCCCAGCATGTTCCCACACTGTGTTATGGGACCCATCAGACTCCAGCACGGGACGATGACTTGCTGAACACCAGCTGAGCAGTAGGAGCCAAGAGGTTTTCATGAAGTCACCCATGGTGACCAGCCTGGCAATGCCATTACTGCGTGGAAAGATTTCCTTTCCTGAGGTACTTTAAAGGGGAGGATCTTATGGCATTCCCCAAACATGGGAGAGTTTGGGTTAGCAGATGGCACAGCAAGAAGACTGGAGAGAACAAAGCCTGCACTCTCCTCTCCTGAAGAGCCCCTGTAAGAAAGATGTTGTGGCGTGGGTGAAAAGCACCACACGAGGAGGCAGAGAGCACATGGAGGTAGAAAGGTGGCAAACAAGCACCAGAGAGCATCAAGCGCTTCGAAGGTATGTGGCTGAGTTCACGGCCTGTGAGGGGAAAGGGGAAAATCAGGGGCATCTGTGGCCATCTGAGTTTGTAAAAGGGGACCAGAGACCTGCAGCAGGGTGTCAGGTGCAGATGCCAGGGAAGGGGCATGGGCCAGACATTGCAGAAAAAACAGTTTAAGCGGCAGTCGCCTCAGGATATTTGCAGGCTCTGCAACTTCTTCCTTTGACATCGACCATTGCCAGCAAAATCCTGGACTCTTTTTCTACAGGGGACACATTTCAGGTGTATGGAGCAGGGGATTTAAGGCTGACAGCTTGACTGAGGCTTTCTGGCCAGGGAAAGGGAAGCAGACACGGGGAAGTGGGGGCTTTGTGCTGCAAACCCCCTCACTGCACAGGGACCGGCTGCAGGCAGGTTTCCTGTATGCGCAGGAAAGCAGAGGCGAGGATAAGAGCAAGAGTCACAAGACTCTTTCCATGAAGACATGGAAATCTTATCTACTGGACTTGGCCTGTGCTGTACCTCCTCCAGGRAATRGCTGGGAAAAATGGGAAACACTCAGATCTCCAGGCATGTCTCCTGAAACCAGCGATTAGGGGCAAACTCAATAGTTTTGCTGGGATGTGTAGAAATCATGAAAGGCCTGAGGTGCTTGAAAGGGAAGCATCTTATTCAGCAACCAGATCCAACTGTAACCGCAAAACTGACAGCAAGTAATGGTGGGCACCTGCGAAGCTGACCCCCCTGAAGACCATTGCAGATGCTCAGGGCTGATGAGCAGCAGAGTGAGAAAGGTCTAGGGGCTCCTGCTTTGCCTCAGGACACTACTTGAGTGCTAAAAGGTTGAAAACCAAATAGGTAGTGGGAGCTGTTGGAGGAGGTGGGCCAACGGCTGTCCAGATGGAGCAGAAATCCAGCCGGGAGGAAGTTAGAGACCTGGTCCTGCTTGTGATGGGAGCCAAGAGGGGATGAAGACTCTGAGAACAAGTGAATAAAGCCCTTGGGGCAAGAAAGGAGGGTTCGACTATTTGTTTCCTCTGTGTGTGTAAGTAAGGGAGGCAAACCAGCAGCACGTTGGAGCTATGTTAAAGGGTGACTATTTCTACATGCTGAAAACTGCTTTAGATCTCTCCTGGCGAGCACGCAATGGTTGGAAGGTGATTGTACGTGTGTGTGTGTGTTTGTATGAATGCTGCCTATCCGGTTGCCTCTTAAACACAAGCGTTGCTTTACCTGGTAAACATAAAAAAGGGATTATCCCAGCCTAGGTATGCTATTCTACCTAACAACAACAAAGCAAACAGCAACAACAAAAAACCGAACCAAACCAAAACCAAACAAACAAAAACATTGAAGCAGGCTGAAGGTGCGAAGGCACCAGCACGCACACGCGTTGGTTCCCCACCAGAGAGCAGCGTTGCTCCAGCAGCGAGTGGTGCCTTTGCGTTTCTGGCTGCTGGAGGTGGCTCTTGCAGCGCTGCTTTGATCAAGGGGCAGTGGGGTGCTGGTGGAGGAAAAATGACCACACGGAGCATTGATTTTCTCAATGCAGCCGAGGAAAGACAAAGTTCAAAAAATTTACTGTATTGAGAGTATTTAACGGAAGAAAAAACAATCTATAACTAGAATGAGATGCTTTCAGTCTGTGTGCAAGGGAGGTGAAAAGTAAAGCAAACTTAACATGAAGGCCAGAGCTTCTTTTATTCTAGGGTCACCCATAGCATGAGGAAAATTAGAGTTCCTTATATCATATGCTTACTATCGGAAGGTTTAAAACTTTTAGTCCTGCAAGCAATGGGAATTACTAATTTCAATGCCTAATTACAGGCACTTGGGCCTGACCATCAGAGGTGCAGATTACCTACAAATGTAATTGAGCCCAGCAGGGCTCTGGGCCACTGATACCGGGGCCATCATCTGCTGTCTCCAGTTCCTAGTGGAGGTAACCTGACAAAAGGGAGCCCTATTAAAAAGGCTGGCCAGCAAAAGTCTTTGAGACCATGTGGTTAGTCAGGGGTGAGTCTGAACTGGACCTGATTTAAGCCGGCTGCTGGTCCCACACGCTGTGAACTGGCAAAGCTACTTTTCCCAAGGGGCCAGTGAAGTATGTTCAGTGTACAGTCAATGTTTCCCTTACAGCCCATGTTTCCCTCTCCTCCAGGGGCTGAAATGTCAGGCAGAGTCAATTTTTTGCTGCAGAGAGCAAAGCAAGGACTGTCTCCTAGGGCAGGACCGGTCCCTTTGAAGCAGCCCYGCTACCGTCAGAGGGTGGTCAGCCAGAAGGGCTGTATAACTGCTTTGCTGCTGCATGGCCCACTGGTGAGACATGCACTACAGCCCAGTTACCCACTGCAGTCAGAAGCAGCAACAAAAAAGACCTGAGGGCACTAATGGGTCTTAATGGCCCAGACTGGCTTCACCTGGGTCCGCCACCCACACCATGGGCTTGGGAGCCTACTTCATGCCAGCCCAGGGCCCCAGCCTGTTTCTGTGCTGGGTTCTTGATGGGCCTGTCTCCAGCCATGTCTCTTGGCTGGACCCCTTGGTGCCGTGTTGAAGCCTGGCTCTGGCCCTGTCTGCTTCTGGCTGGGCACCCTGGTACTGGCTCACCCCTGGCRGTGCCATCAACAGACCCTCTTTCCAGCCCTGCATCCCAYGTTCAGCCCTTTGGGGCTGCACCCATCAGCGAGGGACCAGCCTGCACAGGGCCACCCTTGATGCCCAGCTCGTCCCCGCTCCTGTGGCAGCCCTGCGTGGCTCCCTGGCAGGGTGCTGTTTCTGGCCAGCCTGTGTCCCATTGGTGTCTGCATGGTATGTCTCCCCGCTGGCTTGCTGGGGCTTCTCTGCTGACATTTCCCTGTTGTTTTCAGCTCTGAAATCTCTGCACTAATTATACSTGCTGAAATATGAACCTTCTGCCAGTGGGGAAGGGGTAACAATAATGTTGTTGTCCTCTTCATGTGCATGGACCTGAGCGCTGTCTAGGAATCGGCCCTACCCCAAAGCGGCACTTTCATTTTTGGGCTCTGCAGTCCTTGGCACAACCCAGGGATGGGTCAGGCTGTAGTGTTTTGGATGGGAGCTAGTACTTTCGTTGCTGTGTCTTGCCTTGTAGTAGCACTTCCTCAGGAAATGTCCTGGCACACCAGAACCGGTGGGTTCATTAACCAGGCCAGCAGCAAGGTAGCAGAGCACCAAGAAAAACAGACGTGCTCGTGAGCACGGTGTTTTTCTGGCAGACCCCTTTTTGCCTGCTGGAAGATAGAGAGGTGACAAATCAATGTAAACTGTTGTGCGCTTGGTGCTGTAGACACCTCCCCGCTAGTAGCTAGCATACGTTGCCAATTCATTTCTTATGGACAGTTACTTAAGGCTCGTTCTTCATTTGGGCTAGGTTTGAAATAGCATCTTGAAGCAAGAAAACGACAGCCTTGGCTCTCTGACCCAYTCGGCTCTCCTTGGTAGCCCAGGGAGCGTTCCTCCTCCTGACACTTCCCATCTCCTCTGACATCCGGTTATTTCAGTCAGTTTTCCGTATATATTTAGTGGTATTAAGAAGAATAAATATGCCAGCAGGACAATTCCACACTCTGAAACAGAGAAAGAATGAGCATAAATATTTGGGGTGATACTTTCATAGTAATAAAAAGAGAATTCCAGAAGATGATTCCTTCTGCATCAGCACAGATTAAGTGCAAAGTATATCATTTGTCGTGGTCTATTTTAAAGCTATTGAGGGGAATGGATGACCAGGCTTACAGAGCTTTGATGTGTGTGTTTCGGTGTAGGGAGAGCTGTGTCACTGTGAAGCTTTCCCGAGCACTTCAGATACATTTCAGGATCCTGCGCTGTCAGTCACAGGCTTTACTCCAGTTGCTCTTAGGAGTGATTTATGCATACCGAGAGCTACGCATCCCAGGGCACTTTACAGAACTGCCGTTACTCACTCACATCACTCCATCAGTCATCATGCTGTGCAGGGCTTGACTTAGGGTGCGTTTTCAATGCATCAAGAAACCTAGAAGTGCAACACAAACAACCCTGCTAGAGGAAAATGCCATGGACTCGGTTCTCCTGCTGGGCTGAGACAAAGAGAGAAATCAGACGTTAGCTGTGCTGCCCGGTGATGCGTTGGAGGATGTTTAGATGCCTTTGATAACGTGTACCTCTGCAGGATGGATAACATTAGGCAATGGTACCCAGCAGATGAATAAACAAGCCCTTTTTCTGAAGAAGAGTGGGTGAAATGTGGTAACCCACGTTAAAGGCCAAGACTGGGAGAAAAATGGCATTTTCCCRTTTGTTAAAATGTGGACACCGTCAGACTCGTTTCGCACACGCAGTCCCGTTGAGATGGTGGGATGACGCCCGAGTTACTCGAGTACAGTGAGAGGTGAACTGGGCCTGCATTTGCCGTGCACGCAAGCGGTCGGTTTCTCTGGGGAGCAGAGTCGGTCAGGGGATGCCCAGTCTCCTCTGAGTTTGTGCTTCCATGGTTTTTTTGCTTTCTAATAAGATGCAAAACCTGCTTGGAGTTTTTCTTGTGTCTGGGACATTAGTAGTGGCTGTCTCCCATGTACATGTCTACTGTCTAATGAAGGAAGGACTTCTGCTACAGCCTCAGAGGGGCAACAGGGAAGAAGGATTAAGCAGGCCTTTCCCCTCTGCTAACGTGTGATATGATCACCAAAGACTCGGTTCTTAGACTTAAAAGGTTATTTTTTTCCAGTAAAGAAATACGGAAATTAATTGCATTCGTCCTACAACAATCGTGAGGGAAATTGCAAAGGCTCTGTGCCTCGCGAGTGAGCCTGTACCATGTAAGCTACTCCACTCTTTAAAATCTCATTGAGATAATAGCTCTAGTGTCATGACAGTGATAATTTCTCTGCTGACAGGCTGTACGCTGGAGCAGTAGCTCAGTTTTAACTACTGGAATTAGGAATTCCTGCTGACATCCACCGGTCATACCCCAGGCTAGGTCCCTACATCTTCCTGCCATTTGGCCAATGTGCTGTCCTCCTCCTGCCAATGCTGTGACTGTAGGAATGGAGCACTTTTACTCTTGAAATAGCTGAGACCTGTTGCAAAGCCCATTAAAATTGGTGCAGCTTTTTTTTTATGGATTTCACTAGGTTTGGCTCAAGCCCTCAGCAACATTGCTCTTGCTCAACATGAAACTTGGAAGCAACTTTGGGTAAACCAGCCAGGCTAATGTTCTACAGGCTAATCATAACTGCTTGAAGGACAAGATAAAGTGTGAGATGGCAAGCGAGTAAAAAAATTAACAATCATTATTTTAAAAAGCTTTATCCAAAATTATCCAAGCTACCTCAGGCTTGGTTTGACTTTGGTAAAATAGACATCTAATGTTACATATGTGTATGTGGGCTTTACACTAAAATTCAGGAACGAGTGCCAAATTTCAGCTCTGAGAGAGAGGCTTTCAGCTTGCAGCAAAACCCAGCTCAGCTTGATGCATAGGCAAGGTAGCTGCCAAGAGCAGAAGTTGCCCTATGGCCTCATTTGCTAATTCCAAACTCCTGGGAGCCGAGCCTGATGCTAAGGCAGAGATGGAAGTGACTGTAGAGCAGCGCTGCTTGGCCGGGAGACGCGTGGTTCTTCACATCGACGGATCTTGCTCTCGCTCCTTCCAGTTCCTCCGACTTTCCATCCGCTCTTCCTTTGCCCCTTGCCGTGTTCTTTGCTGCTGTGTAAAAGGCGCCTGGCCCCATCCTTGTGGTGATGGAGTCTGATGTTGCCTCCGCTTCTGAGAGGTCTGGAGCTGCTGCAGGTGGAAATGGACAGTCTCCAGCCTCAGCCGTGGTGGCTTTAGCAGTTCTGCTTTGGTGTGCTCTTCTCAGGGGTCACTGACAAGCAGGCTTCTACGTTAGTTTGAAACTTGTGCTAAATGCACTTAAAATAAATCAGAAGCTGTGTGCCATTTCCTGAAAGCAGCTGGTCCTTGCCTCCTTCAGAGAAGGGACGCCAAAGCAGCAATGTGACTTTGCATAGCCATTCCTGTGTTGGTGTTGATCCGCAGAATATTGCGAGCACACTAGACTGGAGCTAAAATGCCAAAAATTTGGTGAAGGGGGACCACCCTGAATTTCAATAACAACTTTGAATAAAATCTTGGCTTTCTAAAAGCTCCTTGGCTGCTCTCTAGTGTTGTGCTATTCTGTCAGTAAAGAAAGTGCTCCCACTGTCTTTCAGTCGTCAAGTATATGCTGTATTTTTATGAAGAGGTCTTTAAAATTCTACAGTATGCCGAATGAGAGAGATTCAGGGTCATGAAAGAGCATGTAGCATAAAACCTTGGGAAATTAATTCATTAGCACGCCAGTGAATGATGTAATTTTGCTGATATTAGATTAAGGCTTGATTAATAGGCCCAGCCTTTTTCTGAATCATTGGGCTCTTTTTTTTTTTTGTTTGGTGGTGGTGGGGAGCGGCGGGAGGTGGGCAGGGGGAAGAATAATTCTCCTGTGCTTGTGGAGGTGCAATCATGCTTATTGCATTTGCTGCCTATTTTCCAAGTTGGACTGGTCTTCACGATGACTTTTGCAAATTAAGCTACCGCAGCATTTTACAATCTGCAGGCCAGATTCAGCCCTCGTGAAACGAACTGCTACTTTGCGGAAGGCAGCAAAGTTGTGCTGGGTTTGACATTGCTTCTCTGTCTGTAGAGCCAATTGTTTTTGAGGCGGCTGTGCTACTGCGCCCGAGGAACATAGGAGAAACCTTCCTTCTCCTCCGTATGCGGGAGGGTGTTGCCACTGTGATCTCTTAGCAGGCAGATCTCTCAGTATTTAACCTTTGAAGGGTAAAATGTTCTGAAACGTAATAAGGAAAAATGAGGGTCACAGTTCCTCCCCTTGTTCTTGCAGGCACCTGCAAGAAATTGAACACAGGGAAGCAGTCTTGAAAGAGGTGGAAGAGAGAGAGAGATGTAGGTGATAACAAAGCATGAAATACTGGCACCAACGTGGTCTAACTGGCTGTAGCTTTAGGGAGAAGTGTCCTCATTAAAAATTACTTCTTCCCTCCTCCTGCACTGTTGTTTAGAGGCTGCTGACTTTGGTATGTAGCCTGCGTACGAAAGAGCACTTGCTTGTGAGAACCGTTCCAATTAATGGGACCAAGCCGTTCCATGCAAGAAAGGGCTGGAGAATCACTCTCTATGTACGTTAAATTAGAGTGGATATGAAATAGCTGAGCAAACTCTCCAAAAGGCTGAAACTGTAGCAAAAATTTGTTCTCCAGGAGCCTGATCCAAAGCCCATGGAAGACAATTGTAGTGGTTTCACTGACTTCCGTGACCTTTGCATCACACTCCGAGTTCTGTGCTAAAGCTGGTATATTTTTTATTTTATTTACTTGTGGTTTTGTACTACTGTTTCTATCCCAAAGCAACTGTTAGATTTCTGAAAAAGACAACCCGAGCAATTAGAATGAGTGAACCTTTGCTGTGAATAAGTTGCCAGTAGAAACGTGCTAATGGCACCTGGGGATTGTGTATTAATAGGGACTAATTAATGGGCCTAATCTGACACCACAAAGGGAACATCACCGCAGCTCTTTGTGCTCTGACACAAGTTAAATGTTAACGAGTCCCCAGAGGGGTTTGAATTTGGGTTCCAATTACTGTAACCACATGTATGGTTTAGCCATATGCATATACCTAAGCAATATTCAAGGCTTGTGAATCTTGCTACCTTTACGTGTCTCTTGTGACAAGGTATTGGTGCTCTGAAATGTCACTCCCAGTATTTTACTGTTTGAGACCTGTAAAGTACAGGAGAAAGAGTCCCATCATACCTCTGAAAATGTCTTGTTTATTATGAACTACCTGCACGGCGACAGAGACATCCTGAGACTTTGTACGCTACGTCCCAGGAGCAGAACTGTTTCTTTTCACACAAGCAGAACTTGTGTGAGCTACCACCAGAGCTAGGGAGTGCAATGCGGAGTCCTCTGGGCCAGGTCTGCACAAGTTAATCCCAGATCAGCTGTGCTGAGCAGCATGGCACAGCGATTTCTGTCCCACGAATGCAGCGTTGTAGGCCCAGGTTGGCATGCCTGGACAGCGCTGTGTTGCATGGTATGGATTCACCCAGTCTATGCAAGCAAAGGTATCTACCTCCATCTTGTGGGTCCCCTGCAGGTGGTCGATATGTCCTCAAGTCAAAGAGTGCAAGTCTGTGTTAAACTCGGTTCAGGTACAGACCTCACTCAGAAGTGCTTACGGCCAGTGTTGCCGTTAGCTTGAATCAAGATGTAGCTAAACATTGTTGCTGTCTCAGATCAGCTCTCTGCACGACACTCTTATTCATAACTGGTCCAGAAGGAGCTCAGGATACTTTGCAAGAGAGTGCTATGTCCATTAGCACTTCTTCGATCCTGTTGTTGTGGGACCAATTCCAAAGAGGCTGTTGGTGACTTCCTGAAGGTCTCTCCATTCAAGGACTGTGTCAACAAAGCCAGCTCTGTGCAGTGTTAGATGAGAGCTTCTAAAATGTCGGTTCTCCATCCCTAGTATAAATCTGGTGTGGTAACAGGTCTTTGCCGATGTGCAGGTTTCCTTTGAGAAGGTGTTCTTTAATGGTAATATGGAATTACCCAGGACACCTCTGTTCCTTTCTGCATTAAGTTCTGGGTCCAAAGGGTCCACTCTGCATCACAGACGCATTGTTGTTCCCCTGGCATCTGTGGTTGTGAGACTGGTTACATATGCAAGCTATCAGATCTACCAGAAAGGCTTGTGGCCATGGGGAAGGAGAAGAGCAGCGAGTGATCTTCTCTGAGAGCTCTTCAAGGCCATTTGTTCTCTCTGGGCCTACTCATGTGTCGTGGTTTAACCCCAGCCGGCAACTAAGCACCACACAGCTGCTCGCTCACTCTCCCCCAGGTGGGACGGGGGAGAGAATCGGAAGGGTAAAAGTGAGAAAACTTGTGGGTTGAGATAAAGACAGTTTAATAGGGAAAGCAAAAGCCGCGCACACAAGCAAAGCAAAACAAGGAATTCCTTCACTACTTCCC
>JASVER010000491.1:2448-18468 GCA_030449065.1 Oceanodroma leucorhoa | reverse complement strand
GCGGGATACGGGGCAGGGCTCCTCGTGAGCGTCGGGGCGGTGACAGCATTTGTGCGCGGAGGCAGCGGGGCCCGCCCTGCCCCGGCGAAGGAGCCGTTTCACCCTGACCCGTCGCCTTTCCAGGCGGTTCGCTGCTGCGGGCTGGGAGGTAACGAAGCCRTCACAGCGATTTAATGGAATAAGTACATCACTGAGTGCCTGGCTCGAGAGGCTCCTCCGTCCAGAGGACGACTRAGGGCACGGCTGCCGGGCGTGCAGGAACGCCGGGTCCGTCTCTCCGCGCGCTGGTGCCAGCGCTGGGATTTCAGGCTGGAAACCGGAGCCGGCTGCAGTCAGCCAGCTCGCCTGCGGGGTCCGGTGCGGGGGTGTGCCAACGGCCACGCCGCTCCCGGCCCCGCGTCCCGATCCAAGCTGCTCCCGGCCCCGCGTCCCGATCCGGCCACGCTGCTCCCAGCCCCGCGTCCCGATCCAAGCTGCTCCCGGCCCCACGTCCCAATCCAAGCTGCTCCCAGCCCCACATCCCGATCCGACCATGCTGCTCCCAGCCCCACGTCCCAATCCAAGCTGCTCCCGGCCCCGCATCTCGATCCGACCACGCTGCTCCCAGCCCCGCGTCCCGATCCAAGCTGTTCCCGGCCCTGCGTCCCAATGCGGCCAAGCTGCTCCCGGCCCCGTGTCCCGATCCAAGCTGCTCCCGGCCCCGCGTCCCGATYCAAGCTGCTCCCGACCCCGCGTCCCGATCCGACCATGCTGCTCCCGGCCCCGCGTCCCGATCCAAGCTGCTCCCGGCCCCGCGTCCCGATCCAAGCTGCTCCCAGCCCCGCGTCCCGATCCGGCCACGCTGCTCCCGGTCCCGCGTCCTGATCTGGCCAAGCTGCTCCCGGCCCCGCGTCCCGATGCGGCCCAGCTGCTCCCGACCCCGCATCCCGATCCAGCCAAGCTGCTCCCGGCCCCGCGTCCCGACGCAGGTGGTGCTTCCCGGGCCTCGGGTGAGATGCAGGCAGGGCTCTCTGCCTGCCCTGCCCTGCCTGCACCCTGCCTGCGCCTGCAGCGTAGATGCCCGGTTAGCGGCCGGAGCGAGGGAAGAGACGTGCCCTTCCTCGAAGCGACGGGCCCGGAGAGGCGCTGGGAGGGAAACGGGCTCCGGCGGGATTAAGCTTAATCAGGTTTCTCCGCCTGGGGCTGCACAATTTTGTCACCCGGAGAGGGAAAGCTGCGGCCTGACAGAAGTCGCTTTCCTCGGCGCGGGGGACAAGGGGAACGCGATGCCCGGTGAGAAGGAGGGGACGGGCCTGGGAGTCTCTCCGTCCCTTCTGGAGTTGAGCAGCTTTGAATTTTAGAAGAATTGGGGCTGAATCAGGGCTCTGAAGCCACAGTCCCTGCTYAGGGCACCACGACGGGGCGCGCAGGCGGATGGGAACCGGAGCAGACGCTCCTTTCCTGCTCCGGCTCGTCCCCACGGGCCCGCSGGCCGCGTCGCACGGGGCATCGCCTACCCCGCGTGGAGAGCCGGGCGTCCCAGCCCTCTCACCCGTCCTCGGACGGGGCCGGTCGCGTCTCTCAAGACCCCAGAAGGACTGTGAGGGCGTTGGAAACGGGGCGCAGCTTGCGGGGAGGTCGGCGAGCCCTTCGCAGAGGCGGCTGGGGGTGGTGAGCTCTTGTCGGCCGCTGAGCTTCCGCAGAGGAAGGGTTACGGTCTTCTCCCACGTTGGGGTTTGGAATTGGGGTTTGAAATTGCCCGGTGAGGCAATTACCCGTACCCCGTTCCGGAGCAGCCGGTGCTGAGGAGAGGCTTCGGCAGATTTTTAAAAAGCTTTGGCYATTTTAAGTGGTTTTAGTTGCTCAGAGGGCCGGTGATTGGGGYGCGATCCCTTTACGCGGAGAAGCGGGACGCTTCACGTGCCCTCGCCGCCGGCGCGTCAGGCCGGTGCAGCGGCTGGGAAGGGAAGGAGAATCCCTTTCCGTCCCTGCAGGCCGGATCCGATCCGGATCCTGAACTCCCGCGCTGAGTATCAGCCCTGTGTCCCTCTGAAGAACAAACGCCTTTCTCCGTCTGCAGGTGACCCCCCCTTTCCCTGGCCGYGGGGCAGGGAATTCCCCGCTCYTCCCTGCTCCRTACCCCTCYGGAGGGTCGGGGGGAGGAGGAATCRGCCCCGTCGGAGCGGCAGCGTCTCTCCTGGAAGCGGCTGTCCTCGCTTTCCCTGCTGCGTTTTGCCTCTGCAGCGTTCTCAGCCCAGACACAAACCGGCGAGGCTCCGTCGTTCCTCCTCCGTGCCGTCATCCCGCCTTCCCGGCGGCAGGCGGCTGCTTTCCGAGCGCTGCCTGTATCGCTGCCTGGTGCGGGCTGTCGGCAGGGCTGTTCCATCCGAAAGCCTCCGYGGCCCAGGGATCTCCGCCGGGATTTCCCTCAACGTGACCCGGGCTCTCCGTCAGGCTCCCGGGGTGCGYGGCTGTCCCCACGAACCCCACGGGCGAGCGTGCCACGGGGCTGCTAAATCTGTCGAGGGGCTAGCTGAAGGCTCCTGAGGCTGGCGGGAGGCAGGAGCAGAGCGGGGCCGACCTCCAGAGGGGGGAAGGTGGCCTTCATCTTCCTCTTCTCGCTGTGCCGGCTGCCCTTGGGCTTTCACCGGCACCGGTTTGCCCCACCGCCGGGTATTTGAGGAGCTGTGGCCTTTCCCCGCCCATGCCTCCGCTCTCTCTGCGTCCATCCCTGCCTCATCGTGTTCCCAAATCRGCATTTTCGTGGTTTCTCCCTGTTCCCAAGGACATTCCTAACTCRTTGATGGGTTTAAGGGAGGACGTGAAGTTGGTCTTTTTGCCTCYGTGCTTACTGAAGTCTCGCCGGAGAGCGGCTCCGCGGCGCGAGGGCAGTGCCTGCTGCGCCCACCTCGGATCCCGGTGCCGGCCGTGCGGATAGCCCTGTGCCGGCACCGCGGCCGGGACGGAGCGGGCGCTCCCTTGGAGCCGGCGGGAAGTAGGGGCACGCTTCGGTCGACGGCCAGCTGGATGTGAGCCGGCATGTGTCCCGGTGGCCAAGGTGGCCAACRGCATCCTGGYCTGTGTCAGGAATAGTGTGGCCAGCAGGAGCAGGGAGGGGATCGTGCCCCTGTACTSGGCACTGGTGAGGCYGCACCTCGAATCCTGTGTTCAGTTTTGGGCCCCTCRCTACAAGAAGGACATTGAGGTGCTGGAGCGTGTCCAGAGAAGGGCGACGAGGCTGGTGAAGGGTCTGGAGCACAGGTCTGATGGGGRGCGGCTGAGGGAGCTGGGGGKGTTCAGCCTGGAGAAGAGGAGGCTGAGGGGAGACCTTATCGCTCTCTACAACTRCCTGAAAGGAGGCTGGAGCGAGGTGGGGGTTGGTCTCTTCTCCCGAGTAACAAGTGATGGGACAAGAGGAAATGGCCTCAAGTTGTGCCAGGGGAGGTTTAGGTTGGACATTAGGAAGAATTTCTTCCCCGAAAGGGCTGTCAAGCGCTGGACCAGGCTGCCCAGGGAAGTGGTGGAGTCACCATCCCTGGGGGCATTTAGAAGACGTGTGGCCGTGGTGCTTGGGGACAGGGGTTAGTGGTGGGCTGGGCAGTGCTGGGCTCGGTCATCTTACGGGTCTTCTCCAACCTGATCCGATCATCCTGTGGTTCTATAGCCACCGTGTACGCCTTCCCTTCGGAGCAGCCCCGAGGTTGCAGGAGTTACGTGCCCGGCAGTATTTCGGTGCCGCAGCCGGCCCTCTGCCGCGCGGTCCGACGTCGCCTGCTGYGAGCTGCGCCTTCGCGGGGGGCTGGGGGCAACGGGGAGCCTCGCTCGCCCTCGCCCTGCCTGCCTTCGGCGGTGGTGAGATCCAGCTGCCGCTCCTCTGGAAGCGTCTCTGGCTGGAGCCGCTTCCTGGGAGAACTCGGGGAAGATTTTTTTCTCCCCCAGCTTCCCTCTTCGTTTTGGGGAGGACCCGGGAGGGTCCCGGAGCCTGCGGCCCTCAGGAGCTGCGCCGGCGGGGCAGGGAGGTAGCCCCCATCCTCCCCCCGCCAGCAGCGTGCCCGTGGGCGGCGAAGCCGGGCTTTGAGCTYGGATGTGGAGCAGTTAATGAGCTGCTCCAGCCCGGCTCTCGTTTCCAGGCTCCTTCTGCCCTCTTGGTTTCGGCTGCAGCCGCTTCCTTCGTCGTTTCAAGGTGCTCGGGTTTGTTATCCGGAGCTGGCMACGCAGATCTTAGGCTCTCGCTCCCCGTGTCTGCCCGCTCGGCCGGCCTCTCGCTGTCCCAGGGCCCTGTTGGCTGCGAGGTTTTACTGCCACGGGGGCTTGTGGCTTTTCCCGAAGGGCACGGTCCTGGCCGAGGAGAGGCTGTCGGAGCAGTGGGAGCGGCCCCCCCGAATAGGGATTTGCCCTGCAGAGATGAGCTGGGGGGGGGATGTCAGGGCAGCGCTCTCGGCGGGGGCTGTGCCGGRTCCCCCCATCCCCGACGGGGCCGGCCGCAGGGCGGTGGCGTGCCGTGGGACAGGGCCGGCGGCGTTTCCCAACTGGGAGAGAGGTCGGAGCTTCGTCCGCGGCTTCGTGCTGGCAGCTCCCCGTGCGTGAGAGGTCGCGGGTTCGCCGGAGCTCCCGTCGGGAAGCCGCGGTGGAGTCAGCTGCCCCCGGCCCCGGGGGGGGGTCCGGAGGGACGGGGTTGTGCCGTCACCCGCCTGRGCACGGCGGAGAGCCCCTGCGTTCCCGGCTGCTCCGCTTCCCGTTTGCGGAGCGCGTGTGGAGGGGCTTTGGGGCGAGGAGCCGGTGGTTCACCCCCCGACTTACCTCTGGGGGGGAGCCCAGGGGGGTTGGAGCGGGCAGAGGGCACCGGTGCCGTCCTGCTGCRGAGTAACCGGCGGCTCCGGGACTCCGGCCGGCGTGTCCCAGGGCCGCTTCGGCTGTCCTGGGGRGGATGGTGGTGGCCTTGGCCTCCTCTGGGGGTACGGGCTTCTCGCCGGGGGCTGCGAAGCCGTGGTGGGGCTCCCCTCGGAAGTGGGCGTGGGGGTGGGGTGCCGGTGGCCCGGGGGAGCACGGCCAGCGCGGGGACTCTTCGAGCCCTGTCACTCGGTGGGGTGGTGCGGTGGGGGGGGGTCTGYAGTGACCCTCAGCCCCCTTTTCCGAAGGGATTCCGAAGGGGGGCCGTGGCGGTGCTGAGGGGGCAGGGCTTGCCCGGGCGGGGGTGCTGCCTGTTCTGCCCGCGTTTCGGCGGTTTCACCGGCTCTCCCGTAACGCTCCTTACGCTTCGGTCGCGCGGCCGAGGGGAGGGATGGCGCCGAGGGCTACCCAAAAAGAAGGACGTCACCCTTGTAAAGAGAGACCGACCGCTGCATCCCACTTATCTTTCTTATTTTAGTTTAAAAATCCTCAACAGATCCCTTCCTGCGGAGAGGGGCCGGCGTGAACTCCGTGCTGGGGGAGCCGGCGAGCTGCTGCCGGTGATTTTGGGTTAAAAGCGGTAAGTGCGGGGAGCCCGAGAAGCCCCTGCGTGGGGGTTGACATCTCCGCGACCCCGGACGCACGGAGCTGAAAGCTGCCCGAGCGCGCGCCGCTTCCGTTAAAGCCTTTAGAGGGGAAAAAAACCCTCCGAAATTAGCACAGAACAGAGAGGTTGGCTTTTTTTTYCCCCGAGCTCTTCAGGTTAAAAATATTTGAAAAGTGGGGCGAGGATGACGGGATTCCTGGCGCATTTYGCCAGCCGCACGCGTGAAAGCCTCGGGCGCCGCAGAACGTGCCGCGGGGAGCGAGCCCGCTTCGGCCGGCGGGGAGATCRCCGGCGCGGAAGCGGTGTTGCCGTGGGTGGGAGCGGGGAAGCTCCCCGAGGAGGCGGCGGGGTGACGGGGGCCCCCCAGCCGAGCCTCGTTAGCTGCCTCCTGCTCTCGTGTCCTCGGCCTCGTCGCCCCGAGGAAGGTTCCTGCTATTTTTTACTCCCTCTCTAACGTCTCTGCGGTCGTTCTCTTCTCCCCGTCAGCACTTTTCGCCCCGATCCACCAGCAGTGCCGCAGCGGGAATGTCACCTCTCTGCCGGCGTCGGCCTTGCGGGCAGCCCCGATCCTGCCCGCTGCCGGCCTCGCGAGTGCCGCGTCCCCCTCGCGCCGGCTCCTCGGCGCCGGCTGGTCTCCCTCGCCGCGCCGCGGGAGGATAAACGGGAACGCCGCGTGCGCCCCGGCGCGCTCCCGTTGAAGTCGGCGGCCTTGGCTCTGCCTTCTCCCCGGCCCCCGGCTCTCCTGGTGCGTTGGGAGCCCGTGCTGTTCCTGCCGGGCCTTTCCCGGGACGTTTGCTGGGTGCGGAAGCACCGCGCTGCGTGCGGCACGGCGGGATGTTCCTTCCACCTCCAAACAAGCTGCTGCTCTTTGCCGAGCGGGACGTCTTCGCTCCGCCGCCGCGCCGTTTCCAGATGGGACCCGACAGAATTTTGCCCATTTCCAGTTTCTGAGTGGTTTTTACACCTCCCCACCCTCCCCAAACCCCGCTCSGGGCCGCAGGGTGCTGGCTGGGCTGGTGCAGCCCGTCAGCCTGGTAGAAAACTCCTTTTTTCCTGGAGTTTTCTCRGAGCGGAGGGGCCGGATCCTGTCCGGCCCAGCGCCGGCTCTGCCGGCAGCTGCCTCCTCTGGCTCGGTACCAGCTGGGCAGCCGCGACCTTTCGGGATGCTCGTTAACCCTTGCGYGGGATATTAAAAATGCAAAAGGGCTGCACGGATCCGCGGAGCTCCTCGCCGGCCAGCGCTCGTATTGATTTACGGACTCGCCGGCCCTCCTGCGACGTGGCCGGCGGGGGACTGTGCTACGGCCGGAGCGGGGTCGGGRCTGCTGGGTCGGAATATTTTCGGGTTTGGGTAAAAGAGGGACTGTAAGGCTAGTTCCCGCTGTCGCGGGGGGGCCGGGGACAGCGAGAGCATCCCTCCCAAGCCCGCCGGCCTGACGGGCAGCTCAGCACCGCGTCGTGCCCTCCCTCGGAGGGGAGCCGGCGTCCCGGCACCTGCCCGTCCCCCCCGGCCTGCGGTGTTCAGCCGAAACATTTCTGCGTATCCCCTTTCCCTGGGCGCTGCCCGGAGGAGGGGGAGCGGCGGGGCTGGCTCGCGGCGGGACTCGTGGCCCTCTCCTCTGCGGCCCAGCCGGCTGACGCGGCACATTTTGCCGGCCGGTTGCGCCTGGAGGGTTCCGGCTCGCCGGCACGTAGCGGGAGCCGCCCCGCCGCACGCACCGGAGGGGCTGCCGGCGGCAGCGGAGACGGCGGTCTCACCGGGGCCGGCGGGCTCCCGGAGAGCTGCCGGTGTAGGGGGTCGGGGTCTCGCTGGGGGATCCGCCYGGCTCGTGTCGTCCCCGGTTGTTGTCCCCCGTGTCCTTGGGGAGGTGGCAGGGTTTGGCACGGAGCTCGCCGGCCTCTGCCGGCGCCGGCTCCTACCTCGGCCGAGCTGCCTCCGGCCCCGCCGGGTGCCGGGGAGAGGCCCGGGGCGGCTGGCGGAAGGGGTTGAGCCGATGCCGTCGCTGCGTGGAGATGAGGTGAACGCGGGGGAGTTCCCAGGGGGGCTGAGGCCTCTCCGGGGGGAGCGCTCCGGCTGCCCCCCCAGCCGTGAGGGGCCGTGCTCGGCCCCGACGCCGCTGAGGGGCTGCGCAGCCTTCCCGGCGGGCAGAGCTCCCTTCCCCGTCCCGGACGGAGCCGCTTTCTCCGTGCGTGTGTGTTCCCGGCTCCGTGGAGTTTGGCCCCGTCTTGGCACCGCCGGCTTTTTCTGTTGGCGTCCGCGTCTCGCCGCTCTCCTCCCGCCGGGGAAGCGGGCGCGGGCCCAAGCGAGCGGCTCCGGCGAGGGCCGCTGGTGCCGGCAGCTCCCGGCTGCTCGGAGCTGGAGAGCGGAGGCGGGTTCCTGCCCTCGGTGGTCCCGGGGCGGGCAGCACGGTTTTGGGGGGGCAGAGGACCGGGCTGGGAAGGGGCGCGAAAGAGGACGGCCCAACTGCCGGCTCTGCGGACCCCGGCAGAGGCGCGCCGGCGGCTCGGGCTGCGGTGCTGCCGGCCGTTCCCCGCGGGGCTGAGCCGCGCCGAGGGCCCGTCAGAAGCTGCCTCCTGCCCTCCCTCGCTGTCTGCAGCCCCCCCGCCGCGCCCCCCCCCCCCTTTTCCCTGTTTCTCTCACAAGTGTGCCTTGGTCTCACCCCAATTCATGTGTGTTTGTGTTTTTAGGGTGATTGAGGTACTGCGCCTCTGGCCGTGGAAGCATGTCGGGGCCAGTGCCGAGTCGGGCCAGGGTCTATGCAGACGTGAACACTCAGAGACCCCGCGAGTACTGGGACTACGAGTCGCACGTCGTGGAATGGGGGTACGCCTGGGAGATAGGAGGGGGACCTACGCCAGGGCCYGGGCGCCGACGCCCTTCCGAAGGCGGCAGGGCAGGTCGCGGAGCCTCCGTTCCAGCCGCGGCGTGAGGCTGGCACCCGGCGGAGCGGGCTTTCGGTTTKCGGCGTCGCCGTCCGGCGCCCGACCCGGGGGGCTGCCGCTGCCTGGGGTGGGACGCGGGGGCCGGATTTCCCGGGGAGCCCCGGGCTCGAGGCTGCGGCTCCTCGGCGGCTTTGCCAGTGGAGCCGCTTGTACTTCAGCGTTTAAAGTAGAGCCGGGTGCCTGGCTTCACGCACAGCAGCCAGCGCTTAATCACAGAAGCGTGGCAAGGGTTTGGGTTTTGTCGCCGGGAAGGGTGGCTGCGTCGAAAGACGGCAGCCCCCGCGCCGATGGGGGCGGCGGTGGGAAGCTCGGGAACGGTCCTGCGGTGAAGAGGCGTTGGAAAGGAGGAAGGTGAAAGTCTTGTGACTGATTTTTGGAGTTCCCCGGAGGACTTGAGTCTCTGAGACCCTGAAGACGACCGGGTGGCAGTTCGGTACGGCCGCTGGCTCGGCGGCAGGCTGGGCAAAGGGCCAGCCTTGACTCCTCAGGTATTAACGCGGCGCTCGTCAGCAAGGAACGCTCCCCAGCCCGGGAGCATCCCCCTTCCCGGCGCTTCGGGCTGAGGGAACGCTGCCCGCGGGGACGGAGGCCGCTCTTCGTGCCGTAGCTGTGGTGAAATCTATAAAATAAGTCTTTTATCCGAGGCCGCAGCGTCAGCCGGTGCCTGGCCCCGAGGAGGCCGTCCCGGGCTGCGGTTGGCGGCCGTCGGTGGGGCCGCGGCCGGGGCCGGATTCGGAGCCCTCCCCGCTCCTCTCCCCCAAAGCCCGGCTAGCTGCGGCGCCGGCCGCCGGTACCGGTGACCTAGAAATGGAAAGCTTTTYATCCCCCTCCAAATCCCCTGCGCCGGGCGGAGCGCAGGCTCTCCGGGATGGTAATTCCGCGTCTTCCGCGAGCGTCCCGGCATATTTTTTTTTTTTTTTTTCACCCGAACGATCCTCGCAGTTAACGTTTTCCCTAACGCTGATCCCGGGCCTTCCCGTCTGGTCCGAGGGAAGAGGGATTAATCCTCCCCGTCTGCGGCGCCTGGCTCGCCGCGCTCCCTCCCCTCGCGTCTGCCGGGCGCAACCGCGGGCGCAGGAGCGGGGCGGCCTGGCGCGGCCGGGCTGTGCTGCGGCTCCGCCGCCCCTTTGAACTCTCCCTCTTTTCCTCAGGTGCTGACAAGTCATCTCCCGCGTTGTCTCTGCTAATTAGCAATTTGTGAAGTCAAGCTTCCCGGCCTGTAATTCCCTTTCTTTCCTCAACTTGTTTATCCTTATCAAATTCCCCGGGGGCCCTGGGCCTCCCCTCCTTGGCGTAGCGGAAATAATTGCGGATACTTCTGCTCTTCCCTTCGGTCCCCTCAGGTGGCTTTGGTTAGACCTTAGTGGGTTGAACTACGCGGAGGTTTGATGGGTGAGAGTTGCTTTATTTTCTTCTGGTTTCTTGTACGGAACGTTTACTTTTGCAAGTCCCTGGGGGTGYGAGATCCTTGACGCCGCAGCGTAAAGGAGGGGTCCTAGGGGAGCTTTTATGTCCGGTATTTTGCCGGTCTCTGCCGTCAGCTACCTGCTGGGGGGCTCTGGAGTTCCAGGTGAGCTAGTCCTTGCCGCCCAGCGCCTCCTCTTCCTAACTGGGAAGAGGGAAAGGTGGGAAGGCGGCGTCTCCGCACGACCCCTGGCAGAGCCGGGAGGAGAGCCGAGGCTGGGAGGGAGCGTGCCGGCGTTGGCAGAGGCATTTGCGGCGTGCCGGAAGGGTTTGCGGGCAGGGCTGCGGTGCGTGCAAACTGGGGGGGCGGTGGGGAGGGGGCTGTCCCCGAGCTCCCCGTAACGCCGGTGAGGTCTGGTGTCCATCTCCRCGTGGAAACCGCTGAGCCGGCGGCTCCGCGCCGCCGCGGCGCTCTCCGGTCCTTCGCCCGTCGGTTTGCAGCTTCCTCTGCGGCGGCGGCTGCGTCCCTCAGCCCCGGGCACCGCGGTGAACCGCCGGCTCGCCGTTTGCCGCGGACCGAGCCCCGGATCTTGACCTTCCCCGGGGAGAAGCGAGCAGTGCTCTCTGTGGAGCCGGGCGCAATCTCTTCACCTCTCGTCTCTCTCCTTCTCGAAMCAGCAACCAAGACGACTACCAGCTCGTGCGGAAACTCGGCCGCGGCAAATACAGTGAAGTCTTCGAAGCCATCAACATCACCAACAACGAGAAGGTGGTGGTGAAAATCCTCAAGGTAGGCGTCTTCGCTCTGCCGGTGCTGCTGCGACGTCCCCCCCTTCCCCTKCCCCTGCCCCCCCGGTTTGAAGCTCTCTTGGTATTCGGGTGACCGCGTCTTAGCTCAGGAGAACGTCAGCCTCCGGGCTTCCTCCGGCCTCGCCGCTCGTTAGGCGCACGAGGCGCGTTTGGGCTCGTCAGCTTGCGGTGGCGAGCTGGTTTCTGTGGCGTCACCCAGCCGCGGGGAATTCGAGTCTGCGGGGTGCGTGAGTGGTAAGGAGCGGGGACGGTTTTAGGAACATCGCCTTCGCAAGAGAAAGGGTGAAGGTGGCAGGAGCGGATTAAGGAGCGCGGCAGAAATCGGCGTGAAGAAAAGCTCGGGGCGGGTGACGCCTGAGAGCCTGGGAAGCGTCCTCGTTGCTGCGCTCGCCCCGTATCTCGCCCGGGGGGGAAGCAGGGAGCTGGCTCGAAGGCGGAGAGCGGCCCCTCTCCGGAGGCGGGGAGCCACTGAAGATCCAGAGCTCTCCCTGCGCTCCGGGATTTCCCGGGGCGGCTGGGCCGGGGCTGCGCGGAGTTACACGGCTGGGCCCGGCTGCTAGGGCTCGTCCGCCGGATTGTGCTTTTCTTGGGTGGCTGTTGCCAAACTTTCAAAGATTTAACCTGGGACTTGGAGCAACTAAGCTTGCTCCTTCCAACCTTGTTTTTTTGTAGTGAAATAATCTCCCAGYGGTCTCCCAAACGCAGGAAGCTCCGTTCCTTTGGAAGCGGAGAGCTGTTAGACRGACGAGCTCGCGGGGTGCCGTTCTCCGGGGTGATCTGGGCGATTCGGGGGCATGCAATCGCGCTCCCGCGGGGCGGGCGCGGGGCCGGGTGACGCCGGGCGCCCTGCCCGGGGGGAGCCCCCGCCGCKCGGGGTGGGACGCGGGCTGTGCCGACCCGGAGAAGGTGCCCGCTCCTTCGCCGTTCCGGGGCGGCGGGAGAGGCCCGTCTGCYGGTAACCGCCTCTCCTTCTGTTTTATCAGCCTGTGAAAAAGAAGAAGATCAAGCGTGAGATCAAGATCCTGGAGAATCTCCGAGGAGGCCCCAACATCATCAGCCTGCTGGACATAGTGAAAGACCCCGTGGTGAGGAAGGGGAGGGGGCAGCTCTGACACCCGCCGCGGCAGGGTGTGAGGGAACCCTTCGGAGCCCTTCGGAGCCCTTCGGAGCCCTTCCCGCCCCCCGAATTCTGTCCCTCTCCGGGCTCGGCGGGCTCCCTGCCCCACGCGGCGCCCGCCTGGCAGCTGAGGTCGGCCCGGGGAGATCTCCGCGCCCGCTCCGGCGCTGTTGAGGCGATAGAGGAGGGGGTCRAAACGGAAGGAGAGATTTCTGGCCGATCCAGCAGCGGCAGGTGGGGGAGGGCTGTCCCTACGGCGCCGTCTGCTCTCGCTCCCGAAAAAGTGACTGGGAGCGAGGGGTGCGTCTGCCGGGGGGCCGTTTGGCTTTCGGACCGCCCTGCGGCGTCGGGCTGCTTCCCCTCTGCCGGGCGACGCTCCCTGCCTTTGCCGAGGCCGAGGAGGAGGCCGGGACGCGGGTGGATCGGCGGAGAGCGGGAGGAGGGTCGGGGTTGTGCCCTGCCGAGATCCTTCCTTCCTCCCAAAAGCAGATGGTGTTTCCTGCGGGGCGCTGGCCGGTCTCCCGGCTCTTGCCCGGGGGGTGGCTTTTACTTCTGTTATCCCCGGGGAGCTGGGGTGTCCCCCCGTCCCCGCTGGTTCCTAACCCGGCCGGCGCGATCCRGGCGGGATTGCCGGTTCCGGATTGCCGATTGCGAGTCGGGGGCAGGGGGCCGGCGGCGCCGGGCGGGACCCGGGGGGGGGTCTTGGGAAACCCGCTTGCGGCAGCGGGGGCGGGCTGATGACAGCCGGGGGGTTGATGTCGCCCGGCTGAATTTCTCCGCGGCCGTGACTTCGTCCCGCCTGCCGCTCTGATTACGAAGCCGCATTAGGACGAATTAGCAGGACGTAATCCCCGGGGGGCCGTGGGAGGCGGCTGTTTGTGGGGAGATAGCAGCGAGCGGGGGGCTCTGGGGACCGGCTCTGGCTCTGCCGCTCCCGGGGTCCGCGACGCCGGGGACGTCGGAGGTGACCGATCGCCTCGTAGGGACGGGGAGCCAGCGGCTCCTGCGGCCTGGCACTACGGGCAGGACCCGGGGTGCCGGGGGCAGGAGCGCCCGGCGGGTGCCGGGGGGGCCTGGGCTGGACACGGGGCAGCCCCCCCCCGCCTGCCCACCCCCCTCTGCGCTCTCCTGCCCTGGGAAACACTAAACCTCCCGTTTTTCTCTCCGTCTCTCCGACCGGTGCCGCTGCCCTGCAGTCTCGGACGCCTGCCCTGGTCTTYGAGCACGTCAACAACACAGACTTCAAGGTGAGCGACCGCCGCCGCCGATGCCTCCGGAACGCGGCGCGGAGCGGCTGGGAGAGCTCTCCCGGGCCCTGCTCAGAGCGGGCATGGCGCCCGGCCTGCCGGAGGGATTCCCGGCCCGCTCCGACACGGCGGGGAGGGAATGGTCCTCGGTCTTGGAGGCACGGAAACGGCCGGCGCGGAGGGGGCTGCGGCCGGCTGCTCTTCTCTCCATCTCGCAGTTAAGGGAAGAGCCGGGGGGGCCGGTGCCGGTGTTAGGGACCGTCCCGGCGCATCCCCAGGCCTCTCCTCCCGGCCACGTTGCTCCAGCAGTTGGCCATGGCGGGCTTGTGTTGGCAATCTGGCGTTGGCCAAGGGCTGAAACGTGGGATGAGTTGAGCCTGGCTCCCCTGGAGCCTGGGCTGGGTGGAGGGGGGCGAGGAGGGTTATGGGGGTGGGCCCCAGGAGTTGGTCAACTCAAGTTCTGTTTTCAGTGAGCGCTGGACAAACGAGCTGTGTTTTGTAACCTGCCGCTTGCCTTCATTCTTCCAGCAATTGTACCAGACGCTCTCCGATTTTGACATACGGTTCTACATGTACGAAATCCTAAAGGTAAGCGCCCGGGGACGGCTGGGAAATCCACGGGCCCTACGAAAATTCTCGCTCAAGCAGAGACCGCCTGCTAAAATCTCCCCCCCCCCCCCGGGGGGGAGTCTGCCGGTAGAAGCGGGAGGTAGAGAGTGGAGTTCATTTGGCTACTGAACCCTGCTGGACCGTTGCCCGGCCGGCCGCGTGGGACGGCTCCTTGGGCCACCCCGCGAGCGAGCGGCTCGGAGCGCGAGGTCGCCGTGTCCTTGAGGAGCAGAACCCGGCTCGTTTATCTCCCCCCGCCCCCTCTTGCGAGACGTCTCCCGGCGCCGGGACCCGCCGTTGGCGCCGGCTTTGGTTGCAAACCGCCGCCGGGGCCCTGCTGCAGCCTGCTGGGGTGCTCAGCCGGGGGTCCGCGGGGGCTGGAGCCCTCTCCCCGAGCTCTCCCCGCCGGCAGAGGCTGGCCGGGACGGACGGCAGCGTCCCGTCCGCGGTCGGAGCCGGCGCAGGGGAGGGGGCAGCCKTTGGAGGAGGTCGATGTCCCCTCCGGTGGGGCCGGAGAGGGAGGTGGGGTTTGCCCCCTCGCCGCCGCTCCGTCACGCTCCAGCTCTTGGGTTCGGGCTGGGTTTCGGGGGGGGCACAGCGCCGGGGGGGGCACAGGGACCTGCGCCGCAGGGATTTTCGCTGCCGCGGGGATTTTCGCCAGCTCCTCTCTGGGAGAGGTGACGGTGCGTGCCGGACACCGGGGAGGGGCCGCTCTAGAGGCGACCGCGCCGGATCTGGAACGGATCTGGAGATCCCAGGGGAATGCCTCCGTGCCCGTAGCTTTTAGGACAGGCGTCCCCGAAGCGGGGACCGACCGCGGCGCTGCCGGCTTGGCTCCTCTGGCTCTGCCCCGCGCCGCCGGCCCCGCCGGCTGCGGGCTCGCTGGCGGCATTCCGACGGCGCCCGTTCTGCCCGCAGGCGCTGGACTACTGTCACAGCATGGGGGTCATGCATCGCGACGTCAAACCGCACAACGTCATGATCGACCACGAGCACAGAAAGGTACGGCGGGGGCCCGGGCGGCGAAAGCTTCCCCGGCGCAGTTAATGCCGCGTGGTCCTGCCCGTCTCCGGCAGCGCCGAGCCCGTGGTCGGGCGGGAGAGCGTTGCCTTTAAGTCCCGGTCGACCCTCGTTAGATTTGGGCCCCAGGGCGGGGAGGGGGCTGAATTTGCAGCTGTTTATTTGGAAACGCAGGTGACCGTAAAWCCCGCACCTGCCTCCCGTAAAATCCCTTTATTTGCCGCCTGTTTGGCGGTAACTCGGGCTTGTAAACGTAACTTTAGATTTCTTCCAGCGCCTCTGGCCGGCTGGGACCTCAAATCAAAAAAGATTTCAAAAGGCGGCTGCTGGGACAGCGGGGAGGGGGGGGCCCCAAAGCCGCCGGGGAACGCCACCCCCCCCCCCTTATCGGAGCGGAGAGGGCCGTGCCCCTCGGGCACCGTGCCCTTTGAAACCTGCCCCGCGTCTCGGGCCGGAGCCGAGCCCGTCTTCCCTCCTCCCTGGTTTAATATTAAAACCGCCGGAGAGGCTCTTTGTGGACGGTAGATGTCACATATCGCGATTTTAATGAGTTTTCTGGCATGAGCCCACCAGGCTTTAATACCTTTCCAGCAGATTTATACCCACCCTACAGAAAACGCACCKWMGGTGCGTTTTCTGTAGGGTGGGTATAAATCTGCTGGAAAACCCTAATTAGGGAGGAATTAGGGGGGGGGCAGGCGCCGGCCGGGCATCGCCGACCCCCGAGATGCTCCTGTCACCTCTTCCCCCCCCCCCATCGGCTGCGGCGCGGCACCGCGTGTCGGAGCGGGGCGGGTGAGAAGGGGGCCTGCGGCGTTGCCGGCCCCCCGGTAGCCATCGGGCTCCTCGCCCTTCCTCCTCCAGCTGCGCCTGATCGATTGGGGACTGGCCGAATTTTACCACCCCGGCCAGGAGTACAACGTCCGGGTGGCCTCGCGGTACTTCAAGGGACCGGAGCTYTTGGTAGATTACCAGGTAGGTCCCGACCCCGCGTGCCGACGGCACGTTCCGGAACCGTCGGGGAGCCTCCGGCGTCCCCCCCAGCAGCCCCCCCAGGCGGCTGCTCCTGGCTGCTCCGGCTTTTCTGGGACCACCAGAGTTCAGGCCCTGAACCCGGAGCCGGTGTCGGAGACGCTCCTGAGCGCAGAGCTGCCGCCTGCGGTTCCCGAAACCCCGCTCTGCCGTCCTCTGGGAGGGGGCTGGGGGCATCCCGRCTCATCCCGGCTCCCGGAGCTCCGCTGACCCCCCCTCATTTCTCTCTCCCCTCGGCTTTTCCAGATGTACGACTACAGCTTAGACATGTGGAGCTTGGGCTGCATGCTGGCCAGCATGATCTTCCGGAAAGAGCCCTTCTTCCACGGCCACGACAACTACGACCAGGTGAGCTCCGGGGC